>OX442318.1:7760455-8117816 GCA_949358305.1 Strigamia acuminata
GTTCCAGAAACGTGCTGGTTAGACGTAAAATGAGCTGAAAAATCGATTCCCGTGTGCGCAATTTGCATATCTGGCACTGTTGCAGAGATATAAGCAAAAAACTGACTTTTTGAACAGAAAAAGTGGTGTATCTCTGCAACGGTGCCAGATATGCAAATTCCGCCAACGGGAATCGACTTTTTAGCGCATTTTATACGTCTTAAGCATGTTTTTGGCACTTTTTAAAATTTGTCAAAAAAGCAAAGGCTAATGTATGGAGAAATGGCCAAAAATTGAAAAAGTTCCAGAAACGTGCTGGTTAGACGTAAAATGAGCTGAAAAATCGATTCCCGTGTGCGCAATTTGCATATCTGGCACTGTTGCAGAGATATAAGCAAAAAACTGACTTTTTGAACAGAAAAAGTGGTGTATCTCTGCAACGGTGCCAGATATGCAAATTCCGCCAACGGGAATCGACTTTTTAGCGCATTTTATACGTCTTAAGCATGTTTTTAGCACTTTTTAAAATTTGTCAAAAAAGCAAAGGCTAATGTATGGAGAAATGGCCAAAAATTGAAAAAGTTCCAGAAACGTGCTGGTTAGACGTAAAATGAGCTGAAAAATCGATTCCCGTGTGCGCAATTTGCATATCTGGCACTGTTGCAGAGATATAAGCAAAAAACTGACTTTTTGAACAGAAAAAGTGGTGTATCTCTGCAACGGTGCCAGATATGCAAATTCCGCCAACGGGAATCGACTTTTTAGCGCATTTTATACGTCTTAAGCATGTTTTTGGCACTTTTTAAAATTTGTCAAAAAAGCAAAGGCTAATGTATGGAGAAATGGCCAAAAATTGAAAAAGTTCCAGAAACGTGCTGGTTAGACGTAAAATGAGCTGAAAAATCGATTCCCGTGTGCGCAATTTGCATATCTGGCACTGTTGCAGAGATATAAGCAAAAAACTGACTTTTTGAACAGAAAAAGTGGTGTATCTCTGCAACGGTGCCAGATATGCAAATTCCGCCAACGGGAATCGACTTTTTAGCGCATTTTATACGTCTTAAGCATGTTTTTGGCACTTTTTAAAATTTGTCAAAAAAGCAAAGGCTAATGTATGGAGAAATGGCCAAAAATTGAAAAAGTTCCAGAAACGTGCTGGTTAGACGTAAAATGAGCTGAAAAATCGATTCCCGTGTGCGCAATTTGCATATCTGGCACTGTTGCAGAGATATAAGCAAAAAACAGACTTTTTGAACAGAAAAAGTGGTGTATCTCTGCAACGGTGCCAGATATGCAAATTCCGCCAACGGGAATCGACTTTTTAGCGCATTTTATACGTCTTAAGCATGTTTTTGGCACTTTTTAAAATTTGTCAAAAAAGCAAAGGCTAATGTATGGAGAAATGGCCAAAAATTGAAAAAGTTCCAGAAACGTGCTGGTTAGACGTAAAATGAGCTGAAAAATCGATTCCCGTGTGCGCAATTTGCATATCTGGCACTGTTGCAGAGATATAAGCAAAAAACTGACTTTTTGAACAGAAAAAGTGGTGTATCTCTGCAACGGTGCCAGATATGCAAATTCCGCCAACGGGAATCGACTTTTTAGCGCATTTTATACGTCTTAAGCATGTTTTTGGCACTTTTTAAAATTTGTCAAAAAAGCAAAGGCTAATGTATGGAGAAATGGCCAAAAATTGAAAAAGTTCCAGAAACGTGCTGGTTAGACGTAAAATGAGCTGAAAAATCGATTCCCGTGTGCGCAATTTGCATATCTGGCACTGTTGCAGAGATATAAGCAAAAAACTGACTTTTTGAACAGAAAAAGTGGTGTATCTCTGCAACGGTGCCAGATATGCAAATTCCGCCAACGGGAATCGACTTTTTAGCGCATTTTATACGTCTTAAGCATGTTTTTGGCACTTTTTAAAATTTGTCAAAAAAGCAAAGGCTAATGTATGGAGAAATGGCCAAAAATTGAAAAAGTTCCAGAAACGTGCTGGTTAGACGTAAAATGAGCTGAAAAATCGATTCCCGTGTGCGCAATTTGCATATCTGGCACTGTTGCAGAGATATAAGCAAAAAACAGACTTTTTGAACAGAAAAAGTGGTGTATCTCTGCAACGGTGCCAGATATGCAAATTCCGCCAACGGGAATCGACTTTTTAGCGCATTTTATACGTCTTAAGCATGTTTTTGGCACTTTTTAAAATTTGTCAAAAAAGCAAAGGCTAATGTATGGAGAAATGGCCAAAAATTGAAAAAGTTCCAGAAACGTGCTGGTTAGACGTAAAATGAGCTGAAAAATCGATTCCCGTGTGCGCAATTTGCATATCTGGCACTGTTGCAGAGATATAAGCAAAAAACTGACTTTTTGAACAGAAAAAGTGGTGTATCTCTGCAACGGTGCCAGATATGCAAATTCCGCCAACGGGAATCGACTTTTTAGCGCATTTTATACGTCTTAAGCATGTTTTTGGCACTTTTTAAAATTTGTCAAAAAAGCAAAGGCTAATGTATGGAGAAATGGCCAAAAATTGAAAAAGTTCCAGAAACGTGCTGGTTAGACGTAAAATGAGCTGAAAAATCGATTCCCGTGTGCGCAATTTGCATATCTGGCACTGTTGCAGAGATATAAGCAAAAAACAGACTTTTTGAACAGAAAAAGTGGTGTATCTCTGCAACGGTGCCAGATATGCAAATTCCGCCAACGGGAATCGACTTTTTAGCGCATTTTATACGTCTTAAGCATGTTTTTGGCACTTTTTAAAATTTGTCAAAAAAGCAAAGGCTAATGTATGGAGAAATGGCCAAAAATTGAAAAAGTTCCAGAAACGTGCTGGTTAGACGTAAAATGAGCTGAAAAATCGATTCCCGTGTGCGCAATTTGCATATCTGGCACTGTTGCAGAGATATAAGCAAAAAACTGACTTTTTGAACAGAAAAAGTGGTGTATCTCTGCAACGGTGCCAGATATGCAAATTCCGCCAACGGGAATCGACTTTTTAGCGCATTTTATACGTCTTAAGCATGTTTTTGGCACTTTTTAAAATTTGTCAAAAAAGCAAAGGCTAATGTATGGAGAAATGGCCAAAAATTGAAAAAGTTCCAGAAACGTGCTGGTTAGACGTAAAATGAGCTGAAAAATCGATTCCCGTGTGCGCAATTTGCATATCTGGCACTGTTGCAGAGATATAAGCAAAAAACTGACTTTTTGAACAGAAAAAGTGGTGTATCTCTGCAACGGTGCCAGATATGCAAATTCCGCCAACGGGAATCGACTTTTTAGCGCATTTTATACGTCTTAAGCATGTTTTTGGCACTTTTTAAAATTTGTCAAAAAAGCAAAGGCTAATGTATGGAGAAATGGCCAAAAATTGAAAAAGTTCCAGAAACGTGCTGGTTAGACGTAAAATGAGCTGAAAAATCGATTCCCGTGTGCGCAATTTGCATATCTGGCACTGTTGCAGAGATATAAGCAAAAAACAGACTTTTTGAACAGAAAAAGTGGTGTATCTCTGCAACGGTGCCAGATATGCAAATTCCGCCAACGGGAATCGACTTTTTAGCGCATTTTATACGTCTTAAGCATGTTTTTGGCACTTTTTAAAATTTGTCAAAAAAGCAAAGGCTAATGTATGGAGAAATGGCCAAAAATTGAAAAAGTTCCAGAAACGTGCTGGTTAGACGTAAAATGAGCTGAAAAATCGATTCCCGTGTGCGCAATTTGCATATCTGGCACTGTTGCAGAGATATAAGCAAAAAACTGACTTTTTGAACAGAAAAAGTGGTGTATCTCTGCAACGGTGCCAGATATGCAAATTCCGCCAACGGGAATCGACTTTTTAGCGCATTTTATACGTCTTAAGCATGTTTTTGGCACTTTTTAAAATTTGTCAAAAAAGCAAAGGCTAATGTATGGAGAAATGGCCAAAAATTGAAAAAGTTCCAGAAACGTGCTGGTTAGACGTAAAATGAGCTGAAAAATCGATTCCCGTGTGCGCAATTTGCATATCTGGCACTGTTGCAGAGATATAAGCAAAAAACAGACTTTTTGAACAGAAAAAGTGGTGTATCTCTGCAACGGTGCCAGATATGCAAATTCCGCCAACGGGAATCGACTTTTTAGCGCATTTTATACGTCTTAAGCATGTTTTTGGCACTTTTTAAAATTTGTCAAAAAAGCAAAGGCTAATGTATGGAGAAATGGCCAAAAATTGAAAAAGTTCCAGAAACGTGCTGGTTAGACGTAAAATGAGCTGAAAAATCGATTCCCGTGTGCGCAATTTGCATATCTGGCACTGTTGCAGAGATATAAGCAAAAAACTGACTTTTTGAACAGAAAAAGTGGTGTATCTCTGCAACGGTGCCAGATATGCAAATTCCGCCAACGGGAATCGACTTTTTAGCGCATTTTATACGTCTTAAGCATGTTTTTGGCACTTTTTAAAATTTGTCAAAAAAGCAAAGGCTAATGTATGGAGAAATGGCCAAAAATTGAAAAAGTTCCAGAAACGTGCTGGTTAGACGTAAAATGAGCTGAAAAATCGATTCCCGTGTGCGCAATTTGCATATCTGGCACTGTTGCAGAGATATAAGCAAAAAACTGACTTTTTGAACAGAAAAAGTGGTGTATCTCTGCAACGGTGCCAGATATGCAAATTCCGCCAACGGGAATCGACTTTTTAGCGCATTTTATACGTCTTAAGCATGTTTTTGGCACTTTTTAAAATTTGTCAAAAAAGCAAAGGCTAATGTATGGAGAAATGGCCAAAAATTGAAAAAGTTCCAGAAACGTGCTGGTTAGACGTAAAATGAGCTGAAAAATCGATTCCCGTGTGCGCAATTTGCATATCTGGCACTGTTGCAGAGATATAAGCAAAAAACTGACTTTTTGAACAGAAAAAGTGGTGTATCTCTGCAACGGTGCCAGATATGCAAATTCCGCCAACGGGAATCGACTTTTTAGCGCATTTTATACGTCTTAAGCATGTTTTTGGCACTTTTTAAAATTTGTCAAAAAAGCAAAGGCTAATGTATGGAGAAATGGCCAAAAATTGAAAAAGTTCCAGAAACGTGCTGGTTAGACGTAAAATGAGCTGAAAAATCGATTCCCGTGTGCGCAATTTGCATATCTGGCACTGTTGCAGAGATATAAGCAAAAAACAGACTTTTTGAACAGAAAAAGTGGTGTATCTCTGCAACGGTGCCAGATATGCAAATTCCGCCAACGGGAATCGACTTTTTAGCGCATTTTATACGTCTTAAGCATGTTTTTGGCACTTTTTAAAATTTGTCAAAAAAGCAAAGGCTAATGTATGGAGAAATGGCCAAAAATTGAAAAAGTTCCAGAAACGTGCTGGTTAGACGTAAAATGAGCTGAAAAATCGATTCCCGTGTGCGCAATTTGCATATCTGGCACTGTTGCAGAGATATAAGCAAAAAACTGACTTTTTGAACAGAAAAAGTGGTGTATCTCTGCAACGGTGCCAGATATGCAAATTCCGCCAACGGGAATCGACTTTTTAGCGCATTTTATACGTCTTAAGCATGTTTTTGGCACTTTTTAAAATTTGTCAAAAAAGCAAAGGCTAATGTATGGAGAAATGGCCAAAAATTGAAAAAGTTCCAGAAACGTGCTGGTTAGACGTAAAATGAGCTGAAAAATCGATTCCCGTGTGCGCAATTTGCATATCTGGCACTGTTGCAGAGATATAAGCAAAAAACAGACTTTTTGAACAGAAAAAGTGGTGTATCTCTGCAACGGTGCCAGATATGCAAATTCCGCCAACGGGAATCGACTTTTTAGCGCATTTTATACGTCTTAAGCATGTTTTTGGCACTTTTTAAAATTTGTCAAAAAAGCAAAGGCTAATGTATGGAGAAATGGCCAAAAATTGAAAAAGTTCCAGAAACGTGCTGGTTAGACGTAAAATGAGCTGAAAAATCGATTCCCGTGTGCGCAATTTGCATATCTGGCACTGTTGCAGAGATATAAGCAAAAAACTGACTTTTTGAACAGAAAAAGTGGTGTATCTCTGCAACGGTGCCAGATATGCAAATTCCGCCAACGGGAATCGACTTTTTAGCGCATTTTATACGTCTTAAGCATGTTTTTGGCACTTTTTAAAATTTGTCAAAAAAGCAAAGGCTAATGTATGGAGAAATGGCCAAAAATTGAAAAAGTTCCAGAAACGTGCTGGTTAGACGTAAAATGAGCTGAAAAATCGATTCCCGTGTGCGCAATTTGCATATCTGGCACTGTTGCAGAGATATAAGCAAAAAACTGACTTTTTGAACAGAAAAAGTGGTGTATCTCTGCAACGGTGCCAGATATGCAAATTCCGCCAACGGGAATCGACTTTTTAGCGCATTTTATACGTCTTAAGCATGTTTTTGGCACTTTTTAAAATTTGTCAAAAAGTATTTTTTTGGTATTTTTATGGTCTTTTTTTGGTATTTTTTTGGTATTTTTTTGGTATTATTTTGGTATTTTTTTGGTCTTTTTTTGGTATTTTTTTGGTATTTTTTTGGTCTTTTTTTGGCATTTTTTTGGTCTTTTTTTGGCATTTTTTTGGTCTTTTTTTGGTCTTTTTTTGGTATTTTTTTGGTATTTTTTGGTATTTTTTTGGTCTTTTTTTGGTATTTTTTTGGTATTTTTTTGGTATTTTTTTGGTCTTTTTTTGGTATTTTTTTGGTATTTTTTTGGTATTTTTTTGGTCTTTTTTTGGTCTTTTTTTGGTCTTTTTATGGTCTTTTTTTGGTATTTTTTGGTCTTTTCGGTCAATTTGGTCATTTTGGTCAATAACTTCAATTAACATCTAGCGCAGTGGGCGGAGTGTCCATTCTGTGTTAAGCTAAGTACACATGAGACTTTCAGACTCTGAATATTCAGAGTCTGAAATTCGAGGTTGTCACGCCGCAAACGAAATGATTCCGCCTGTGTGTTTGGCTGTGTCATTCCGTGCGCGGAAATTGTTTGGTACACACAATCCGTGCACGGAAATTGTTTGGTACACACAATCCGTGCACGGAAATTGTTTGGTACACACAATCCGTGCACGGAAATTGTTTGGTACACACAATCCGTGCACGTGTTGTAAATACAAATGGCAACCACTTTTAAAAAATGTTTGAGTTTGATTGTGCAAAATAAATGGATTGCTGTATTTTTAAATTAATAATTAATAATAAATAATAAAAAAAATTAATCAAACATTTTTAGTATTATCTGTCTTTGTATTCAGTATCCACCTCCACCTTGTGTACGACCGGTCACGATCGGTCGCATTACCACAATGCATTCTGGGTACTCAGAATCTGTTCGTGCACGGAAACAATTCAAGCTATTCCGTGCACCATTACTGCCGGAAAGAATAAAATTTCGGTTGCCAGAAAGTTTCCGTGTGTGGTAAACGGAACCATGGGTACCACACTGACCCATACTTTCGGCCATACACGGAAAGTGATCATTCCGTTCACGGAATCAGGTCATGTGTACTTAGCTTTATTCCGTGTCAAAACTACTGTACTACAGTATATTCCGTTGTCTGCGAGCATAAATTCCATTGCCCCCACCAGGGGTTTGAGTCGCCGATTGGCTCCACCCATATTCAAGATGGTGGTGAAGTGGCCATTCTGTGTTATTCTGTGATTAAACTGCAACTTGGCATATTTTTATTACATTTTGGGGTAAAGCCTAAATCTATTTTTTGCTAAAGGAAATAAAGTAAAGAATTTTAAAAAAATACAAATAATTTTTTGCGCTTTAAACATTGCAGCAGACTTACCGGATTTTAATAAACCTACCAAAGAAGTTCGGATTAAAACAGCACTGGATCTTGATCTCCGTAGTATTTTATTAGATTTTATCATATTTTATGTTACCACTAGCAAACGCACGAATGAAGAGTAAAATTTAAGTTTGATGCCATTTTATACGTTTCCTCTGAAATTTTGCAAACAAAAAGTTGAATAATAAAAATTCAAGTTTCGAAACATTTTTATTTTTCATTTTTCTTCTTTGAAAACTATGAAAACACATGTACAATATGTACAACTCAATGCATACATAATATTGTGATATCTTAAAAATGGATTATCCTTTCCCTCGATCGCTTAGGCCTAAGTGAGAAATTATCCTATACTATATAGAACTACAAATTGGCTTAGAGTTACTAGAAAAATTGGTACATTTGCAACATTTTTTTAAAGAAAAAAAAATTAAAAAACAAAATAAAAAATGAAAAAGAAATCAAACAAAATGCAATTTCATAATTTGCTCACATCAGCCCATCAACAATCATTTGTCAACTTTCCGTCATCAAATTTGTACTTTGCCCCCAAATGTTACAATTTCATTAAAACAATGTCACAAGGGATATTGCACATTTTAAAAATCATACGAGTGCAGAATAACTGAATACATAAGTGAAACACACACACATACACACAGACATGAAATGAAATGAAAATAAATTAAAAACTGGTCAGGAAATTTCCACTCTGAAACAATATCCAAATCAAAAACAATCAAATTCCTGAGAAATGTCCCAATGTTAATCAATCTCATGTTTAATATATAGACCATTTCCAACCCCCAAATTGTACACAACTCAAGAATTTATATATACCGGGATCAAAATCAAATATTACATTATGTATAATATATATATATTTATATTTTAATATATATATATATTTATATATATATGTATATAAAAAAAAATTCCAAACGCTTAGAAAATGTTTATTTTTTTTTTCAATATCAAGAAGCATACTAAATTAAGCTTTTTGTGCCTAGAATGAGCAACCAACTTTTTTGAGTATTTTTGATAGGTTTTTAGTCCTAATTTCATTTTTTTTCTTCATTTTGTGACTAGAAAAATTAATTTTATTTTTTTTTTTAGCTAAAACTCATCAATTTAATGGCCACATGTCAAATATCTTTTCTTGCATATAAACTAGCTAGAATCTTCTAGTTTGTGAGTCCAAATCTAAATGAGCTTGTTTTCTTAGCTGCAACACTGAAGTTTAGGCCATTAATTTTAAAGCATTGAAACATTCATTAATAAATGTTCCAATATCATTTAATTATCAATTTATCATCTCTCAAATTTCCTAAATTAAAAAAAAAACAAGAAAAAAAACAAGAAAACAACGTACAAATCAACAGTTGTTGTCGTTTCATCCCCTGGATGGATTCTTCACAATAAATAAATAAATTACACAAACAAAAACACTGGAAATATTGCCAAATTCATGTTAATCCAAGACAGTTTTGAACGTGATATGCTGTGATAGTCTTTATTTGGTATTTTGTGTGTGCCAAAACCAAAAAAAAAACAAAAAAACAAAAAAAAAAACACCAAAAAAAACAAAAACAAAGTCTTTCTTTTTTCTTGTGTGTTGTTGCACTAACCGCTTCAAACAAGGAGAATGAACAATTTTTTTTTATCTTTTTCATTTTATAAACTCAACAAAGTCACTGAATCTTCCTTCGCCGCCATTTTTCGTCTCCCCCCTATATTTTCCTTCCCTTTCTTTCTCTTTCCTTCCCCTATATTTATACATAACAATTAAAAAAATTGTTAATTTTGTCGTTTGTTTTCGTATTATTTACACCAGATGAGAACTAAAAAACTGCAAAAAGAAGAACGATTTGTACAAAAACAAAGAGTCCAACTAATATTTGTACTAAGGTGAACAAACGCCCTTTACATCAAGGAGGTGCATCTAAACCCAACTTTGGCAGATAGGTCAATGGACACTCAGTGGGTTGACATGCACAGTTTGTTCAAAAAAACTCCACCACAGCCCCTCATCAAGTGCTGTTAATGGCCGTGTTAGGCAGTGTGAGGAAAGAAAAACATCATTTCCTTTAATATATGAACAAAAAATTAAAGGCCACGGCTAAAACGTCACCATTCACACCAAAAACGTTTGAAACAACAACACTTCACTAGAATTGAGCTCAAAATTCAGCACTCGCTCTCCAACTCGTCGGAGCGACGCCTCTCCAACTGCCTCCGCCGGAACTGCTGGAACTCCTCCTTGAGCGCCGGGATCCGCCGTTCGATCTCCACGTCGTCGTACTTGCTCCTCAGTCGTTTCCCGCCCGGGTACAGATTCGCGTACAACTCGCTGTCGCTCGCTCCCCACTGCCGGGCCAGTTCGACCGGACTCACC
The DNA here is from genome assembly GCA_949358305.1 of Strigamia acuminata. Lineage (NCBI taxonomy): Eukaryota > Metazoa > Arthropoda > Chilopoda > Geophilomorpha > Linotaeniidae > Strigamia > Strigamia acuminata. Next base: position 7,770,619 of record OX442318.1, read on the forward strand.
GAGTCGAACTCGTAGTTCTCGTCCACCGACACGTCGTAGCGGGTTTGCGTGGGCGGCGCGGCGGCGTGCGGCGACGGCTGCGACTGCGACGTGTTCCTCGACGCGAAACCGCTGCTCGAGCTGGGCGAGTAGCGCACGTCGCCTCGGATGCTGTCGGTGCGCGAATGTTTGCTGTCCCGTCCCGAGCTCGCGCTCGTCACGCTCGTCCTGGCGTTGGGCGCCGCGGCTAACGTCACGCGCGCCGAATCCTCCTCGGTGGTGTCGGTGGTCGCCGGGGAGTAGGAAACCTGCCCCCGACCGGGATCGGGGGCAGCTTGACGAAAGGGCAGCCGTTCGGCTCGGACGACAAACCCGCTTCGCACTCTTCCGATGGTCTCTTGCAGCCGGTCGCGCGTGTACTCCACCGGTCGATCTTCGCTGCTAGACACGCTTCGACGTTCTTCGTCTTGCGGAACGACTCTTCTTTCGACCTGCGGCGGACTGCTGGTCGCCAAAGGTCTCTGGAGCTCGAACGGTCTCGCGGGAGGTCTGTAGAAGACCCCGGGAGGTTGCAACCGATGCATGGGACTGCGACCGGGCGGTGGATGAACGTATCGGGGCACCGGCGCCGGATGCAAGGCGGGATCTCCTTGGAATCGATAGCGGAACGGGACGGGCGACGGGCCGAGCGGCGGATGCGCGTAGGGAGAGTAGAGGCGAATGGCCGGCGAAGAGGCCATGGGATGTCTCAAGTTAAGTTGTTGTACTCGTCGAGGTTGAGGAGGGATTTGATAGTAACTGTCGTCCGGTTCTCGGTGGATCTCCGCTCTGACTTCCTCCCGAATGTAAGGCAGTTGCTCGTGGAGGATTCGCAGCGATGGCAATTCGTACGAATGCGAGTGAAAGCGACTGGAGATGGTGCTCGGGAAAGAGCGTTCTCCAGAAGACGGTTGCACCGACGACACGTCATCGATCCGAAAGGGTCTTTCAAAGGCCAGGGGCCCGGGACTGCTGGTCCTGGCCACTCTGTAGCGAGGATCTCTGGGTTCGTATATCGTCTGGACGACCGGTTTTCGCTCGTGCCACTGGTGCCGCGCAATCCTGCCGCGAGAAGCCAGCCAAGCGCCCAACACGCTCTCGCGACTGCCCGAACTTCCTTGCAGACTGGCCTGGCTCGACGGAATGCGGTCCCGACGCACAAAGCCCTCGTCCAACACGAACTTGCCCTCGGGTGTGCGACTGATCCAACCCAGGGGCTGCGAGTACTCCATTTGTACGTTGTAGCGCACGGCTTTTGGAAAACGACGTCCTGTTGTCACGTGAGAAAGTGCTGCTTGTTGTTGGTGTTGCGGGTGGCGGTGCGACGGCCGATATTCGTCACGGCCCCATTCCTGAGAATCGCCAAACTGGCGAGAGGATGCTTCCAACGAAGGTTTAAAATGAGGGGCCAGAGACACGAGTCCTTTTAGTTTTCGTTTCACCGTTGCAAAATTTAAACCTGATACTCTGCTTTGTGAATGTCCACTGCACGGGAAGAAGAAATTGACTAGTTTCAGTTTGCGCCTTTTAAATCGGTAAATACACTCGAATGCAACGCTAGATGCATTCAAAAACTCGCGTTACAAGTGTTTTTGGAGTTTTTACGACTTATAGAACTTCTATTATATAATAAAGTCGAAACTCTTTATAACAAATCGCGATATAACAAATTATCGATGTAACTAATACCTAAAAGTGGCTGGTTTGGTTGGCTGGCCATAGAACACCATGTTAAAAAATTTCGATATAACGAATCAATTTTTCGGGTCCCTTGCGATTCGTTATAAAGAGTTTCGACTGTTTCATGATCACAAACCAAGGATAACATGGACGCATATCCGTGTGTTATACAGCAATCATGTGTCATGCATTGCTTGCCAACTAAGCATGTTTGTTACCTGTTGTTGACCCAGAATACAGTGCGGCAAAATATTATGTGGCGCCATCCGTGGCAAACGTCTGAACATGTGGATATGTGCCCATGTTATCCTTGGTTCATGATAATATAAAAATAGTAACATCATTTATTTGTTATTCATACAATTATTATTTTACGTCATATCTTCGTAAAATTTGCAATTTTCCTTTTGTGATGTTAAAAAATACAAAAACAAAAACACAAACACTTGAGACACGTCTTTTTTGAATGCCGCTAGTTTCTAAAAGAAAATCTTGTGCGAGTTAAGCGGCTTTTTAGAAACCGTTGCATCTGATAAAGAGGGAAGAAAAGTTGCAAACACCAACCAGACATAGGTGTGGTAGTGTAGTATTCACCTTCTTTTTTCCTCCTAGTATGCGTGTAGAAGAGATAAAAGAAAAAGTAGATTGAAAAAATAAAACATATCAATAGAGTAAAAGCTGAGATGGAGTTATGTTTATGAAAAATACAAAAAAGTGATGCGTAAGTTTACAGGAGAAAACTTACTGATGACTTATTTTGCCTGGTTTACTGTTAGAAAGAAGAAAGAGTTGAGAAAAAATTTGTTAGTTTCACAATACTGATCAAAAGTTGCACTTACTTTTTTAGTGCCACTGGACTGCCTGCAGGACCATGGCCACCATTACGAGCGTCTGCAACACGACAGGCAACCATGTTGTAAGCTTTGGTTGATTAAATCATTCGAGAGAAAAGAAAAAGAGAAAAAGGGGAAAACATTTTTCAACTATTTGTTAGTATAAAGTGCGTCGAAATATGAAACTCAGCAACTATTCTCTCCATTATAAATAAAGCCATGCAAACCTATCATACTCAAAAAGGCGCAAAATTAAAAAATGACAAATTGCAGCGTTGTAACAAAAACCGAAAAAAAAAAAAAAAAAAAAAATGACGTAAGTGATTTTCCTGATTTTTTTCCTGATTTTATCTATTTAAAAATTAATTAAAAAAATTTTGCAATCACAAACATCAAGTGATAAGATCACACTACAAAACAGTGGCGTAGCGAGTGTCGGCGCCCCCTCTGCCCCCCCATCGCTACGCCACTGCTAGAAAAACATATTTTGTCCGAGTGACAACCAATATACAGACGTAGCGGAGAAGGAAATGAAATCTACCTTCCCCCATGTCGGAAGATTGTCGCTGACTCTTAAGAAGAGAAAGAACTGGAAATGAAAAACGGAAAAAAAATTCACCGAAAACGATTAACAAAAATACTCGCGACTATCCGAGGAAAAAAATCTGTATCGGAATAGTTGCGAGTATACGATACAACGAAGTAAAATTGTGAAAAAGAAATGTTAATAACAGAGTAGACTTTATTAAATATATAAAAAATATATAAAATATATATAAAATATATGTGTGTACATAATATAATTAGGAATAAGAGGCCTTGATTAAAGGACGGCCACGAACGATACCTTTTTCTTGCTTCCGTCTCTTGCGTTTGTTGCATATTTTGACCGTGCAGACGGAAAGAATAATTGCGACGATGAAAAATAAGAATCCACCTACAATGCCGGCCGTGATTGCCTTTTCTTGCGACGGTGCTGTTCAAACAACAATTATTCACTTTCGGATCCTCAATTTCATACCTCACAACCCCAAGTTAGGCGTCAACAAATGCTCGCAATTTATTAATTCCAAATGGGCTATTTAAGCTGTAATCTTTGGGATGATTTTCTTTAGGTGCTTAATTTCTGTGTTCAAATGACCCACCAGTGAGGCGCGCCCCACAGTTCGAGAAACCATGTTCTAATGGGAACAGGTGTCCGGCATGTTGAACCGTTCCTTATTTTTCCGTTTTACGGCTTTTTTAATTGCGAATATTTGTGATTCGATACCTAACCAGCAAGGCCGTTTTAGCACTTTAAGTTCTAGGCACTCATAAATCAGTGACAGCAGGGAAAATTAAGACTGGCTCTCCTGGAGAACACCACCATGAGACATTCAGCCCTACCTCGTTATAATGAACCACAATAAAACAAATTTTTCGTTACAACGAATACTTAAAAATGGGTTGGTTGGCTGGCCATAGAACACCATGTTAAAAAAATTTAATATAACAAACTTTCGTTGTAATGCTGGGCGCACACATACCGCGATTTCGCATCGCGTCGCGATTTCGCAAGCGAAATCGCGCTGTAAATCGCGCGCAATGCTACACACATGTAGCTATTTCAGCTCTGCAAATTCAATCTTATGACGTCATCCCACAGCATTCATACAGCAACCGAAAATGTTGATGAAATGACGTCATTTCAAACAGCTCACGGGATTGGCTGCGACATGCATCACGGGCGAAATAGTACTTGGGACAAGTACTATTTCCAAAAGTAGATTTTGAACCGGCGCGAAGGAAGTGACGTCACCTGCGCATGCGCAATGACAACGCGATCGCGACGCGAAATCGCGGGATGTGTGCGCCCAGCATAACAAACAGTGCTGGACTGGCCCGGCGGGCTACCGGGAGTTTCCCGGTGGCCCGTAGCCGCTGTGGCCTGTTCCGACTTCATTAATTGTGGCCCGGACACCCAGATTTCCCGGTAATAAATTTGTTCCCAGTCTAGCCCTGATAACAAACCAATTTTTCGGATTCCTTGCGATTCGTTATAACGAAGCTCGACTGAACTTTGTAAGCCTAACGGCTAAAACGGCTCGGCTGACCCGAGGTTGACTCCATTCAATATTCACGTGCTAATGTGAAGTCCACTTCTTGACTAGGATTGCTGTAATGAGTAGTGGTGGCAGCTTTAACGCGGAAGAAAAATTTCTTGCCCGGAATTAAGTCTTTCACTGAAAACAAAGCAGTAAATCAATCGAGACAATTTCGGCTTTCCGCAAAGCTCATTTACTGGTGTATGTGTTTCCCCTGACAACCTTCTCGGCGACCGGTAACCATGTGGAATTCAATTCCGTCTTGTACTCCACGACGTAATAGACGACAGGAACGGTGCTGTTGGCGGGCGGCAACCAAGATATCGCGACGCCTTCGGTAACTAGTCGCACGTGGACCTCGCGAGGTGTACCCGGCTTGGGACCTGCGGGAGGAGAAGAGTCTGGAACAGCTGAGTATCCCCGATGCTCTGTGACTGCTGAAGGACACAAGCAAAGAACAGAAGGAAAGTAGACTGTCAGTAAATCGACTAAACTAGAACCTAATTTAGTTAAATACGTGGTCCATTTTTGAACCCATTCCAAACAAAGTGAAAAACTAATTCAACTGACAGCTACTCTTGAGAAATCTAATTTCGTCCAGAGAAAGGAAAAAAACTACGACTAGAAATTTGCTTGTGTGAGAAGACAAAGAAAACAAACGCACAAAGCCCCCAAGAGATTTAAAAGCGTAAATATATAGATAGATAGCTACCTGATGGCTTAACTATAGTCGGAATATACGTTGAGCCAGACGAGTCAGTCGGGAGCACCGGCATAGTGTAATCAGCAGCTACAAGTCCGTAAAACACAACTTTTACTCATTTTATTCAATCAACTACACAGGAGAGGCAATTTCCATACGCCAGTGCACAAGCCGACCTACATTCGAACTAATCAAGCTTAATCCCCAGGGCCCCTAATCCCGTTGGGGCCTCACAAGCAGTGCCAGATTAAACCCAAGGGAGGCCCCTAGCCAGTCAAAATCGCAAGGCCCCCTGACAAATTATCTCCTAATATGTTTATGATTTTACGTTTTACCAACCAACAGTTTGTTGTTGTGGGACCACTAAACCTGCTTCTAATACTTTGATTTTCCCAACCAACAATTTGTTGTTACAGGCCCCTTAAAGGCGTGGGGCCCAAAGGCCGGTGCCTAATTTGTCTGTTTGGTCACCCGGTACTGCTGATAAGCGACTACAGTCGCACGCTATAGTTGAAACTGGTGTGCAAGTTGGATGATGGGTCCTTTAGCAAAGCCGTAGTTAGAATTTTCGATACTTCGATACTTTCGTTAACTCGTACACATTTTTCACTTATGTTGAACCCCTTGCCCCGACTCCAGGAACTGAGTTTATCATTTTATTATCGCGCATACAGATTGCCTCTCGTGCGCAGTGTATATATCTCGTTGATGAAATATACGTTTCGTGGTGGCCGTAACGATATCGCTGAACATTCCATCGCCTAGTTCGTTTCGGGAAAGCACTTGGAAATCGTATTCTGTGTTGGGACTTAAACTGAAAATGGTGTATGTAGAAGCCCCGTCGGGATAAACCCGTAGAGTACGCCAAGCATTGTCGCCCCGACTAGATTCGCGATACCAAACGAGGTAATGTTGGGCAAAACCGCCGTCGTATGCTGGCAACCAAAAAACTGTCGCTTCAAATGTGCTCGTGTTAACCGACACGTTAGTTGGAGCATGTGGCGTCGTACCTTGAATGAAACCAAACAATCATCCCGATAGATAAGCATTCATCTAATTGTATACTCACTTTCAACAAGTAAGAGCGTGCCTACGACTAACGTGGCCACATCGTTCTGCACGACGCACTCGTAGTAGCCGTGATCCTCCTTCCGCAGAGATTTAATCGTGAGATTACCACCTCGTATCGAGTACCGTTCGTGAGGAAATTTAGCGCCATCCCGCTGCAATTTCAATTAATTAAATACGTGTTCAAATTTCTCAACATTTCCGCAACTTACTCGTCGCCAAGAGATTTTAGGCGTCGGCGTACCGGTCGCTTCGCATGGCATTTTCACCTCGCTGTTTACCGTACGTTGGTACATGTCTTGCGGCATTTTAGTGATTACCGGTGGATCTAAATCAAACAAAACGTGTAAATCAGACTGAAATATCAAACACTAAATTTGCTGTTTTTGTTGTTTATAGAAACACCAAAAATCAAAAAAACACAAACCCACTCCAAGAGTGGCCTAACTCCCATAGGTCGAGTCATTTCACTTGTGTAGTGATACATAACACCAGAATTGCGTTAAATGTACAGACATTGTAATCGATTACCCTTCTGGAACACACCTTTTACATAATTAATCAATGTTAACTGATCCCGAATCCAAATTCAACAAAGTTCTCCACCACCCAATGTGTAGGAAACTCGCTGGGCAAATAACGCGGCGCTTCAAAAGGTTTGAAAAATGTTTGCAGTTAAATTTACATTTTATGAGGTACCGATCAGAGTGTATATGGGCGAATTATTTATATCTGTCACATCATAAACCATATCTATCTATCTTCAAGTTTCCACATCCGAACGGTCTCGTGGAATCCCCCAATTCACTAAAAAAAAACACACTTTTTCCCATCGTTTCGTGCACTAAATCATCAATTTTCCCTCCACCATCCTCAACATTCACTCAGTTGATTCCATCTTACCTCTAACAAGAACTTCCATTAAATTAGACATCCCCGTCGTGCCTTGCGAATTGTAAGGTGTGCAAGTATAAAGGCCTTGATGCTCAGATGTTACCTAAATGAAAAATTATTTTAATCTTTTAATTCATTTAATTTTTAAATGTGGAAACTATACAGTCTGAATGAGCAAAGATCCATTGGCGAGTGCCACGTAACCGGGTGTAGCCGACGGTTCGAATTGACGACTGTCTTTGACCCACGTAACGAATTGATGTGGCGGATTTGCTTCAAAATAGCAATGAACTATGCCAGATAAGCCCAGCGGTAAATACTGTACCGTGGGCGTGTATGTTACCCGCGCCGGAACTAAAATAAATAAAAAAATAAATAAAAAAGTAAATAAAAATAAAAATTTATGTTTGTTTCAAATCGCATATTTTTACCGACTGCCACGACCGCGCCAAAAATCGTGACAATAAATACTTTTTCTTGTGAAAATACAAAAACAAAAACCACAGTTTTGTAGAGACTTAAATTCCCTACAAACTAGGACTAATTTCAGAATTTATCAAAGCCTTTTTTCATATCAAAACAAACCGGATTTAGGTTTAAGCGCGCAATTTGGCTTCCATTTTAGTTTAAGTCGCCGACAGACGGCGCTACCAACAGCGGAAGTCAAAACAAACAAACAAACGGTCGAGTCAAGTAAAATAAAAAAAAATAATACGCAATTTTTTGACATTTTTTGACTTACAATCGACGTTTAGGTAAGCCGAAGCCGTGTGGGGTGTACCGATACCGTTGCTCACTTCGCACGTGTATTTTCCCATGTCGTCGGCTGTCAAAGGATTGATGATCAAGGTTCCGTCTTTGCGAATAACCGTTCTCGTTTCCAGCCAGGCCAAGTCCTTGATCTCGATATCGTTGCGATACCTGCGAATGGTTACGTTCCATCAATCGAATTGACGAGGAATTGAAAAGCAAATGAAATTTACCATCGGTGTGTGATGTTGCCCGGTAATGCCCGTGCCTCGCAAACGAATTCCACTTTATCACCTTCCTTTTCACTTCTATTGCTAGGAGGGATGTAAATGACTGCTCTACCTGTACACACAATCAAATATTTCAATTCATATCTCATTTCGCTCTTCTGTTGCTCGTGCTCTTCAATTTTTCATTAAAAATTCAAACAAAATAGGAGAATAAAAATTTCACTGCCTCGAGTTGAGTTAGTTTCTTGGTGTGTGACTGGAAAGCGCAATTCGATCATTTTCAATTCCGGCTAAATAATAAATACTTTTTATCTGCCGTTATGTTTAAATTGAAATGGTTTGTAACTTTCTTATCTACTTATGTTGGATCATATTTACATACATCTACGGTGCAACCGACTGAACGTGTCTTGAATAATCATCTGATTAAACTTAATATTAAATAATTTTCCCCGCCAATACAGATCTTGACTTTCAATGTTGCTTTTCTCTATGTTTATAAACGGTATTATTGAATTTACCAAATGTATTTTGATATTTTTAAAGTGTACTTTGATAAAAACGTTCTGGCAACGTTCAGGCATCGTTCAGGCACGTTCAGTCGACGTTCATGTTTTTTTAAGTATAAATACTTAGAGAGGTTGATACAGTAATAACAACTGATGAATGACCGGGAACGGTCGACAGGTATTTGGAATACCATCAAACACATTTTCAATATGTATTTCGCTATTTTCAATGTTTGTTTCGATATTTTTATTGTGTATTTCGATATTTTCAACGTATATTTTGACGTTTTCAGCATTTATTTTGACATTTTCAACGTCTATTTTGAAATTTTCAACGTCTATTTTGATGTTCCCGATGCATATTTTAATACCTTCAATGTGTATTTTGACACTTTCAATGTATATTTTGACATTTTCAGTCTGTATTTTGACATTTTCAATTCTTAAAAATTTATTTTGCATCATAAATATTAAAAACATTAAAAAAAAATTCCTTTTACGTCTATTTTGTATATATTTAAATTAATTTAATAATAATAACATTAAAAACTAACCTGCTACTATCACTTTGGTGGTATGCTTAATCTCTCCTTCAGCATTGCGTGCCACACAAGTATAGTCTCCAATGTCTGAAAGTAGCAGACTCATGATTTTCACCTCTCTGCCATCATTATAAATCTGAATGTTGGATGACGGTTCTAAAGGCTTTTCTCCCTACACAAAAAAAAATAAAATCCAAAAAAATAAATGTTTGAAAATGTCGAATAAATCCGTTGCTTTTCTCACCTTATACCAAACGATGTCGGGTTTAGGAGTTCCTTCGGCTTCGCAATTGAGAAAAATACTGTCTCGAACTTTGACGTAGATCACTTCCTGCGGTGTAACAGTGAAATGCGGTGGAGCTGGAAGCAGCAATTTTAAAAATTAATACACGAAACAAAGTGCCTTCCCAAAGCATCTTAAAACCGCGTAAAAATCTTATTTCGTGTTCAATTTGCTTCAAATTACTATACAACACGGGCAAATTACTCGAGATGCCATAAAACTTCAAAGCTTTCTATCTCTCTTTCTGTGTGGCGCAACTTTTAACAATTTACCGTCAAATCATCATCATCGTCTTGTAGAGAACGAGCCCACTCGCTAATGCTATCTATCAGTCCGTGTGTTGTGTGACACAGCACGTTGCGCACACCCACACCTTGATGATACCTTTCCTTCTTCACTTCTTCTTCTTCACCCCACTATTAATGGCCCTCTTCTCGCCACCAACTTCTAATTGATCTCAAAAACTTTTTTACCACTTTCGATTATCACACATCTTCGCGACAAGAGACTGCTGGACCCAACACTTTTTTCTCCTCTTTTTATTCCCGCACACGTTGGACCGTTAACAAGCAATGTGGTGCTCAACGCTTGCGCAAACAGGATCCGCTCCCTGACTTATTGGCTTAGGAACAAAATTAAAGTCGTATAACACCCACTACCAATCCAATCTCCTTTCCCTTCCACCCCACTATCCAAAAAAGATCATTCATTGCCACAAAAACCCTTTTTTCTCTCTTCTTTCCTAATTACAGACTTTGTCCGCGCTAAAAATGTCAACTCCTCCACTTTTTTTCTCTTTTTTTGCCTCCAAGATTTACAAAATCAAGACTCAAACTTACAATTTCTACCTTAGAATTTGATTCATGTGTTTTAGCTAAAAAAAAACTGTTTTAGTTGAATAAATCCTGTTTTAGCTGAATAAATCCTGTTTTAGCTGAATAAATCCTGTTTTAGCTGAATAAATCCTGTTTTAGCTGAATAAATCCTGTTTTACCTGAATAAATCCTGTTTTACCTGAATAAATCCTGTTTTACCTGAATAAATCCTGTTTTACCTGAATAAATCCTGTTTTAGCCAAATGTTCTATTGTACACTTGATTCAAAATGTGTCCTCTAGTGACTAAAAGATACATAAATGTGCCTATGGTGGCAAAAAGATTCATAAATGCGTCCTGTAGTGGCTAAAAAATACACAAATGTGTCCTCTAGTGGCGAAAAGATACACAAATGCGCCTGTGGTGGCAAAAAGATGCATTAATTTGCCTATGGTGTCAAACATACAATAATTCTTCATTTTTCTTCACAAAATCCATTTTAAAATGAAGTGAAATGCAAATATTGAGAGTCCACGCACACACAACTCGATTCAAATATGTTTACATTGCATTAGTTTAAGATGATTACTTGCAGTAGCGCAATCGGCTTTCTAATTTCCTAGCAAAAAAGCATCTCCATCTCCCACGACGCTCTGCATTATTATTATAATCCGTCTAAGGGGGCATCGAATGAAAGGCACAACCGATACTCCCATAAAAGTTTTATTTTGTGTATTAATTAACGGAATGAGTCGATTTCAATCTGTGCAAATTGCAGAGGAGAAGTAATAAAGTCGTGTAGAGTGGGATTGAATTAATTTGGAAAGAAGGCAAAGGTTTCGGATGCCGCACGCCTTTTTATAATTTTATTAAATCAAGTCCTGATCGACTTTTTCATTCAATTTAAAATCTCCAGCGTGCCCTTGTGAGGGCGGCACAAAGTTCATTTGGCGTCCGCAGAGACCCATTTCTGGGTTCCTCCCCGGACCCCGACACGCACCAGAAAGCCGTTTCGCTTCGGCTGGAAGGTCGAGTTAAACACCGCAATCGTTGCTTAAAAAATTCGCCTTTCTCCATGTTTTTCCCCACAACTACTCGTAAAAAATGATTTATTTGTGTACTGCAGTATCATATGATGAACGTTCACTTATTCGACAGTTCATTATTTCGACGGCCAAAAAATAAACTCCTTTTTTTACGTTCAAGGAACTGGTTCAGGGGGAATCTAGAAGGGCACCAGCCCCTCCCCCCCAATGGTCTGGGCAAACGCAGTCGAAAAGATGAACGTCGAATAAACGATAGTCTAACTTTTTTCTGCCAAGGGTTACAGTAAGCCTCGATAACTCATTGGGAGACATGGGTGTTCATAAAATCATTCGGATAATCGAACATTAGGTTTATACACATACTGTACTGCAGGGGTTCCCAAACTTTTTAGCATCGCGACCCATTTCATCTACTGGTGCATTAAATTTTTCAAAAATAAACTACTAAAAAGAAAGAAAAAAAAAGAAGAAATTTTGCATAAAATTTTACATAAAATTTTACTTAAGTTTGCAAAAAATAATTTTAGTTTGGGAAACGCTACTGTACTGCATATGAAAATAAAAAGTTGTTGAAATAAGTTAAAAAGCATTAAAACCAACCAAAAATGAATAAAAATCGTCAAAAAACATTAAAAACCGACTAAAAATAGGTGAAAATCGTCAAAAAACATTAAAAACCGACTAAAAACATTAAATATCGATTAAAAACATTTTAAATCGATTAAAAACATTAAAAATCGTCAAAAAACATTAAAAATCGTTAAAAAATCGATAAAAAAATCGATAAAAAAATCGCTTACTGCTGTTTAGATAACCGATCGTTCGTATAACCAGTGTTCCAATACTCGAAGCTCTGCTGCATTTGGATATTTATAACATCATTCGCAGACCACACAAAATAATAAACTTAAAATTTAACCTGCTGCATTTGGCCAACCATTTAATTAACTAAATGACTTTGCAGACCTATCATTCCCCACCCCTGCACTAACTTAAAACCACCAATGGGTACCTCACAAAATAGTCTACATAACCCAAGTGTTGGCGAGCCCTCACGGAAGAACGAAGATAATTACTTGACCAAATCAAGAAGAAAAAGAGAATTAAAGTGAAGAATGGTCGAATTCGTTGTGTCTTTCGGCGCGAGGGACAATGCGCAAATTGAGTTTAGGAGGCCGAGAAAGTCGATTGCAAAGAGCAACTTACCGTGAACGTCCAGATGAAGCCATGTGCCGTTCTTGCCAGCATCTGGTGGTCGATTCAAGAAGAAGATTTTGCACTCATACCAGCCCTGGTCGCTCTCTCGAACGTCTGAGATGTTAAGTGAAGCATCGGTGGCTAATGCTATTCTTCCTTCGTATCCCTCACCGCGATGAGGGGGGTAACCGTGATACCAAATGTAAATGGGAATTTTAACACCCTGCAAACATAAATTAACATTTTCCAATTAACTTGTCGTGATAACACAAACAAAACACCCTCGGTCACCTTTTCATTTCCGAAAACGAAGAGAAAAAATTAAAAAAAACAAAAACCTTCTCGTCTCTTTCTTAATCCCTCAAACACCAAAACCGGGCGAGAGGATTTTGCTAATGTTTACGCGCCACTTCACAAACACCACCGAACATTAAGCTGCCCACCTAATTAAACTATTTTTAATACCATCCATTCTTTTTAACCGTTGCAATGCCAAACAAACCAAAGACTAAAAGATGCTAATTAGGAGACATTGCTGTTGCTAACACAATCCCAGAGTGAATATACAAACTTTATTCAATTTTATTATTGATTTGTCCTTCCCAGAGGTCATGGTACCCCAAAATTAAGTAGCGTAATTGTAACAATAATAATTGGGTCTATTGCCTCCACATAGGCTCTGTCGTTTCCAACAGCCGAAGCCTACACTTAAGATGAAAACACAAGAGAGCGAGTAAAATTCCAAAGCTTGCTAGTACAAGTTTAAGCCTAGTACTCATACGCTTTCAGAGTCTAAATATTTTTACAGTCTTAATTTTTCAACAGCACCATTTCAAGCGGAATGTTTTATCCTCTTATTATTCAGAGTCTGATAAATTTGTGGTACTCATGAAATTGTCACCAGAAAGTTTTCGTACTCTTAAACTGTGTGTCATTGTTGCTTGTTTTGCAAATGGCTGGCAATGGCAATGAAGCTTTGTCCGACTTTTCTGACTTAAATAATTTTAAAATCAGTTTTGGTCTTTTTGCAATTAAAAAAGCATTTATTTTGTCTGAAATGCAGGCAAAAATATAATTCTACTAACCTTCAACAAACAACGTGTTCAATTGTAGTAGTTGGGTGTCTTTGTTTGCAACCGGCTGTGACCAGTTGCAAATTTTAGATCAAAAACAAGGGAATTGTGGGTAGACAAAATTTATTCAGAGTCTGAAACAATTAAATTTTTTCGTGCACCATCGGGGCCGGAAACAATTCGTTTCCACTTGCAAGGGTGATTCAGAGTCTAAACAATATTTTTATGAGTACCACCCTTGGCAGGAAAGGGAGCTTTTAAATTTTACCCGCTCCCTTGTGTTTCTACCTCTAGCATGGTCCGTAGGTAGGGTGCCCATCTGGAGTTTCGGCAATGCAAGCCACGAACCCTTAGATGACTTTCTTAAAGACCCGACCTTGCATTTGCAGCGAGAGCTGGGAAAACCACAGAAAAGTCAGTTGGAGGCGGGTGGCAGATGTTCTTGCCCTAGAAACAGTATCTTAGTTAGACAAGGATGGGAAACAAATATTCCCAGCCGGTCAACCATGTACTGACTAAGCCCGACGCCACTTAACTTCTGTGTTCTAATGGAAACAGGTGACCAGAATGGTGAGCCGTTTCCTAACCGTTCCCGTCAGTTTTGACATTTTATGTCTGCAACGCATGACAGTAAATGCCTACCAAACAAAATGTGTGTCAATTTTGTTGTCAATATTCTGGCGACAGTGTATGCGCGCCATTATGCAACTTAATTAAATTCTAGGAGCCAGCTAACGCTTTAAAGCTGCTTCTCAAAAACAGCCCATGCAAGACATTTGAGCCAGCTTAACCTTCAAACCTAGTTCTGCAAATTGGTGCGAACTCCATGTAGCCCAAAATTATCTATTTTAAAAAAGTTTGAACTTGTGCAAACAACTAGATTGGCTGTGTAAGCTAGCGGAAGACACTTCCGCACAATCAATTGAAAAAAATGGCAGCTAATCGACTCGTTGCTGCAACAGCCATGTTGATAATGATTGCTAACATTGCTTTACTGTTTAATGATATACAAGTTACACAATTCAAGTCTCATGCTTTACTCTTGCGTCAAATAACTATTGTGTTATCCAATTTGAAATCTATTTATACTTTTAACACAATTCTGTTTTAAATCTTATTTTCTTTGTCCAATCTCACAGTGTCTACAGGCCTTAATGTGTGCTTTCTTATGTCACGATGCGAAAGCACTAGCCTATACGTGTGTGAGCAATATCACACAAACTTAATACAAGCTTATAAGTTAGGAAAAACTTCAAAGAACAGACCGGGCAAATGCCGATGTCATTAAATCACAACGATTCTTTTTGGACAAACTTGTGGACAAACTTTCAACCAGCTGTACTGCAGGGAAGTGTTTTTGTAGCGTGTATACTTGGGGAGCTGTGCAGCCCAGGCGTATTCTGGGCCCCTAAAAACGTGTCTGGTCGCAGTTTCCATTAAGCACAACGTATTTTCTCTTGTCTAGACAAAGATTGATTAAATTTTGGTCCCAGCAGTGCTGTCCAAACTAGACAGCTGTTCGGATGATGCAGTGTGTGTTTAAATCGAATTCCGCAAACTCCCTCGATTTAAAGGTAAAAATCCCACCAAAGAAAATCAGTGGAAAAACAAGAAGTTGGGTCTATGTTAGTTCATTTTAGTATCACTACGTCAATATTTAGTCAAACCAAGAATAACATGGACACATATCCACATGCTTAGAGCATTTTGCCACCGATGGCGCCACATAATATACAGGGTGTTCTAAAAGTCTGTACCCCTCCAAATATTTCCTGAGCAATTGCATCTAGGCCAATTTTGATGAAGCGATCGTATAGTAAGTTGGTACGTGTACGTGTTATCCTTGGTTCATGGTCGTACAATGTAATAATATCTTACTAATTTTTGCCATTGAATGATGTATGGTATAGCGACGTTTTCGGGGAAATCGACGGGACAATTCAGCACAATTGACTGGCCCAAGATTGCGGTTACGTGTTCTGGACCATCATCTTCTGCAGAAACTATGAGCACAAAAGGAAAAAAAAAAATTCAATTATAAACAAATGTCACTTGAAGGTTAAGCTTTAATTACAATATACAACAATTACAAATCCCCTACCAGGAAAGCGGAGACATGAAACGAGTCAGAAAATGGCAATATTTGACAGAACTGATTTATCACCCAAGATTAACTAGCTTTTCACAATCATTATCTAGATCCACTTCGACGTCCCCAGCGAATTCAAGATAGATCTCCAACATCAAAGCAAAATTCATGCTTGCAGCACGGCTATCAATCTGAATTATCAAGATTATCAAGCTGGATACCCGCCTTTAATTGGAAATTAATGTTTAAAAAAAGAAACGAGAAAACAAACTGAGTGTACGCTTAACATCAAAACAAATTAATACCATCAGATTTGAATAAATCAATTATTTGCCGTTTAAAATAACCCAAAATTTCATATATTCAGTTATAATTCAATATAATTTCAATGTATTTTTGAACCATCTGGGTTTTATACCATAAGACATAAGTTCCGCCCTCACTTCAATAAAAAAAACAAGACGAAAGTGTTAAAACGAGATGTCGTGAATGTTAATCAGCAGCGCACGCATAAATATCAGTTAGGGGTAAAAGCGTGGTTAAAATGGACCGATGTTTCATTAGCTTAGGTCTAATTAAGTCTACATTTCAACTTTAATTCGCTGCCTCAACAACACCAACACCCTAAATGAGTTGCACGTCGCTTACTAAATGCTGCATTCTTGCTGAAATATGACAGCGGACAACTTGTAACGTCATTGCTAATTTCCCCATTGCCTGTCGATGGCCGGCACATGTCACAACACCACCAAGACATCGCTTAGCACACGCAACTTGTAATTACAAACCGTTGGAGGCTTTAAAACAAATGGAATCGAGTGAAATTTGCAATAAAAATTTACAATTTATGGTTACGATGTTGTGCCATAGCAACGTGGATGCCCATTGCCCTTTTACGTGTTTGTTGTCATCGTAATAAATCCATGGGGAATGATATATGTTTCAGTCTCCTTTGACCGTTTGTCATTTCTGATAGCGCAATCCCACCAAATATATACATTGAGTGACTGCTTGCCAATTTAAAATACCGTTCGAAAAGCACAGTATCGCTCTTTAATAATTATTATTAAAGAAGAAATAGCCGGCGCATTCATAAACTAATTTAGACTGAAAAAACATTTTAAACGGTTTATTTAAACTGATTTTCTCGATCTACTTAATACATTTCAGTTGTAATGAAATGATGGCCGACCTCAAGAGTGCACCACCTTCCCATTGGCGGAGCCATTTCACTTGTGCAGTGATACCAAAAAATAGACCAAAATACATGTTGAGTGCTTTCCAGACAAAACAACCAATAAAAAAATTAAAAAATTGCTTGCTTTCCTGACAAAGCAACCAATAAACTAAACAAACTGAACAAACATACATTTTGAAATAAGAACAGCATAAAACATTATTTCATGAATTGAAAATACATTTTATTATACAAAACAAATACATTTACATCATTTCAATTATTATAATAATCAAACAAATTAAAAACAGAACAAAACTACTTTTCCTGGTGGTAGAACACAGTCCACAGTTGGAAGTAATCAGACTCGACCAATGGGAAAGAGGTGCACTCTTGAGGTTGGCCAGAGTATAGACATGAACAGGAAGTACGGGGGTAGCAGATACCGATTAAGGTCCCACTGCTTGAAATTTCATATTTACTGTACCGGAAAGTCAAATAAATATGACGTAAAGACTGTATTTACCGTTTGCGATATTAACTATTTGCTTAACCAATTTGAAAACACCTAATCTTTCTTTTGATTGGTGCAATCGGCTAAATGGTTTAGCGATATGTATTGTAGCAACAACACCCTCTTCTGGCGACTTAATTTCAACTTTTCATAGATTGAATGCGACTATTGATTTTCTTTTTTTCCCGCAGCACTAATTACAACACACGAAGCACATTAAGAAGTCAAAGTTCGAGTGTATCTATCTTGAGGTTAAGTGACAAGGAGACTGATGTGGCGCGCTGCCATTGCTTTAGCCGTTAAAATCATGGCTGACCAAGCACATTTTGGTTAATCGTAAACTGAGTCTCCGGGCCTTGCAAACCACCATCAACAAGTCCGAGCGCACGAGGGGAGTTGGTTAGTGCCAAGCCTTCTTCAGGTGAAATGGGGCAATTTCTCAAGACTTCTTATTTATGGCCTTGTGATACGGCACCGCAAAGTGTGAACTACCGTGACCAACTTTTCGCTCAACATCAGGATGCAATCAAAAGACTAATAAACCACGACAGGATGATTTATGCCCGAGCATCAACGTTTTATCATAAAAAAAATCATATTAAAATTGCTTTTTAATCTTTCCCACCAAAAAAAAATGCATTAAATGATCTTGCTGTGGCGCACGGCAACACAGCTGTGCTGTGTCTGCCACCAGATAAAGTCAACTGCTCTAAACTTTCCAAAATCATCCAATAATTAAGACAGTCTATCCTCATTTTCTTCATCTGCAGAAGCAACATTAGCTTTTTTTTGACAGCGACGCTAAAATTTCCTCCCAGGGGCATCTGCCCCCCTTCCCTCAATGTAAACCTCCGAAATTCCAGCTCAGCAGACCCTTAAGGTGGAAACACAAGGGAGCGGGTAAAATTCTAACGCTTGCTAGTGGAGTCATTTACAAGCTCATTTCACCCGCTTTTGGCTTACCAGCTTAACTGGCAAACTCAAGCTAGCTAGGTAACCAGCTATAAATTCCCGCCAAAATCTCCTCCAAGAATTTCCTCACGATTCTGATTGGCTCTCAAAGTCACATGACCAAAACACCAGGAAGCTTAAAGCTGGTAAATCAAACTCAGCTTGATCGAAGCGGGTGAGTACATAGCTCGCTTCAAAACAAAGCTTTGAATAAAAACGCAAGTTTGTGTTTGCTCAAGCGGGCGAGTTTTTAGCCGCTTTTTCAAGTAAAAGCAAACGTTTAAATTTGACCCGCTCCCTTGCGTTTCCACCTTTAGGATCGCCTAAACTCATCTTTGACTGTCCCTTCTAAGTTTCCTTATTTTCCCTCAAAATATCACGTCACCACTGGGCTTCCTTACTTTCGATTTTTCACCCCGGCAAATTGAGCACTAAACTGTACACGCCGGAAAAAGAAAAAAGGAAAAAAAAAACCATTTTCTACTTTTTCAGGCAATCACAGTTTTCTCTTGTACGAGCAGTGGCCCCGCCTTCATTTTCAATACCCCATAACATTTGCATAATACTGTATCGCCATATTCACCACGGAATATTGCATCGACCTTATCTGCCGAGTTTTCGCTCGTACGTGTTGAACCAACAAGTGAAAATGAATTTTGCCAAGTCAAAGCCATTGTTGCCGCTTTTTCATTTGGTGAAAAATATTTTTCAATACTCCTTTTATCGATTCCAGCAAAGTTGAAAAACCTCCACTCGACAAGTTTGCCAACCACACATGCCTGTGGCAATTTCATAATTCGACAAAAAGTTCAAAGTCTGATGGCGAACAAAACCACTTGTCAAACCACATAAACAGCTTCTTCAATTGAACACTGCACGTCGCTCCAGCAGACGCGAGCAGGAACATTTCTATTCTATTATAATATTTTCCTTTTTACGCTCAAATTACCAGCAATGGAATTATTCGATGGCTTCGCAAAGCCTTACCAACGCTTGCACATCGGAATTAAGCCCAATAAGTTTGTAAAATCATTTTTTTGTTAACTCAATACTCAAGGGGATGGAACCAATCACAGAGTAGAAAATTGCCAGTGTGTCCCCGCTTTTCATTTCACATTTAAAAGATGAGTTTTCTACTCAAAGTGCTTTTAATTACGCATCTAGGCAAAAGCATTGGGTAGAATGACCCAACTTAATGACTGCCACATTACACACTCCATGTATTTCTGATACTTGGACCACAGCCAACACAGTAAAATACCTCTCATCATCATCGCCACCATTTTATTCACATGATAAGACAAAAGTCCTGCATATTGCAGCATTCACAGCCAACTGCAAACAGACACCATTTGATTACCATAAATCCTTCAATTATAGCCCAGGTGCTTATCCATCCCTGTCTTTGCACACCCAGGCGCTAATTGGTAGTTCTACTAGAAAAATATACTTTCCAATATTATTCTATAATGTTGGAATTTACCAATATCCTTAAAGGCATTATTCCAGGGCCGGATTTAGGTATTGCAGAGCCCCAAAGCACAAAAGCTTAATTTTAAAAAATCTAAAAAATACACTTATTATATATAATTAATATAAATACATATGTGACAAAGATAAAAATTACTTACAAAGTTAAAAATATATATTATATTTCTGATTTAAATACATTCATTCACATCAAAAACATCAAAAACATTTTTTATGGGAAATTATGCAATTTTTTTCCAGGCCCCCCAATGCTTATTTTGTTTGCATTATGCATTATGCAGATTTTTATATAGATAAACTAACATTGATTAAATATGCAATCCAAAACCCATAAACTCCATTAAAAACTCTTTCTTTCTTTTTCATACTTAAAAATTACGTTTTGGAGGTAAAATGGCCGGTAGATATTATTTTTTAATTCTTTGTTGCAGTGTCTGCAACAAACCTCTAGTTGCTGACATTAATCGCTTGGTAATTAGCGCCAATTAGAGCAAGCCGCTAACGAACCCGTTCTTTCTTTCTTTATTTGTTTCCAAACACTGCTAAGGTTGTTATGTATGTGTTTCCTAAAGTCTGCTCTTCCTGCTGGTCTGACAGCTCACAATCTTGTGAGTATCCTGTATATTTGACCTTTTATATGCCTGCAACAACAACCAGAAGCGTGTTATTCATCTTATTAAATAAATCATCTTCATCGCTTGCAAAGGTTAGATTGGGATACATTCAGGTACAGTATCTATGACATCTCACAGTGTCCAGACTCCAGTCCACTTCTTGTGGTTACAAACCCTCTTGATCATTCCCATTTTTCATGCCAAAACTTCTCCAAACAAGATTTCTTTCAAATAAACTTAGATTTTTATTATGACAAATAATATCGGTATAAGAATACAATGGTCAGCCAAACATGTGAGCAGACTGCAAACAGGTATGTACCTTGTGTTAGACACTCTATTCTATTGAAAACAAAACACACAGCAATGCATCAAATAATAAAATCCATCTATTAAATTGCTATTTTTTCTTCTTTCTCTCTCTATCTTTGTAAATACTGAAGTAATCCCAAAATTACTACTGGTAAACGAATATCCTTTTAAGTATATTTTGAGAAAAATAAAACTGTCATAAAAAAGTTAAGGCCATCACAGGAAATATGCAGGATGTAGCCCCTATGATTTCGTGGGAAGCAAAAGGGATTGAGTCTACAGGAAATGCTATTTCCTGTTAGCATGAGGAGAATCCTCAGTATGAATCTGAATTTGATACCAACAACAACTTGAACTTATCAGTACTAAAACTGAACCAAAAGCTTTTAATATTGATATCAAGTTATTTGGAGCCACAACAAGGATCCTCAGTCTGAAATAATCAGCCAGATTATTTCAGGCAGCTTAGTGGTAATTGTCTTTGCCCTGAAAAAAATAGACTGTGTGTGAGGATGGTTAGTGTCTTGTCTGAAAAGAAAACGAATTTCCGAGTCTATCGCCGACGTCAATACTCGCCCGTTGTTGCAGCCACGAGCAAATCTGCAGCCACGAGCGAATCTGCGAGAAGGAAATTCACCACTGCCGAAGTTTGTCACGGAATTTCCCGTATTCATTTTAACAGAGATCTGAATATACTTTGCGCCGTTTACATGAATGAATAGATTCAACTAGAATCTACAGTATCTCCAAGCCACCAGAGGAATCCAGAGTCGAGACCTGCGTACACTTCGAGATTGAAGCGAATCCACTGACGAGAACCCAGCAGGATCGAGTCGCGGCCATTCGCCGATTTAGAATTGAAGGAATTATTTTCGTATCTGTTAGGCTTCGCCCCACCAGGTGCTGCACCTTCGCACTTTCTTACATTTGGATTGCCCAACTGACCAATAAGATTTTTCGTTAATCCTTTTGTAACCACCATCTTGTTTTGAATAAACAGTTCGACAAACTCAACCCACATGTAGAGTCCACTTTCTAACTTTTGAACACTTACAGTATCCATTTTTCTATTCTTTCTTTCATTGCTCATAATTATAATCTGTTTATTATATCCAAAATATCTTTAGTTTGTATAGCTAAAAGTTGAGACAAGTAACTCGCATTGTGCAATTTCTCTAGCAGAGAAATTATCGTTTTCATTTCCTTACTCATTTCATATTGTATTGCTTAAGTCATCATTGTAAATTATCTCAAGTTGAGATAATCATTTTTTTGTCATAAATGTGAATAAATAAGTTAGAGATGTTTTGAGAACCAAAGAGTAATTTTATTTTTTAACTTACAAGTCTTAGAAATAAGCAACCGATCGCGATAAGTGTTTTATTATATTGTAAAAGTGAGATCGCGACAATACAGAAAAGAAACCCATTACTCTATGAGTTTGCAGTTCATTGTCCCAATACCCTCGAGTTATTTCTTAGATGAGACGGTTTCTTTGAATGTGAAAAATCTTTACTTTTCGCACGTACACTCAAATCTCGAATCCCATCAACATGGAATTTTTACCTCATCAATTCCACCACACACAAACATATTTCTCCAAACTTCCCAAACTCAATTTAAAAGTTAAAACAAGAAAATTACCCCAATAATTGCGATAAGAAAGAGGCTAATGGTGATTTCTTCCAGCAGATGTTTTTAATCCACATATAAATTAGCCAGAGTGAAAATTAACCATAGGTTGCGTACAATTCACCATGTCACACGATACAATTAATGTTAGTTCGAGTTATATATATAAGTGTGCCTAACACAAGTGTGGACTTAGCACTGTAATTATCAAATTCGATTGTCGCCAGACGTTACTTCTAATATCTGGCTTGATTGATCACCTAATCACAAGATTAGCAATCGCAAATCATTGCCAGAAGAGAAACCTTGATGTTGATTGTTGTTTCGTTTCATAATCACACAAATGATGCTCGATTAGAGTTCCGCAGCTGAATGCTGAAACCAAGCATGAATCTGCGCAAACATTTGACATGCAAATTGCTTCGCTCCTCTTATGACTACAACCAAAGCTCAGGCCGCCTCCCTACCCGCACAGACCACTATATTAAAATATGCACGCAAAAAGTTTCCTCGTGTAAACAAACTGAACGTTGTACTTATTTTTTTCAACTTGTGTACACAAGAAAACATCTTAATTCCACTCTACCCTATGCAAACCATGAACCAAGGATAACGTAGACACAGATTCGCCCACACAAAAAAGTAATGTATTTACCATATACAAAGTGTTTCAGAATTCATGTTACACAGAAATAGGGGGTCACGTTTCCTCCACTAATCAAAAATTCCAAAAAAAATTTCCCACTTAGTCACAGCATATCGACTAACTCATTTCTAGCATATGCATCCATTATATAGATATAAGCTTATATGTAGAATGTACTAAAAGTAGCCCCCTTTTTTTTAGTATATTTCAGATGTAACCATTATACATTGACTATATATTCGCACAATATATACAGTACACAATACATCAAGAATATATTCTTCCAATATATATATACAGGGTGAACAAAAAGTCTGGTTCCCTACTAAATATTTCTGAAAGTGCTGACAATGCATCTAATTCAATGATGGCAAAGTATTAAAGTTGGGTGGGGCAATCTTTTGGTGACCCGAAATTTTACCTTGGAATGTTCCTTCAAGGTCATTTGAAAATTATCTTGGAAACCGTTAGAGATAGACAGAAATTTCCAATTGTAAACTTGTAGAGCAACATTTGTTTAGTCTAAAAATGACTAATTCTCAAATCTTTTGTTCTAAAAAATTTTAAGAAAATTGCAATTGAAAAAGTAGTTTTGAAAAGAAAGTCATAAAAAAAATTCAGTTGTCTACCCATATCTCTGCAACGGTGCCAGATACGCAAATTCCAACCGGGAGAATAGATTTTTTGGGTAATTTTACGTCTAAATTTTCGTCTCGTACAAATTTTCACAATTCTGAACTTCGTTCTTTCGCTCGCTAATGTGAATCCGGCTAAAACTGCGCAGTTTGTTCTTTTCACATCCTCTGTTTCTAAGATCACCTAGGGTGTTGGTGTCAAAACGTTTCTCAATTTTTGCTGCAGCACAGCCACGATGAATATTTTGCTCGTCACATCATTATTAACATTTGCAATTGGTTTTAATGATTGCATCTTGTTGGTAACCGAAGCCAGCGGCAAGTGCTGATTAGATGAATTAATAAATGCCCCAAAAGATAGATAAGGACCGTTCCTTCAATTAGATTGGGTCCGAGCCAAAATGGATCTTACACACCCAAGGGTCCTAAAATGTACAGTATCCTTAACCAATTGCGAGCATTAAAAATGAACTTCTCTCTAGAAAACCAAAATTAAAAAAAAAAAAAAAATCCAATTTTTATTTTATTTTATTTCCCAAAAGATTTAAAATTCTTCGTCCTCCGCTGGGATCTACACACACATCAACGAAATAAAACAAGTGTCGAATAAACTCCACAAACACGTCACTCTGTCAGTTGTTTGTAAATCCTCCTCCATCATTCATTCCCTCGGTCATTAATAATTCAACCAATGAAGTCTCACTCGACGTGTTTACTGCGCAGACGACGTCTTTATTCATTCTTTGCGACTGCGATTTGCGATTCGGTCCAGTTAATTCAAAACACAACAACCGAGCACTCCCAACTTGTGCCACTCAACGACACAGAGTCATCAAAAATATATTGCTTTCCTCTCTCCATACTGTCAATTCAATTCAAACACCAGGTGCTCAAACAACTCACTTTCTACAGAAGAAAAGAAAATATAACTAAATAAATAAATTTATTCTACATATAGAAAAAAAATAAAAATAAAAATTCAAAATATGTGTATGGAAAAATATAAAAAAAAAAAATCGAGTACTTTACAAACACACAAACTTGTTCAGACTTCACTTCTCGACAACTGTAAAAATCCAGTTGCCAGGTCTCGATAGATCCATAAAAATTCAGCAGCGCGCTTTCCCCTGCACCAATGGCGCGGCCATTGCGAGTTACGTGATAATACTGCTGTACGTGGTGTGGGTAGAGCGCTTTTAAACATTCAAAGAAGAAGAAAAAAAAATGTGTATATTCGCCAGATGCAATATGCAAAACACATTCAGCTTGGCCAATTTTATATCGGTGAATTAAGAGCATAAAAGTGAATTTTGACAAATAAAATTTCCATCTGGTCTGGAAGAATTATTCGCGAGTGGTAAAGTTTGCTATTTTTAGTTGAATTAAGTCGTGAAAGATCAAAGTTATGACAGCTGCTGCAATGTTATTCTGGATTTGATCAGGTTAAAGAGAGGGGGAGATCGATTTTTAGTGTGTTTTATTTATAATTAAATATTGTTTGGGTTTGAAAGCGTTTAAAGAATTCTTTTTGTATTTTGTGGCACGCACCAATAGCTGTTAAAAACATTCAGGTTTGGATTAAGGTGTTGAAACTGTGCCAAAAGCGCAGTGACGTCCGTTTCAAATGTGCTGAATCTAGTGTCACTGCCATCCTCATCATCAACACTTGCGATTGTCACGAAGGATTTGAATCCCGATGGATTTTCGTGGATTCTTCTGGATTTTTTTGAATTATTCTGAGTTTTCTTGAATTTTTGAGTTTCCTTGAATTTTCTAAATATTCTCGAATTCTTCTAGATTCCTCTTAAATTCTTCTAGATTCCTCTTAAATTCTTCTAGATTCCTCTTAAATTCTTCTAGATTCCTCTTAAATTCTTCTAGATTCCTCTTAAATTCTTCTAGATTCCTCTTAAATTCTTCTAGATTCCTCTTAAATTCTTCTAGATTCCTCTTAAATTCTTCTAGATTCCTCTTAAATTCTTCTAGATTCCTCTTAAATTCTTCTAGATTCCTCTTAAATTCTTCTAGATTCCTCTTAAATTCTTCTAGATTCCTCTTAAATTCTTCTAGATTCCTTTAAATTCTTCTGGATTTTTCTGAATTTTCTTGAATTCTTTTGGATTATTCTGACTTTTATAGAATTTTATAGGAATTTTAAGGGATTTTCTTAAATTTAAAAGAATTTTAAGGAATTTTAAGGGATTTTCTTGAATTTAAAAGAATTTTAAGGAATTTTAAGGGATTGTCTTGAATTTAAAAGAATTTTAAGGAATTTTAAGGGATTTTCTTGAATTTTAAAGGATTTTCTTAAATTTTAAAGAATTTTCTTAAATTTTAAAGAATTTTCTTAAATTTTAAGAATTTTCTTAAATTTTAAAAGATTTTCTTAAATTTTAAAGAATTTTCTTAAATTTTACAGAATTTTCTTCAATTTTACAGAATTTTCTTAAATTTTCTTAAATTTTAAAGGATTTTCTTAAATTTTCTTAAATTTTAAAGTATTTTCTTAAATTTTAAAGTATTTTCTTAAATTTTAAAGTATTTTCTTAAATTTTAAAGAATTTTCTTAAATTTTAAGAATTTTCTTAAATTTTAAAAGATTTTCTTAAATTTTAAAGTATTTTCTTCAATTTTATAGGACTTCATTGAATTTTTTTGAATCCTTCTATAAATTTCATAAAATGAATCTAATAACCCAAAATTCCTAATTTTCTCCACAAAAACCTCCCCAACCAAAATCTCCACACAACTAAATTCACTGCACCAATTAATTACCCGCCACACTCCTGCCTCGCGAGAAGAAATATTTATTTCTGGTCACAAGTTAGAATCCCCAAGGGTTGCACGAACTAATCAATTCAATTCGTTTACAGTGATGGATGCTGTCCGCCATATTTAATGAGAAGCTTAATTGTCTAGGACGATATCTATCGACACGAAGAAAGAGGGTAATTTCTTCGCAGGAAGTCCTCGGCGGGCCAGAGGGGACCTCTCGAGAACCGAGTTTGCGAAATTTGTTGCCATACGAGTCACTTATTCACTCTCTCTCTCTCTCGCTCTAGATAAATAGATTGAGGGATGAATGCGAACTAGGAAGAGAGAAACCGTGTCGTGCCGCAAGCTTACACGCACGCTTTTCATTTGCTCTGCACAAACTATCCACTCGTGACATTTTCATGCTGTTGGCTACTTTTTAATAACCCGCTTACAATTTCAAACTTTCAGCCGTATTACACGCTTTTAAAATCTCTTCATTAAAACCCATTATTCAACTTATAAATAAATAAACAAATTATTCCTATACGTTTCCTCCCATCGTCGTATTATGACGGCAGGGAAAAAAAATCAATTTCACACTGCACCAAAAAATTAGGTTATAACTTTAGAATGCTAAACATAAGATTTTATGCATTCAATGTGAATTTTATGGATTTTTTTTACATTTTTACACATTTTTACATTTTGTGGGCCAAAAGCATAACCTTTCACACATTTTTTACACATTTTTGCGTGGCCAAAATGTAAATTTTACATATTTTTACATTTTTGCGAGTCAAAAACGTAACTTTTTACATATGTTTACATTTTCGCGAGTCAAAAACGTAACTTTTTACATATGTTTACACATTTTTACATTTTTGCGAGTCAAAAACTTAACTTTTTACATATGTTTACACATTTTTACATTTTTGCGCGAACAAAACGAAAGATTTCCATATCTTTACATTTTTGCGCGTCTAAAACGTAAATTGTACACATTTTTACTTTTTTGCGCGCCAAAAACGTAAATTTAACATATTTTACACTTTTTTTACATTTTTGTGAGCCAAAAACGTATATTTGTACATATTTTTCTATTTTTGCACGCCCAAAATGTAAATTTTACATACGTTTACACATTTATACATTTCTGCGCGAACAAAACGTAAATTTTGCACATTTTTACATCTCTGCGCTCCCAAATGTAAATTTTTCCAATTATTTCGTCAACATTTGACGATTGCCATCATCTTTCATCCATACCCCGAATTCCATCATGAGGATATTCCAATATTTAAATTTGCTTTATTCCACAACTGATTTGACTAAATCAGTTGCGCTCCAGTACCCGCATTGTGAGCACCCATCTCTTCTAGCCTACTTCCTAATATCACCACTTCATCACACAAAAACCCCTTTTATTCTCTACACACTGAGCTCCCGTGGGAAACTACTGAAAAACTGATAATAAAAAAAGCTTCCAACGGCAATACATGTCATTTCCAGCTTACCACACACTCCACGTGCTTACAAATTCCAATTCCAAGCTGTCCACTGCATTTTACATTTCCAGCAAAAAATTATGTGAAAACAAAATCAACTTTTGCGCATATTCCACGGCCTACTTTAATTAATTTATCCTCGGAGCTGTATAAGTTTGGCCATTAAAAAAAGGAAGTAGCTGAATTAAGGCCTTGTTCAGCACACAGATGACTGCAATCATTACAATTCCCATATACTGTATCTTTAAAGTCGACAAGAGGAAGTCGGCTTTCTCTGGGGTAATTATCTCCACTTTTCTCGCTATCTCCCCCTTATGGACTCCTCTTTTTTTTTAATTTCATTTCACAAGATTTGGACCCACTTACATGTGACATAAGTACTCATAAAACTTTTCTTATGACTTATACACGAGTTTGTAGGCAAAGGTGTGTGTTGAAACTTATAGATGGTGCATGGGGATAGTTAGTTCAGTCGGTTCCACATGTCCACATCCGTTGTGTGAGTTATTGGATTCAGTGGTTTGCGATAGGAAGGAGAAATGTGATATTTAATACATTTTATCCAGTTTAGACGTTTACAAAAGTGTAGAAAGTCAAATTGAAAATCTTAAAAGGTAGCTTCGCGGCAGTACACACAAAACGCGTTGATTTTGCAATGACCGACGTGATTTGCAGCAAAGTTTGCACAAAAATTTGTTGATTTACAACTGATTTTGGGGATTTGAAGCTGTTGTACTGAAATGTACAGCTTATTTACTGGATTTGCAGCTGATTTACTGATAAATTACTGAATTTCCGGCCAATGTATTGATGAATTACTGGATTTTTTGTAGATTTCCTGTTAAATTAGTGGATTTTTTGTAGCTTTCCTGTTGAATTAGTGGATTTTTTTGTAGATTTCCTGTTGAATTACTAGACTTTTTGTAGATTTCCTGTTGAATTACTGGATTCCCAGCTGATTTATTGATAAATTATTGGATTCCCAGCTGATTCACTGATGAATTACTGGATTTCCAGCTGATTTATTGATAAATTATTGGATTTCCAGTTGATTTACTGATAAATTATTGGATTCCCAGATGATTTATTGATAAATTATTGGATTCCCAGATGATTTATTGATAAATTATTGGATTCCCAGCTGATTCACTGATGAATTACTGGATTTTCAGCTGATCTATTGATCAATTATTAGATTTCCAGCTGATTCACTGACGAATTACTGGATTTCCAGCTGATTTACTGGTGAATTACTGACTTTCCAGCTGATTTACTGAATTTCCAGCTGATTTACTGAATTTCCAACTGATTTACTGAATTTCCAGCTGATTTCCTGAATTTCCAGCTGATTTCCTGGATTTCCAACTGATTTATTGTAACGGTTCTTCCACGCAGTCAGCCATTTGCCTGTACAGATTGTCTACCATCATACCACTACGGTTGGGTCGTCACAAAACTTTTCTTCACAAAGATATTGGTTCGTTTATGTTAAAATCAAACTTTGGTTCCATTTTCCTTTTTAGTACCCTAAGAAGTTGCGAGTTGGTGGCAGCACGTTTGATTTAGTAGAGATGTCTCTAGTTTCGGCAGGAATTTGGAAATGATTGGAAAAGCGAGTCGTAAAGGCCGAGTAACTTTTAATAATAAAGAAAAACAGGCGCCATAAAATGCGGGATAAACAGAGAAAGAATCGGCGTAGAGATTAACGTGCTAACGGTTCCATCTGGTGAAGGCAAAAGACAAGAAAGACGTGAGCTAGCGAGCGAATGAGCGACTGGCGATGGCGACGGCTGCATTTTATCGGTGCGACTCGACCCGATAGTGAGTTGGGCTGGCAAACCGGAGCGGGCGAAAACCACTTCATTTTGACACCGGGGTCTGAATTCCATCCAATTTTCCTCCGCAACGAGCTCTCGATGCAAATTCCGCGCAATCGATCCCGACGTGACTGCAACATCAAAACCAATTTTCGCGCTCCAAAGCGTCGAAAAGCAGAGCGAGTGACGTCACGGCCCGAAGGTGAAATGCATCGCAACTAATGTAGGTTGTATAGAAAGCATTAACTCTGTCGCTGAAAGCACGGACGAGTGACGAGTGGCTCTTCTGGGTGCACTATTCAAAGAGGAGCCGTCGCACCAATGGAGGGAAGGAACGAACGGCCGTGCAAACTTCGATATCGTTAGACGTCCCTAAATCTACACGACGTTGGCTCAGCCCAGGAAACAATGATAAGAGTAAAGAGGAAGCTACGATGTCAGATAGCGTTTAATCAAGTCCAAGCACCTTCCAATTCACTCTTGTTTCACGCCGAATCTAACGCCAACATTTCATTCATTACATTTTAATTATCACCACGTCTAAATGCACAATGCACCAGATTGCGCTCTTTAATATCCATCTGAATATATATATTTTACACCGTTTTATGGCAATTAAATAGTAAATTTTACTATACAATTGAAAAAATAATGCAAAAATATACGACCCTATACTATAAGTTGGGCCTATTTTCCATTGGCTGAGCCTTTTCACTTGCGTAGTGACACCAAAAAATAGATCAAAACAGTGGTTGACATTTCGACTGCTCTCCAGACAAAACAACCAATAAAAAGCAAGCAATAAACTGAATAATCATGAATATTGAAATAAAAACAGCATAAATCTGTATTTTATGAATTGAAATAACAATAGTGAGTTTGCGGTTGCCAATTGATCCTTATAATTATGAGTTACAAGCTCATAATTATAAAAATGGACTTATAACATAACGTAACTCCTCAACTTTTACACTATTTTGTAAAATAAGGGAGCCAATCAGATCGCTTAACACTATTTGAAGCTCCTCCCAATTGGCAACCGCAAACTCACTATTTCCTTATAAAATACAAATAACATTACATCATTTCAATTATTAAAATAATCACAAAAATTAAAAACAAAACTGAACTACTTTTTCTAATGGTAGCACCCAGTCCACAGTTAGGAGTAATGAGGCTCTTGTAGAAACTGACATAATCGTTGTTTAGATCAATGGAATAACCAAAATGAATTACAGATATTAAATTTGCATGGATTTCTGAGCCGTATGTTAGGATAGACAGTTCACGTGTCTACTTTTCACAGATTATGTTAGAGTTGAGCTAGATAGAATTTTCCTAGTCGTAAAGGTCGCTTCACTATAACCGTAACTTAGACTTAAGGCCGTTAACTGGTGAATCGCACGATTGAATTAACGTTAGTACTTAATTGTGCGACATTTTTTTTCCAGTCGCCATTTACAGCGTGGAAATAAATTGAAGAATTTGTCCTTCTGCGAAAAGCCAGTTTGATGCTCTTTTATGGTCCACCCTTTGCACCATTCTGCTTTGCGTCTTTCCCATTGGTTCCTGGAGGTGACTTCCGGAGCCAGCAACTTCTCCAGGCAGTGTGGAAACTGTGTTGCCTGTGAGCGGAAACCGGCT
Organism: Strigamia acuminata; assembly: GCA_949358305.1. Lineage (NCBI taxonomy): Eukaryota > Metazoa > Arthropoda > Chilopoda > Geophilomorpha > Linotaeniidae > Strigamia > Strigamia acuminata. Next base: position 7,802,128 of record OX442318.1, read on the forward strand.
TGCCGAGAAGCATCCTCTCGATATTTTGCAGTATCGCCGATACCGATAATCGGCAACCGAATATTGGCCAATACCGATATTAAAATTAAAATGTCCCCGATATCGATATTTTGCAGTATCGCCGATACCGATAATCGGCAACCGAATGGCGGCCAATACCGATACCTGCGCCGATATTAAAATTAAAATGTCTGGAAAAAAACCGTAAAAAACTTTGAACGCTCCTAATGCGGTCATCTTTCCGATAGATCATAATAAAAATCAAATATTTTCTAAAACCCTACCAAAAAATTTTATGCCTTTTCTTTAAATTTGCACAAAATTTGCTTCAGGTCTTACAAGAATTTCAATCAATCTCGCACTCGACTTTCAGTCCCATCAAGCCTAATACCAAGTTTTTACCATTAAACTCCCATATAACTTTCCCTTTTATATTCAAGTGTCATATGCTTCCCTTTTTAAAATCCCAGATTGCCGTGCTGTTCTTTTACGATTTTATCATCCGCCATAGAAAAATTTGATGCGTGCAACCAACGCGACTTATTTCCTGATCAACTTTCACCATTAACTCTGCGATTTAATGGGCGAAAGAGCGAAGAAAAGAAAAAAGACGAAAAAAAATCGATTTACAATATGTTTTATCGCCAATTAAAGATTATTTCGGTTTTAAAGTGAAAAAAAATTCACTTTTATATCCTCTTGCACACCCCAATAGCCCTTAAAAATATTCAGGTCTGGATTAAGGTGTTGAAACTGTGCCAAAAGCGCAGTGACGTCCATTTCGAGTGTATACTGAATCAAGTGGCACACTACCACGCTCATCATCATCACTTGCGATTAAATAAAATTTAGTTTGCTCGGTACAAATTTATTAAAATATAAAACAAAAGTTGCTCGAGTAAATACGAGTTAATTGTGCATTAAAATGCATTGCCCACCACTATAATCCTCCTTCTCATCTGCACAAGTTGGCAGACCCGTCTTCGATAAGAAGTCATTTGGCACAGATTGCAAGAAAGAAAAATTTTAACCCAAAAAAAAAAAAAAAAAAAAAAAAATGGGGGACGGAGATTTCGTCTAAACTAAGACCCGAACCCGAACGACACGCATTCACATGTGACTCGGTTTGCTCGAGCGGGTCATCTTCCCGATTTAATAGCTAATAATTTCCTTTGGAGAGAAATTTGAGCGACTTCGTGAATAATTCATCCGTTTAGGGCTATTCCCCTGCACTAACAGATGTTGAACCAATGTTGTTTAACTGTTGATCTAGAATTGCACTGCGGCATTATTATAAGGGGAAATGGCAAGAATCGAATATTGTGTATGCAGTGAAGCCTCCCAGCCGCATTTGTTGGCAAGAATCGAATATTGTGTATGCAGTGAAGCCTCCCGACAGCATTTGTCCACAATAACCGCACTGAGACTGAGTTTACAGATGAGATTATTGCTTTTTGGGGGACTAGTTGGAAATTGTAATCATACTCGCAGGAAATATGAACATTTTGTTTCATATTGCTTATCTTTTGCCCCGAGAGCTTAGTGCTGCTCTTACCAGCAAGCGGAATTATCTTCTCGCAGGGATGGAAGAGAATAAAACAATTCATATTCACATCAGTAAAAATTTCTACTTTTTATCGATAACGACAAACCAAAACCGATGACATCGGTGTAGAAGTTTGCCAACAACTAGAGAAAGAGTACTAAGCGACAGCATATGTAATGCATTAGTAAACGTCCTCTTTAATGCCCACTGCCTTAAGTGTATTAGTGGAGATTAAATAACAAACTTGCATACGCTTAATTTAAATTTAATAAAACTAAAGGCCTTTCAACCTTTTCGGGTCGTCTTCAATGTTTCAACGATTAAAATTAAACAGGACTTATTAAACAAAAGTAAAACGCAAGCAAACAATGTGATTATGGTATTGGACGCGCCAAAAGGCCTTTTAATAAATTTACAGAAAGCTAACAAGGGGAGCACATGTATAAGACACTCACAGATTGTTGTAATATTAAATGTGAAAGATTGTTATATCATGCTGAATGAGACCCTAAAATAATTTTATTCCATAAACAGCCAACAATGTAAACAATGAGCTGAAAGTTGGCACTATTTTGTCTGTGTATTTATCCAATCTGAGCAATCAGGCCTAGTGTATGAATACTGTAAACAACAGTTGCTAGGTAAAAAATAGTTCCAAGATCCAAGTTGAATTTTATCATTTGATATTCAATGATGTACACGGATTGAAAACACAAAATATTAAAATGGTAAAAATAAAACCGTTACAAATTATTTTAATAGCACTAGACATAGCTGCTCAAAGCGAATTGTTAGTTGGAGCGCTCTAACGTGACCAGTGGCCTCTTTCAACAAAATAAACAGTTGTCGGAACTCTTTTCTTATGCATGAGGAAGCCGGCAGCAATTTATCTGCTGACCAATGAGAATTAGTGGCTTCTCCTAGCCCCCCTGTACTACGTTAAACCAATTCCAAAAACATTTATGAGATGGGCGACTTGAAAAATGTTTCTCGTTTACATAAATCGCGCTTGGTTCGCGGAACCAAAGAAATCTCGCTGGAACGACTTTCCCCCGGATCGATACCTCATGCAAAACATCCGATGTCGACAGCTATCCGATACCAATATCGGTCAAAGCCTCCATTATCTCGTGCAGCATTTTTTCCACACCATCGACATTTTAATGCCCTTGTTTGTCAACGCACGGCGCTGCCCTTAGTTCCAACAGTCACCACCCTCAGTGAGCGGGGCGCTGCCAACAGCAAAAATATAATAAACACTAAGATGATTATTTACTCGTGTGCCGTTCCCTGGAATTAAATTATTCCGGCGCCTTGATTTAATTGAATATTAATTTATTCAAATGACAAAACTATTACACCTAATTTCCCAGAGCGTGAATTGATTTCCGTTGCACTTCAAAGCAAAATTTACATATCTAATGTTGACATGGTCATAATGCTTGGTTCTGTTAAAAACAAGATCGTGAGATGAAAGACATGGGCTTTTGCTTGTGCTGTGTGAATATCGATCGTAATGATACCCTTGTAAAAGAGCCGCCCTTGATGAAATTTCCCATTTTCCAAGCAGGGGCTCGCGCGCCGCTCAAAATCAAACAATACTCTCGCAGCCGACAACGGATGTTATAACCTCCAACAATGAGCGGCTTTCCTGCTCTTTTTTGCCCGACAAAAATCGATATTTCTCCAAGGAATCCCGAAATGTCACAAAATCAACAAACACAGACGGATCAAAAGGCATAGAAATATTGCCTCGGCTGGGAAAGCAAAATACGCGCCGCCAGCGAGTTTATTTGTAAGCTATTTGCTCCAGCGACCCCTGGGTCAACAGGACAAGTTATAAAAAATTAACCGACAGCTGAGGGTGGTCCGTCAACACCCAACACTCCACTGTGTTCAAAGCAAACAAGCTCTCGAAAACTTTCCTTTTCACGAAACACCCGAATCGATAAAACGACAAATTCAATTCACCGACTGCGAGTCATTAACGGGGCCAAACAAAAGCCGGGAGAGAGAGGTGGAATGGGCCCCTCGCCCAAACCACTCAAAAATACAAAAAGACAGAAATTGCAATAAATGACTAATTATTTTAAGTGGTCTGCGGAGGACCGCCAAATAGGTAATTGTTGACGGCCCGATGCATTCTTATCAAATTTTGCTTGGCTGCGAGGCAACCAAACATTTAGGATTTTGTTGCCTGAAATACAAACGATAATTTATACGTTACAAATGAATACTAACTGAATACTAACAGAATCTGCAGAAAAAAGTTCAAATTTGCAAAAGTGTGCTGTAGGCATTACAAATCTTTCAGCCATGTCTGCAACAATGCCCTGTCAACTATACGGACGTGTTAGTTAATTCTACTAAATCGTTCAGTTGTCTCTGAGCGTTTTTAGAGTGCACGATTAACCCTACTGTTTCTTATACAGCGTGAGTCAAGTCTCGATGTGTCTTTTTTCTTGAAAATGACTGAAGATATATCAATTCTAATAATGCGGTCGATAGCAGACTGTACAGTTGTGACCTTACATTTGACTCGGACGGTCATCTTCAACGTAATCTATTTTGTACTTTTTAAACGGTTGAAGATAGAGCAAAATTTCCAATTACAAAGTTGTCGAGCACCAAACTTCTGACTCATATAAGATTCCAACATGCGATGTTTGTTTTTCTCCAAAGACCTTTCAACCGTTGCCGGTAATCTTCAATGGTTACCTTTATTATCTTTTGCCGTCACTCCGCAAACCCCTACAGCGACATCACACAATTCAAAATCCATCGTATTAGCTTATGGTAACTGATTTATTTCCAAAACATTGTGGGAAAACACAAAATAATAGACAACACGAAAAGACGATACATTGGGATAGTCCCAGCACCATTCTTCTATCTTATAATTTAACTCAACGGGACTCCTAAATAAAATTTTCCCAATAACTCGTGCATGTGCAGATAATAATTAAACTCGAATAAACTTGAAGAAATTGTTGTTGATGATGCGTCAGTAAAACGGAACGATGCTGTACGATTGTTTTAAAATAAATTTATGTCTAAATTTAGAAGTGATGTCGTTAAAAAGACATTGCAAACTAATTCGCTCGCTTACATTGCATTACTCTGCCCAATTTTAATAAGCAGAGATGCTGGCTAAATTAGTAGCAACAGCAATTTATGTGTGCAGATCGCATCGTCTTAAGATATAAACAAAAAAAGATACACAAGATGCACATTCCATCTTTTTTATTAGTCTCAAACCAAACCAACATCACCACTCGGCAATATGGCTGCTGGTTTGCATCAATCGATAACACACGACAAAGTCGAAATGCAATTTAAACAAAAATGAAAAATAATTTAATTTTATCAAATCCGTTTTCCACAATTGTCTTTAAACCTGAAGTCCACTTCCTCTCGATTCCCAAGCGAAATCTCGCGAGGATCTACGAGATTCCCCCTCGGGTTTAATTCATCAATTTGAAATTAATAAAGAATAATAAAAAACATTTCTTCTTTTTCCTGGACGAAAGTTTGTTAGCGATTAATTTTTAAAGCCTAAATAGCAGTTTTCCCCGTCTCTCCCGCTACTATAAAAGTAAACTAGACCTCCAGAGAATTGGGAGTTACGGGGTTGGGAATAGGAAAGAATACCTGAGGGATGAGCAAAAGCAATTTTTTAGAGTAGCAGATTAGCCCCTCAAGAACAAGATCTACAGAGGAGCGAGAGAAGAAAGAGAGAAACAAAAAAGGAGGAAGCAAAGTTGAAAAAAAAAAATATTGGAAACTCAATCAAGAGAGACACCTTTTAAACAGCTCCATTGCTATTGGTTTGCCTGATTCAATTTGAACCGACAGCAGAGGCGAGTTCTTAACGGAGTTAAGGCTCATCACCGGCATCCAAACCAAAATGAAAACTGCTCTTTTTCCCACACAAATAGAAGGAGGAAACAATCAGTGCAAGCTGTTGAGATATTAAAACTTTTATCCCTGTCTTCTTCTGTTTTTTAATCATTTGAGTTCCAACGTTACAAAGTTTCAATTGAAAAACAAGTTACCTCAGTCAACCTGTGATTGTTGCCGGTGGTAAAAGTGGTAACGAGTAAAAACAATTGCATTTTGGTTACACAATTGGGTCTATCTGTACTCGAGTTGCACTCAAAAGGGCACCTCACAATGTGTACTCCCATTGGTCGAGCCAGTTTACTGGTGTAGTGATCCGGAAAAGTAGACCCAAACACCAGAATTGCATTACAATGTACAAACATTGTAATCGATTGCCTAGGCACGGCCTAAAATTCAAACTTCCAGACGATGTAAGCAATAAACACAACAAACATGAGTTTGACATTTTTTAATGTGTGAAACTTCATTTTAATGATGGAAATAACATTTTTTATTAAATAAAATCAAAATAACATAAACTAAATTAGTCATAACAATCACAACAATAAATAAAAAACAAAACTACTTCTCCTAGTAGTAGTATACAGTCTGGAGTTAGTAGTAAACTGGCTCGACCAATGAGAGTGCACATTGTGAGGTGCCTTTTTGAGTGCAACTCGAGTATAAATTGTTTTTGGCGTTTTTGGTGTCCATAGCCAAGGGTGGGTCAAAGAAATTACAGAAGTGGAAAGATAACTAATTCTTTTTTTCCTGAAAATTAATTAGTGAGGTCAACTTTTATTCCGCAAAAACTTTCTTTTCCTATTTTATAATGTCTAAATACGAATAGTTTTTCAATTATCTAGTTGCCGTTCATAACGTAAAATGAGTATCATGCAGGAACTAGTTGTACTAGCGCCCTCTATGGCGATATGTATATTTGTAATTGAATGAGGAACAAAGCATTGTCATTCTGGACACACTAGAGCTGACTTTAAGTACTCTACTTCAAGATAGTACGCGCCTAATGTGTTTTTGTTTATTTTGGACTAAACAATTCCCTTTATTGGATCCCTACGTTGTTCAATAATGTTGAATGGAATGAGAGAAACGAGCCACTCGAAATTGCATTGCATGTCATTCTAAAGTGCTTTGCCATATAAGGATTTGATTATGCCACCATTAGTTTAAGTCGTAACTAACCATTACTGACTGAAAAATGCCTGCGGAAGACCAGTTAGGTTGGAAAGCTTAGTTGTTTTAATTTAAGAAATAAATTTGCGGCTTTTGGTAGCCGTAAATTGCATTCTCATATCAGCAGAAACGTGCAATAATCTCACGCCGGTACTTCATAACCAACCTAATATTTCTCAAACTCATTTTTTTTCCCTTCTGTTTTTGAATACAAAACAAAAACATGCTCTTATCGCCATCTTTCTCAGGCCTTATCCCGGCCTCATCTGGTGGCTTTCAAGAGAAAGCATCCCACACAATACCTCTCCCTTTAAGAAACTGATTGACAAGATGATGTCGAGGCTCTTCTAATGTCGCACTAAACCAATTTGATACTGCTACTTTCTACAATAAATTACTAGACGGGCAAAGTCCCGGGCAAAATCATTAAAAAGCCAATTTCCCAAAGATCTACAGTGGCCGTATTAAGAAAAAATCACGAATCAAACAACACATCCTTAATTCAACCAATATATATTACATATAGGAACCCGTAATACAAAAGCTGTTCCCAACAGTTTGCTTCCGGTATCTTAATACCAAATTCAAACCGCTATCACATTTTGCGCATTTATTTAACATAGCGCAACCGCAATGTACAAAATGCAGCCGATGCCGTAAAGTCGTTCCAAGACCTTACGGCTAGTTTGCAATGCTACGAAGTGTTGATTGCAAAGCCCAGAAAATCGCTTGCGCGAAATACAGTCGAAACTCTTTATAACGAATCGCGATATAACGAATTATCGATATAACAAATACCTAAAAATGGCCGGTTTGGTTGGCTGGCCATGTTAAAAATATAAAAATGTAAACATGTTAATAAAGCATAAATTAAAAAATTTCAATTCTGAATTCGCTTCACTGCATTGCAAACAGAAACTTCGGGCGAAAATTAAACTAGCCTTTAGATTCTGCAGGCTGCATTCAAAAACTAAAATATTTTGTGCTTTACTTCAATTTTAAACCAAAAATGACATCATTTCCTGTTTAAACCCATGTTAAAACTTAAAATCCACTTAAACTAAAATTGTTAATTTAATTTTTGAATGCAACGACTTACGGAAGCCTACTGTTACCAACAAACAACATTGTCTGTGAAAACTAGAAAATATATTAAATATGGGGCGAGGGTGGAGCACTTGAAGCACCAAGATAGCGGGCGCGAACTGTAGAAAGGCGGGCATTGTATAATCTATTTCAGCTATAAATGCCTCTTCTTCAACATTGAAACATAATTTCTTTTATGGGTGTGTGGGGATAAAGCCAATTAATTAGTTGATCCCTTCAACTTGCCACACCTTAAAACCGAACCTTTGTCAAACCTGGTCGAACACGTCTATCTAATTGCAATCAAGGTAAGAAAAAACTATAACAAATCCGCAGTGAAACTGATTAAATTTACTCTATGTTAAGACGCAGGCGCCTTAATTGAAACCCACTAAAGAAACGAGGAGGAAAAAAAAACAAGTTGCCATAAGGAAAACATTGCACGAGGGGATCTGAGGCAAAGCAGTTTTCTTTCTATCCGGTAATTTAGCTTAAGATATCTGATAGGTGTGTAGAACCACAAGGTTTCCGGGCTCACTTTTCTTTAGTCGAGAGGTGCTGCAGATTTCTCGCGATAGAGTCGAATGACCGCTTTGGGATCGCCACGGTCTATAACGCCGGATCTACCGACCGACGATAAAAACCATCTATAAAAACTCAGCACCCCCCTCTTTCCATACTCATACGCGCGAGCTTTTCAAATAAATCCCTTTTGAATATTTAACGATAAAAAATATATATATATATAAATAAAGTTGAAATAGTTAAAAAGAACGGAGAGTTCTTCATTATTGCAAATGTGCATGTCAAACTACATACCCAATATATTATTAATTGTCAAACATGAATGCATTTTCAAATGCCTCTTTCAATTGTATTATGAAATGCATTAAGTAATATTGATATTAAAGTCGAAACTCTTTATAACGAATCGCAAGGGACCGGAAAAATCAATTCGTTATAACGTTTCGTTATAACGAATTCGCTAAAATAATATTATTTATTCATAAACGTGCAAGTTTCATGTTAATTTTATCCCAATTCTATAAAATTGTTGAAAATTATAGAACGGAACAAAATAAACTCATCTGCTACAATTGATGGCTTCTTGCCATTGTCAATGACATTAATAATGTTCAACTTGTCCTGAATCAAAATTGCCTTTTGTTTGGCAGCCATTTGAAAACATTAAATTTTTTATTTTCCTTTGGTTTCTAAATATGGGCATCGGATGTTGTGAGTCTCCATTTTGAAAATTCGTTATAACAAGGGCTTCTGGGTATTACAGTGTACTACATAAAAACTTGTTTGTTATAACGAATAATTCGTTATATTGAAATTCGTTACATCGAAAATATTTAACATGGTGTTCTACGGCTGGCCAACCAAATCATTCTTCTACTAAAGTTTAAACACTACGTTTGAACATTCAGAGACATTGGTCTTGTGGTGTTTGTGCTAAGTCAACTGTGATGTCAAATGAGATCAAAAGTCAGTTCTCAAAAATCATTACTTGGATGTTGCTAAAACTTACATTGTTTTTTAACACTTCGTTATATCGATAATTCATTATAAAGAGTTTCGACTGTATAACATTTTTATAATTTTTTAATAAAACGCTCTTTCTTTTACATTGTATTCCACCGTATATCGTATTCCATTATCAATTTCAAAAAAGTGGACGGAAACTTTAGAAGCGCGAAGGAAATAAAAAAAAAAAAAAAAAGCAGCAGCCATTTTTTTGCCGTTTCTGCTCGAGTGAATTTGAGCGTGCAGAGGATTAATGTAAGGTTGGTCTAAGGTGCAGGCGAAGTGTGGTGCGAGGTCGACAAGAAATAGCTGCTAGCAACAGCCGTCGGTCTTTTGGCACCTAGAGAAAAACAGAGACGAGACATCAATAGGCAGCCGTGTGCACACCGTGTGGAAAATCTGCTTTGCGGCTTGTTCGACCTCAGCGTAAAAGTCTGTCGACAAGAGTCGATAAATTCTTTGCTAGCATGACCTTTTTTTCTCTACCTCATTCACTTCTTTCTCTTTTTTAAGCCAAAACCCCAACACGTCCAATTTGATATCGCGCAAAGTATCCGTTGGAAAATGCCGTCCAAAATGGCTGCAAAACAAAGATTAAATATTTACCCACGAATGACAGAAATATTGCTCTTTCTAAGCCACAACAAACTAATGAATTAAACAGCTTTTCCTTCATCTTCTGCAAGAGCCTTTTATACGTCGTCTCTTTCTACATGACAATGTTCGCACTCTAAAAAACGAAGGTGTAAAATTACACCCCATTTACGTCTCCATTTTGATTAAAGGTCCACAAACACACTTTCTTCCTTTATTTTTTAGAGTGCATGCTAACATGTTTCCATTTTTCCTGCTTTATGTTTGTTTCAGACTTTGCGTATTTTTAGAAAGTTTTGCGACATTATTCAAAAGTCTAGCTTTCCTGCTGGAAAAAGCAGTGTGACAGGGAAGCCCAGTTAAACCTCGCTATAACAAACCGCGATATAACGAATTTCTCAATATAAGGAAGAGTTAAAATGGCTTGGTTGGCTGGTTGGCCATAGAACACCATGTTAAAAAAATTTTATATAACGAAGTTTTGTTATAAAGAACCAATTATATTACAGCTAGGCAATAAATGTTGTTAACTATAGGCTTGTCCAATTTAATTAATAAAAACTAGTACTTTAAAGAAAAAATACCAGGGGGAGGGCTTGACCTTTACCCCCGGTCTAGCCCAAGACCTGATCTCCAGTCCAATTTTACTAGCCAAGATCTTTGCACGCGTTTTTTCGCGTCCAAACAATTTTTTGGTTATTTCATCAGTTTTTTCGACTTTTTACGCTCTTTACCTCCGATCCATTATGAATCAATTAAACCAACTAGGACAGTGGTATTGAAATCAGGTCAAAATCCAAAGAATCCGCCCCACACGTGGATTATAGAATCGCGTTTTCAATAATCCGACTATTAAAAATATGACACGTTTTGCGTCATTTCCGCCAGGAAAAATCGAGAGAATCGGTTTTTCAATTTGGAATTGCAATATAATTTAAATCTATTTTTTATTGTTCGTTTGTAGTTAATGCAAAACTAATATTGAACAGCGCTAACGTTTGTTGCTTGGTTGATGACTGTTCCTAGTAATTACAAGTGGGAGAAAACCCAACTGTAAATCAAAGTTGTGTGGAAGGAAGGATTCATCGATCTCAAGTTGTGCAAGATTACTTACCAGCAAAGGAAATGAAATTGCAGCTCGCATGAATACACAATGGAAAGCCAATTCAAACTCCAAATTCCTGGGATCCAACAAGCTGTAGTACGCATGCTTCCATTATCTCCCATCTTAATAAAGGCCCGAGCTAAACGCATAGGAAGAGACATTCCGTCCTTCTCTCCGTCGTCGGCACCTGATTGCCTCCGCGGCAACCTCCGAGCCATCAATTCCACATTCGACAGTGAATATAAAATTATCTAATTAAAAAGTGTAAATGCGATTTGCAAATTAATTACAACAAATCCCATCATGTGTGTTTTCTTTTTTAATTAGCTACACCCTGAATCAATTAGATTCTCGCATCCAAAGGTCATAAATTAAAGGAAAGACCTTCGAGGATTTCTTCGTATATTACAATCTTGTATTATAACACATTTTCACAAAGTCATGTTTAACTTTTCTTATGAAAATGTCGTGTGTGGTATTTATTGTTGTTGATAATAAAAGCAGACCCGTTTTACACACAGCTTGTGTCTTTGGTTGTCCAAAGTCTTGATTTGAACTTGAATAGTAACAAAAGGTCGCAAAAGAAAAAATACATGTCATCAGAACGTCACATTGTGCGACATCTGGTATCAGGTTCATACTTGTCCAATTATTATTTCACACAATTGTCACTTGCCATATTCTAGTGCAAATGTATATAATTGATTAATTATTGCAAGACCCCTTGAGGCTACCGTACTTGTTCCTTGTGACATGTGACTTCACTTGGTCACTGTTCAGAGTGTTGTTCAAGATGGCAGCTCTCAAGTTTGTAAGTGCCATGGACCTTAATACCCGGACTGATATTATACTACCCGCACCCATGTGTATTGGGCCGCTTGTATTTTTTGATGTTAAAAAAAATAAAATCGTAAAATTCGAACCCTAAAAAATGTTTTTAATCAAAATAAATAAATGCAACTTATAGTATACGAATGCGTCAACTGTTTTTCTGGAACGAATTAACAGCATTAAGCCGGCTTCGCCCGTAGGTTTAACAATGCATCGCGACTTCATCCGAGCCCAAATGCTCCAAGGCCGGCATTACCAATTCAGTATACCCTAGAATTATTTATTTCTTCCTGTTTTATCTTCCCGTTGAATTATTTACTATTTTCAATCTCCAAACCTAGTATTTTCTTCATGTGCCATGTTGAAACCTGCACCACTTTAGCACTTCTTGATGCTTTTACTGTCCACAATTCTTTATTTATTTTTATTATTTTCTTTTCCAAAAAAACCCAATAAAATTTATGAAAATTCATTTTTCTTTTGTAATTCAATTATTATTTAACTTGCTAATTTTTTTTTGTGTGCTAAAATTCTCTAAAAGGCAAATTGTGTGTCTATTGATTTTTTGCAAGCACACCAGAGCCCATCACAGGCAAAATTACTTTGGGAATGAAGGAAAAGACTCTAGATAATGAACCTAATTAAATATGCTATTCCCTCACTTTATCACCAAGAATCACTTTATTATTATTATCATTAAAAAAAACTTATTCAGAATGAATTTCAATTAACACACAAAAAAAACCCTGTACACTATCTATACACACGTGTCTACATTATACACCCAAGATACAATAGTATATCCATAGAAATGGAAAAAGTGCAATTGATGGTGCACTTGGATTTGCAGATGCAATCATGCCCCTGACTCGACACACACGAACAAAATCAAGAGATTCTTTGCCCGAAAGAAAGGAAAAAGCTTGAGAGAGAATTACAAATAGAATTTCCATGAGTAATATATCAAAGAAGACGTAGGAAAGAGCCCTAGAGTCAGACATGTTGAATATGTTATTATTTGAATGGGCCGTGTCAAACTCGTAGATATGCAAAGAAGATTAAGCTAAATAAACTTTTCTCCTCCTGCACTAAATCACTGGTCCGTAGAGACCCTGCACGAGAATAGAATACGCGATTACAAATTTTACTCAGTTTTTTCCCTCCCGTTACCACAAATCAAAAAACGACATAAAATGTGCAGATTTATTAAAATTATAAATTTTAATATTTAGAATACTAACTATTCTAATTTATTAGCTGCACTTCATCGAATCCCGTTTCATCGAATCCAGAATTTTTAAAGTGGCAAATGGGTTCCGCAGTGTGTAGATAAAAAAATTAATATTGTTACCTGGTTCTGGGGATGTATGAATGAATATTTAACAATGTCTTAATGGCGGATCACTCAGTCTTATCAATAACTAGTCATTTCAGTAAAGATAATTAATTTTTGGCAAATTTTCATGAAGAAAAATTGATTTTTCCAGTTTTTCCAGTGTTAGTTTTAATTTAAAACCGATACTTTTTATTCCGTAGTTTATTCCAAATTGAGACCTAATTATTTCTAATTTTTACAGTTAAGTCGTCGTAATGTTCAAATCTTACATCAAGTCTCTCAGCTTCATGAAAAGTGTGAAAGAATACAAAAATGACAAACTGTACGCCACAAAGCGCATTAAATGTCTAGAAAACCTCTATTAGTTACACCCTGGCGTGTTTTTGTTCGGGATTAGTTGTCGGGATGTGGGGATCGGCGAGTGTGAGTGTGAGTGTAAGTGGGCCGATAATTCTGAGCAGTGGGAGGAAACCTAACCGCAAAAAGTGTAAATTAACATAAATTTAATATATTTTTGCTCAAAATTGCACGGTTTAACTGTGCAAACATGCGAGATGATGAGTTTCATTTTGTTCGTCGCAACGATTCAATTTGACGTTGCAGAAAACGAAAAAATAAAAAAAAATAAAATAAAAAATAAAAAAAATAGCGAAATGGAATTGTACGTTTTCCCGGAATGCATTTCAGTCAATATTTTCCATTAAGGCATAAAAAGAACAAGTGGGTTCTGCTCTTCCCTAACATACGGAAAAGAAAAAAAAAAGAGAGAGAGAAAAGAGCATCTCATTCTCTCTTCAAAGATTTTTTGCCAACTCATAAATTCCGTTCAAATAACCGCGATAGTTGGTTGGCGGCTGCTGGCTTGTGTGCACTTCAATTTATTGATCCATACTCACACTGAAGTCAAACGGACTGCTCTATACTCGCTCGTCGCCATGGTTACCGCATCAACATCTCCGCTATGCGGATGAAAGGATGGACGTATACAGGAACTGCGTGCATTTACCATCAATAAACCAAGGTATGGCGTCGACACAGCGCTCACGTTTCACGTGGAAAACAGCTAGAAACGTCACACTTGGTTATTCCTCGATCAAAATTAGTCGTTTCGACCGTTTCACTCATTCAATGTCTAATTCGCCTTGTTTATGGCCCACAAATCGTTCCGCTCGTTGGATATTACGTCATCTTTTCATTATTTGTTTGGATTCGGTATTGTTTTGGTTTGTTGGTTGCTTTGTACAAAGTTTACAGTGGTTTACATAGTCGATGTTTTCGAGAAAATTGACAAAACTCGATTTTATTTTTTTCTTCTGCAAAATTGATCATGTAAACATTCCTGTTTTGCGCACAAGACGTGCTTTTTATAAAAAAGCAATTTTTCTTTTGCGCATTTCCAATTGCAATGTAAACATTGGTTTTGATATTTTTATTTGTTCCGATGAATTTCGAATGTGCTTTTTATTGTTCTTCTGCCACAGAATTGATATTTATTTAGTTTGACGAGTAACTCTGGTTTGTTCAACGGTTGGAGTGGATCGACAGCCATTTTGCAAGCTGTATTATGGGTAATTAGCGTGGGAATTTCTGACATCTCGCAGTGTGCACCCAATGACGGCAGTGGGGTTTCTATACTTGTGTTTGGACTGTGCAGATTGAAGTGTAGCTGTCTTTGTTAGGACTTTACAACAATTGTGTTAAGTGCAGGATTGGTTTACCAATTAGAGATTTCAGTCGGGTATCCCGTTCCTCTAAATTCCATTTCGCCAAAAATTAACACCTGGAATGTTTGGCTGAAAGGGGAATCCCATTTCACATGCATAAAAGATTCCAATTTCTTTTGTCTCGGTTTTTCCGATAATAAATAAATGTTTTGTTCTAGTCCCCCCAAAAAATTTTTTTTATAAAAATTAAATAAAAACATTTAATTATTTCAATTATCTTATTTTGCGATGAATCGGCACGATCACTGTGGATTCTTGTTGGTTAATGAAAGCCAAATAAAAAATAATATAAAGTCTCTTCTTTGAGGATGAATATTCTTTAGATACAAACAAAAGAACAATACGACTGACGCACATAACATACCGTATTTTACCGATTAAGAGTCGCCCTCGAATTGTAGCCGCAGCTGAGACACAAAGAATACCGTATTTTTGCAAAAGTACGGTATTGTTTCTATGACGTCGTTCACGTGGACCAGGTGATCCTCGAATGTTTGCGATACGATTACTATATCATCGAGGTACGCCCATGCGTATTTACGTAAAGCTTTGCAACGAAGCGTTCGTGACGTTCAGACTTTGTTTGTTACATTAAACAAACGTAACAAACGAAAAACCAAAATTGTAATTGCTGACAAAAATGGCAGTTTTGAATAAGAGCTGCGGCTTCTAATCGATAAAATACGGTAACTAAAAATAAACACATTTCAAATAACAGAATTTAACATCGAGATGCTACGACAAAATTATTATATAAAAAAGTTAAAATAATAAAAATCCAAATCTCACAATATTGATATTTATCAATGATCTTTTGTGATATTAAAAGATAAAAAAAATCAAACACCAAAGACACTTAAATCACAACTTTTTCAACGCAGCTACTGTTTACTTTTCCAAAAACCATCACCAGAAATAAAATAAACAAAACTTTGTGTAAATCAACAGAGAAAAACTGAAAATCTAATTATAAAAATCCAATTCCTTCGTTTATTATTGCCTCTTAAAGATATGACAAGCAGAACCTGCATTTAAACTGCAATCGAAATGGACATAATTCCTCCCAAAAAAACCCATTAAAACGCAATTTTTTTTTATTACTTACACATCCCAAATTGTTCTTCAATATCTGATAACACTCCACTTTAAAACACAAACCGACTACTGTCAATCTGCCACGAGAGCACGAGCCCCAACGTCGTTTTCTTCCATCTTTTATCAATTGAAAAACTCGAGGATGGACATAACAATCAAAAAAATTGAACAAATGAGATAAGAATAGGATTTTCTCCCACTCGACTTAATCTGATTGCGTCGTTGGAGCTCTTTAAAACACGGAATCGATGGAAAATAAAATTACAAATTACTCGCTAAACCTTAAGAAATCTTTTTTTCTATAAATATATAATCTCCATTTCTTCCCCCCTCTTTTCTTCGTCAAAAAATTAACTTTGCGAAATTCCATTAAAAGGATTATATAATAAAAAAAAACTAAAAAAAAAAAAAAATGATACTCTCTTGTCATTAATGCAAACTTATGTCGAAGCTTATTCACAATTACAAAATGTTTTCAATTACACGCCGTCTAATTTATCAGTTTAATCCTCTCATTTGCTTGTTTACATACACTCTAGTCACGTCGTGAACGGCAGGAAGGAGCAGTAATCAACATATTAGAATATCTAAAGATTCCATTTCACTGAATTAACATTTTGGAACATCATCTGGAACGTACAACTTCCTCTTCAATCATTTTTCCACAAATGAATGCAAATTAGAGCTAAGTGGATGTTTCAACATGGCTGCCGATCCAGGAACTACGGAATATACCGGAAACTGTCTACAGTGCAGCCTTCCGGTTGAATGCGGACGGAAATCTGAGGTTGTAGATTTGAGGTTTGCCATTTGCGGGTTTCTCTATTATATAACCGGTTGTGAGACATTAGGTTTCGCAGGAACTCAGTAATCCAGGGATGGGGGATTAAGGGCCGAGGCCAAAGAAGCAAATCTGGACTCCCAGATTCTAAAGGCCCTCTTTCTACTCGTACAAAATATATTTTTTCAGACCAAAATGCACGTGTTTGTCCGTAGATGCATTTTTTCGCAAAAAAATTCATTTTTTTGCATGAAAATGAATTTTTTTCACACAAATATGCATTTTTTTGCCATAAAAATAATTTTTTTCGCATAAATATGCATTTTTTTTTGCATGAAAATGCATTTTTTTGGCATAAAAAAAATTTTTTTTCGCATAAAAATAATTTTTTTTGCATAAATATGCATTTGTTTGCTTGATTATGCATTTGTTTGCTTGATTATGCATTTGTTTGGCATAAAAATGCATTTGTTTGGCATAAAATGCATTTTTTTAGCATAAAATATTTCTTTGTCGCATAAACATGCATTTTTTGGTATGAAAATGCATTTCTTGCATCGACTTCTGACAAACTCCGCACAAGACTTCTCCATTTCCAATCCCAGATTGCCGGCAAATGTTAAGCCTCTACTGCTCCCACTGCCGCATTCTTGTTCCTTGACTCAACTTTAATAAAACGAACCAATCCACATTTGAAGTGCAAGCAAAAGCAAAGCGATAAAACGTATGCTTATTGCGGGCGCAATGAATCAATCCCACAGCACTAGGCAGATAAACAATTCTTCTTGTAACACAATATCCACTTTTATAGTCGATTGCAGGTCTTTTATATGTAGTGGCAGCAGGTTTTTTAAGGGGCTACAACTCGTGTATTGCAGCCAATTCCCATTCGTTGTTGCGTCAGACTTTAAATTGAGTTTTGTATTCACAAAACAATGTTTGTTTCTCTCGGACAATGCGCTCTCCACCAACCCAATTTCTGTCCACATAAATCCACTTCACCAAATTTAACTTCTATTCGAATTGCTTTCCATTTCCCCCTTCTTTAATTTGCTTTATCAGCATTAAGGACACGCGAGAGAGGCAAAAAAATGTTGTTTTAACGTTAATGTGTGTCTTGGCTCTTCTCACCTTGTCTAATGTGATAATCTTCTCCCACTAGACTCAAGTTGCGCCACTCGTTGCAGTTTATTTCTTGGACAAGATAGCAACTCGAGTTTTCCTAACATTTGCATGTCAATTCAGTGGATAATCGATGATTGATTGATTAAACAAGATAATTCCAATTTGCAAACGACAATAAAACACATTTATTCATTGCTGGAAAATGCCAATAGTGATTGATCATCAATAAATTAAATTAACTCGTAAAAATAGAAAATCAATTTCAATTGATTGGCCGGTAATTCAGAGGTTAAATTAAACATCTCTTTCCCGTCCACGGCAATTTTAATTTCTCTTCATCAGCGCGTCATTGTGAAGAAAAATTCGCAGCATTGTGAACTTAAATGTTTGGTTTGAATTATTAATGCACGGCAGTCGAGTGTTCCGTGTACGCGTAAGGGGCTGCGAGTTGTTGATATTCTCATGCAAATCGCACGAAGCGAAGTGTGGCAATGATTGGTTTAATAGAGGGAAGAAATATCAGATGGAAAAGACAGATTGATGATTGCTTAGCACTTTTATTTGATGGCACTTTAGCGGGCCTAAGACAGCATTTTATTCTTCTTGTAAAAAGGGGGGACACTACTTTTGTTTTGGGCAGAGTGGCTCAATCGATGACGCTTAAAGCCAACGTGTGAAATATTTTACGAGCTGGATGGAGGCAAGCGACTCGTAAATAATTCATCATTCGCCAGCCAACGGGCAGCGTGCGAGCTGAATCATCGCCTGATGAATTAATAAACAAACAAATCGAATTCACAAATTAACCAGATTCCATGCGCTGCAAAAGGAATAACTGTCAAGGTATCATATTGAATTGTAATTTTTGAAAAATTAAAATTTATATATTGTAAAAAAAATTGATTTTGGTTTTATCAACAAAATTACATTGTAACAACATTGAATTTTGGTTTTATCATCAAAATTACATTGAAACAAAATTGAATTTTGGTTTTATCATCAAAATTACATTGTAACAACATTGAATTATGGTTTTATCATCAAAATTACATTATAACAACGTTAAATTATGGTTTTATCATCAAAATTACATTGAAGCAACATTGAATTACGATTTTATCATCAAAATTACATTGTAACAACGTTGAATTTTGATTGTAATATCAAAGCTACATTGTAATAACATTAAATTTTGATTTTATCATCAAAATTACATTGTAATAACATTGAATTTTGGTTTTATCACCAAAATTACATTGTAACAACGTTGAATTTTGGTTTTATCATCAAAATTACATTGAAACAACATTGAATTTTGGTTTTATCATCAAAATTACATTTTAACAACTTTGAATTTGATTGTAACATCAAAATGACGTTGCAGCAATGTTCCAAACAACTTATTACGTTGTCACAACGATGTACCAACCTAGGATTTTGTCCATAACGTTGAAATAATATTACTCCCATGCAATACATTGAAAATTCCACCAAAATAGACCTTGCGAATGTGTTCTTCACAACATTGATGCGGCATAACTGTGTTACTAAGGATACGCCATCATATCGTAATCCCACGGCACTCGCCTCAACTTTTATATCCAGCACATCCATTTCCTATTTCGACTCTATTTTGTGGACTTGACAAGTGAAGATTGTCTCCCTCTGGGACACTGCAAGCAAGAACCCTTCTGAAATAGGCAATTCGTGCGATGCACTCGCGAGACCGCATTCTGACTGATAGAAAAAAATAATTTTTTTTCCTCTCTTTTATTATCTATATAGAAACTGAGTGAATGGCCAGAAATTGCGGCTACGGTTCGACCACCCATAAATCTATTGCTTCTCAACTGTCTGGCAGCGCCCAGCCAGATTGTTGTTGTTGTTGTTGTTGTGATTTATACATTTCAAACAGTTGATAATGTTTTCCACCATTTATTTATCACCGGGAGAATTAATAATCCAGACGGAGCACAGCGAGGCCGGGTTGAACGCAACCCACAAATTAAGTACAAGAGTAAGGGGGTGCACGAGTGGCATTAACGAGGCACGAGACAAAGTTAAACGATGCAGCTGACTCGCCAAAACCCCAAAACCAAACCCATAAATAATAGCAAACTAAATCAAACGGCATCCTGCAAGCAAAACAAAATATCACGTCCGTAGAGTCTACTCGGGTAGGCTTCCCCTGCTTGCATTGCCAGGTTACAATATAATTTCAACATTACAACAACAATTGCGTGTTTAACCTGAATAATCATGAAAGCCAGACCACACCGCGTGTGCTTTTAAAGCGGGGAAATGCAAATCGTCGCAATTTTTCCAAATGTCTTAGGCGTTGCCGGATTGAAACAAAACAGGTCGAAATCGCTGTTGATATATTTTTCGACCACGATTTACTTTTGTTGTTCTAACTAAATGTTTGGTCGGCTGAGAGATAACTAAACATTTGGTTAAGGACAACTTTGTCGCCTGAACTAAATTTAGAAGAAGGCAACAATAACAAGAGTTAGTTGATTCTACTAAGTTGTTTATTTGCACCCGATGCTTAATAGAGAGTTTGCGAGATGCATTTTTCCCTTACAGTTAAACACTATACGATATAAAAATAGTGTAAGGGAAAAATAATAAATTAAGTTTTTGCGGGCTGCACTTTTCCCTTATCACTACACTATTTCAGCCAACTACTGACAGTTAGTAATTTTGGGCCTAAAAATTCAATTTGGGGGCGTAAATGTGCAAATTTCTGCATAAAATTCCATTATTATGCCTATAAAGTATGGTTTTGGGCCTAAAATTCAATTTTGGGCCTCATTTATCATTCAATCTACGTACCTATGACTGATGTGTTTGATCGGGACAACAAAATAATCGCCATTTGTAATGGGCGGAGCTAACAATATAGTGTTCTCAATTCTGATTGGCTGCGCTATATTTTAATTTAGTGTTGAAAACGATACACTAAAGATTTTTCCCTTACGATATGACACTAAAATAGTGTATCGTGGAGCAAAATAAGGGAAAAATGCATCCCGCAAACTCTCTATTGCCTCTATTGCCGGTGTAGTAACACACGTAACTTAAATATATCGAAATTCTCAAAACTTATTTCAAAAACAGCGGATGGAGTCGGATTCAACTAAAAGTTTGTAAAGCCAAGAAAAGCACGACTGGTTGAGCTACATTTACAAAAAGTACTGAAATTTTATTTCTAGTTTGAACAGCAATTAATCGGATAACGGCCCCTATACAAACCCGGCGCCAATTTGAATCTTCACAGTATCTTCCTTACAGAAAACAAAGAAAAGAAAATATTTTACTAACACCGTACCAACATCAAAGACCTCCGAAAGTAATAAACATCTCCGAGCTTTCAACTTGGAGATTTCACGATGACAGACAAGTTAAATTTAATTACTAAAGAACTGATTAAATAGAAGCTTTGGATATTAAAGCTGCGATTTAAGTTTTCAGACACCTTCGACTCGTTACTCGAACCTTAAAGCGTGTGCAGAAGCTTAACTTCTCGCCACACGCAGCTGTTGACCAAATGCCAGTCATAGCAGCCTTCTATTAATCTCTTGTGCTCGCCACCATTCTTTCTTCTGCCGAGTGATAAATTCGAGTAGTGCTGCGATGGGATATTGAATGGATATTAATGGGGTGTTAATTCCCGGCCGCGCTACATCTGGTCGACAAACCAAGAAATTAAAGTTAGTCGACACCCAGAACGAAGATAGCACTTTACAAACACGGTCTGTGTAATGAAAGGCGGCCTTTCGTGCCAGTTAACGATTAACGTTGTAAATTCAGGTGTGGTTAAAACCAGAAGCGGACGGCTAGGGAAATTTATCGCTTCAATAATACATCATTAATTAAAAGCCAAGTAATTCATCTTCATTCTAGATTAAAACATTACTTTATTCGCGCGGCATCCGAATAACCTCAAATTTCCAATTCATTAGCGGATTCGCTCTAAAAGCGATCGATGACGGATTCCAAACCGTATTGCCGGTAACTCGATGCCAAATTCAAACATTCAATTCCGTTTTTCATGTAGAACTACGTCTAAAAGGACAATTCTGCTTACGGAAATGGAGATCGGCGCCAAAAACAAAACAATGAAAACAATGAAAAACAATGGAAATGAATAATAAAACAAACTATAAAATGCACGGGAATCAACAACTTCTTAACAACTAATACGTCAGGAAAGAAAGAAGTTGGAAATGAGGAAAAGTTGGAGGAAAGTCTTGAAGTAGTAAATCGAACTGGAGATTAGATCTTTCGCTAGACAGGGAATGATTGATTTTTCTTTAAATTATTGGACAAGCCTTAAGTTAACAACATTTATTGCCAAGATGCCAAAAGGTCTCAACTTATTCCGCAACCATCTTTGCTTCATTTTGATCCATCCATCTTGGACCGTCCTTGGGTTATACGCATTAAACCTAGTAAGTAGTAATCCTCAAAGACGTCACCATGGTTTCTCTATCGTCCATAGAAAACATGTCCACTAATCCCTTGGTTTTGACCAGTAAGAACTGTATGAATAAAATCCATAAATGCAGAAACCATACATTTTTTATCATATAAAATTTTAACATTGCAGCTAGGCCTAAATCTTTCTGTACAAGACAAAATGCCTAATTTCGCCAAGTTAACATTAAACTAATAAATAACTCCCTTACCAAACCGCGCGAATAATAAAAAAAACTCCTATAGATAAATTACACGAATAATTATTTCTCTTTCTATCCAATCAAATAATTCAATCACTTGTGTTGGTAATAAAAATTCCACGCAACCTACTCAAATCCCAAATTCCAAATTGCTAAATTATTATTCATTCCCTCCCTGACTCTAAACGGGCCAATTATAGCTCATGTTGGTCATTTCAATGAGCAGTATTGACTTTATTAACACCTCTCTAGTAGCACACAACTGCTGTACAATATTATCTTATCGTTATAATAATACGAAACAATTTAAACTAGCATTCCAATTAGACATTAACTTTACAACCAGCACTCCAAATACAACATAAAATACCAAACATTCAAATTGCCTCATTCCAACCGTGCTCAACATTCAATGCCTCTAATAGTACACTCGCGCTCTATTAACAGATATCCCCCGCACTTTCAAAAATACAGTCGAAACTTCTTATAACTAATCGCAAAGAACCGAAAAAATCAGTTCGTTATAACGAAAGGTCGTCATAACAATAAATTCGTTATAACTATAAATTCGTTATATCGCGATTCGTTATAAGAATAAATTTGTTGTATCGCGATTCGTTATAAGGATAGATTCGTTATATCGCGATTCGTTATAACTATAAATTCGTTATATCGCGATTCGTTATAAGAATAAATTCGTTGTATCGCGATTCGTTATAAGGATATATTCGTTATATCGCGATTCATTAAAACTATAAATTCGTTATATCGCGATTCGTTAGAATAAATTCGTTGTATCGCAATTCGTTATATGGATAGATTCGTTAAGATAAATTTGTTATATCGCGATTCGTTCTAAGGATAAATTTGTTATATCGCGATTCGTTATCAGGATAAATTCGTTACATCGCGATTACGTATGAGGATAAATTCGTTATATCGCGATTCATTATAAGGATAAATTCGTTATATCGCGATTCATTATAAGGATAAATTCGTTATATGCCGATTCGTTAATAGGAGGTTAGACTGTATATTTTATACAATGTTTTGCGATCCACTTAAATGCATTCCAAAATACACAGCATTTGCAAACCAATGGCATGCAAAAATGTATTACAAAATGCATTATCGCAAAATACATTTGCAATATAAATTTCAACGTACTTTTGAACCTATACGTATTAAATATTGAATTGAGTCGTTTTGGCCAATTTAGACCCGCGTTGTAAAAGACACCGCGTTCAATTAGCACAGAGAGCACTTGTACGGTAGCCGAGCATTGCGCCGGGTTTGTTTCCCCGCCATACCTGCGCCGCCGCGACACAAATCAATCGATTAACTTACTTATCGCCGAGTGCTAGCTCGCTATTGCAAATAAGTGTGTGCGAGAAAGAGAGACTATCCGTTTTCACGCCACATCAGTCGAGAAAAGCCATCGAGTCTGACGTGGACCCGAAGAAGAGCTGACTTGGCATGCCGTCAACCAACAAGTTTATGCTGAAAGCTTTGGTGAAAGCATTTACCAAACACGTCCATATACATCACTCCTAGTCCTATTTAGAACGTGAGTGAAGGAAAAGTAACGACATTTGATGCGAACCGAATGAAATCATATTTACGAGCGGATATTAGAGTGCAGGCAAGAAACGAGACGTGAAAAAGAGAGAAACGCAAAGCAAAAAAAGAAGAAATGTTCCAAGGATTAGTTGGCACGTTTGAGTTTCAGACCAAGCATGTCTCATTAGAGTATATGTACTAATGAAACGCAGCCGAAAGTAGGAAAAAAAATCGTATAGTAGCTCCGAAAAGTGACATTAACATCAAGATGCACTGGTAGGACTAGACTAAGTCTTGTACAAGACCATTTGCCCCGAGAATTATGCATGCAACACACCTCTCTCGCAAATGCTCAAGAATTCCTAACTCGTTCGCTCTAATTACAAGTCTTGTATGTCTATGCTCAGCAACTCCAATCCGACGACTCAGCACAAATGCAATGCGCCTCTCATCTTAACTTCAATCTTGGCCCCTTAACTTTACCAAACCTCGCGCATGTCCCACCGATCGTCAATAACGAGCAGAATCCGAGACACGTCAATCTCGGATCCAAAATGTCACAGTCATGTCCGCATCCGCCGTGCGACGTGCCGAAATCCACACCCCGGCTCGTCTTCTGGTCATTATGCACGTCCACGACAAAAGAAAGCGTTAATGACTCATGTGCCACGAATACTTTGACACCATAAAGTGCTGTGAGACTTTGAGGCCCCAAAGGCGAATTTCAGGGCTGGGGGCCCTTCATGCAGCTTTTGTCGGGACCCCAGGGGTAGATTTTCGGGCTGGGGGCTCTTCTTGTAGCCTTTTTCGGGGCCCCAGGGGTGGATTTCCGGACTGAGTCACTTCCAGCAGCCTTTTTGGGGGCCCCTGAAGCAGATTTCCGGACTGGGGGCCCTTCATGCAGCTTTTGTCGGGACCCCAGGGGTAGATTTCCAGGTCCCACAGGCGGATTTCCGGACTGGGGCACCTCTTGCAGTCTTTTTCTGGGCCCCAGGGGCAGATTTCCGGGCTGGGGGCCCTTCTGGCAGCCTTTTTGGGGGCCATATTGAAAAAAAATTTCAAATCAATTTTTTTTTAATATTATTTTTTTTATTATTTTGAAAGTTTTGGAGCCCCTGCAGCTCCAGGGGCCCTTCTCCTACAAGAATTGTGAGAACCTATAAATCCGCTACCCCCTGTGTGGCCCTAACGTCCTAAAATCCTAAAACTGTCAATTTAATGAGCAGTTTAAGGATTTTTCTTAGCATGCACATTCAGAGGCACCTAAAAATCAAAGGTGGTTGACAAATTTTACATGAATACAAAATTTATACGGAGCCCCAGTGGGCCGCTGAATGTACGTGTTGTATCTATCGATGTCGGTTACATTATAATATTGCATGTATAATTATATGATAATGAAACCAACCTTCTGGTGGCGAATCATGCATTTGGCGGTCTCAAAGCGCAACCTGATTTTGAAGCCACCTCCCCATCACTAACAATTTAAAAATTTTATTTTTACAGATGGGAAACAAGATTCGTTTATGGGGCCCTGGCGATACCGAGATCCTAAGCGTGCACTTCTTGCGCATAGGCAAAAGAAGTGCATTTACAACTATGTTTACATGCATGAAATATTTCGAGTGAGATGGATTTAAACTGATGTCTTTGGATTCGAGAAGAAACACGCGTACGCAACAAAGTTACATTGAACAGTGAGTCTTTATTTCAAACAGGATATGGAAATATATCAATCGTCCCCCCTTTTATACATGAAATAGAATGACTTATTACAGTGTGGGTCACCGAAGTGACCCTCTGATGACCAAACATGGCGTCACCTTCAATTCCCCCCTAGATGGCGCGTTCTTTAGAAACTCTAGTTTCCACACTCTGGGAACAGTTCGATCACTTCAAACATGTTCAATACCCTGCACAGTTTTGTGATAACCAGTTCCAAATATGTAAACATCGTTCCACATTACTTATTTATCTGTCCTTGTATTCACAACGGTTGTTATCTGTGTTCACGACACTTGTGTACACACATCATCCAATTTAAGATAATTATAAATTTACAACATGAGTTAATGGCTGGTGAATGGGGCTCAGCACACTCCGACCGAACTTCGAAACAAACGATTTGAGTTCACAACTGCGTTCACGGCACGCAACGATGAACTGGTGTCGAATAAGCGCGATTAAACGAAAAGGGACGATCTAGTGCATGTTAAGAGATTTCCGATGACCACTCGACCGCTACAAATCCTGGTGGGCAATCAAAACGAAGGGGCAACCAAATCCAATTAGCCGTTTCTTGTCACCACTTAACTACACATTTTCAACAATTGAAAAGTTTAAAATGGAATGTTGCGCGAGGTGTGCAGGGAAAACAACAACAACCCATTTGGGGTGACCGCCTGAACACTACAGTAGCTGCATTCAAAAATTAAAACATTTTGTGTTTTACTTCAATTTTAAAACAAAAATGACATCATTTCCTGTCCTATTATTAATTATTATGGGTTTACCTATTGCCGGTATCGGGAACCTGGTGAATTGTTTTCACTGCACAGCCCAGTCCGTCGATTTTTAAGCAAATAACATGCAAATTGATTTTTAAATTGACAGCTTTTTCCTTTTGCCGTGTAATTTATTCCGAGTGTTGGTTGGTTTTCGTCGAGCGAGCAAATTATAAATCTCGTTCCCACATTAATGAACTGGTTGGTAATTTACAACTGTGTTCATCGCCTCCATATTTATATTCCCCCTCGCACTCCCCCTTTAATATATTTTTTTTCCCTTTTCGTTTCAAATTTCACGTGTTGCTTGGGAACGGAGCAAATTAATAAACCCTACCAACACACTCCTTAATTCCTTTGATTAATTTGCCACTCTCGATCACCCCCGAACTAATTACACGAATATTTCCCCCACAGTGTGTCAACACACTACTAATTTTTCACTCCAGAAAACATCACACCTGCATAATACATGTACACTGTGCAGGTTAATGGAAGAAATTGAATTAAAATTCGGAATTTAACTTTACAAACTTAGAAACTGTGCGATTTATCTTTTCTGTGAACAATTGTATTTAAATTACAAAATGTAATGTGAAATTATTGGAATTCTGCATAATTCTATCAACTTTGCGAATGTTTTTACAATATTTAAACATAAAAGAATAAGTGTCTTCCCCTTTAAAATTAATCTTCGTCCCAGAAAATCATTAAAAAATCAGAATTTTCCGAAAAAATTAAAAAAAGCATTAAAAAATGAGAATTTTCCGAAAAAATTAAAAAAATTATTAAAAAATCAGAATTTTTCGAAAAAATAAAGAAAATCATTAAAAAAATCAGAATTTTCCGGAAAAATTAAGAAAATCATTAAAAAATCAGAATTTCCCAAAAAAACTAATAAATTCCTCAATTTTATTATTTATTTCATAATTTATACCCAAAAATCTATAGATGCATTTTTGATGCCAAACCGTTTATAAAAACGATAAAAACCTTAAAAGAAAACCAAAACTTCGAACGCGCCTATTATTTTCCACCCAAAAATCATTTTTTTCCATTTTCATAAAAAATTCACTTCTCTCTAAATATCCCAATTTCACTTAACCCTTAAATCCCATTATCCAAGCCCCTCTCAATGAAACATTCAGACAAATTAAAAAATCCCCATAAAATAAAACAAAAAAAAAATCCACCTATTTTATAAATGCAACTCACATATGTAAACAATAAAAAATTCAGAGCTCAGTCTATATATTTTTAGTATCCGTTATAAAAGTCACATTTGGTTAGAAATTTATTCAAACCTTTCTCAATTTTACGAGATAACATTCACTAACAAACGGCCGTGCCGCACAACCACTATTTTAATGTTTAAAACTCCCAAAAAATACATCCGAAGATTTTTACGTGCCGGGCAACTCGAATTGTTTCATGGCTCGCCTCTAATTTCTCCCACGGGCCTTATAAAAAGATGAACACACGCTGCCTCCTTTTTCTTCCTCTTCCACCGTCCTTTTGCCAACTCAGCTCGAAAAAATCAAACGTTTAAATGAATTTCTCTGCCACTTTTACAAAAATCATCGTTTCGCACCGTTCCCCAATGAAAAAGTGTCATGTATGTCTTGTCATCTCCAACCTAATCCCGTTTCCATTTTTATTTCTTTCCTCCTTCTCTCAACAACCCATCTGCTTCTTATTTCCTATCCCGGCTTGCACCTCGCAACCCCAGAGTGTTGATTGCAATTTATCATCGCCCTGTTTTTGCTCATCTTTACACTTGCCAGTCAGCACTCGATTTGACAACAAAAAATGCTAATGGAGTGCTAAATCATCCAAACTTTTCTTCTTTCTACCTAAGTTCTCCACCTTGTAGTCTCTTCTCCGCCCAATTTTCATCCATCAATGTTTTTTAATGAGAAACTTTGAAATAACTCAAGGTAAACGCACCGAAAACAAATTATTAGCTTCACTAGTGTTAATGTAATCCCCCATTCGCTTTCCTTGGGTATTGAGCACCAATTAAAATACACCCAATCCTGTTGTTACATGGTAGATACGATCCGTAAAAAATAAAACGTGGACAAAAAATAACACTAGTTGCATTCAGTGTTCGTCTTTTCGTTTTGTGATGTTAAAAGATACAAAAACAAACACCAAAAACACTTGAAACACGGCTTTTTGAATGCAGCCACTGTGTGTATACAAAAAATCAAAAGAAATCGTGTAAAAACGGAATTGAATTTATTTTTCTATTTTATTTTTCTATTTTTCAAAATCGTGTAAAAAAAATTGGATTTACACGTCTGTGAAAAAATCCTCCGTTATTGGTTAGTAGATATCTGTTTCCATTCTAAGTGGTCCACACACGTCCATATGTAACAGTTCTAATGGTTTTTTAAATCTCTTGTTGGGTAAATTTTTATGAAAAATTGATTTCTTCTTAGCTAAGTCACATTTTAGAATTATTTTATTTAAAAAAAAATTAATCATTGCACACCCACACTCCCATTTTAAGTCTTTTCTTCAAATATGTGTTTATAGTAATTTAAACTGCATTGTGCTTGTTTCAAGATGGCAGATTGATGTAACAGTAGTGTCAAACCTTCTCTCTTTTCCCCTGCTGCAAACACTTGGCTGGAGTTTTCACTGTATCAGCAATATTTTGCTTATTTCCAACTGTTTGCAGCCATATTTTACTCTACTTTTCACTGTATCAGCAACATTTTTCTTACTTTTCACTGTTCCCACCAACAATTTGTTAAAATCCACCAAAAAATAAACACAAACGACACAAAACTAAGCCTAACAGCAGCCCATAGTGTAATTTCTCCCCTTTTTCAACTGACAAAACGAGCATCTGGTTTGCATCATTTATTCAATCGGCATTATTAGGTTCCAACAAATTTTACTGCAGCAATTAAACCGCTCGTATATCGGAAACAGCGAATAAAGCTTTATAGTGATTGCATTCAGTTTCGTCCTTAAAATCCTTAAAATCACAAACTTTTCTTGCAAAACTTCTCCGCAGAGGCAACATCAAAACACAAACCAATACCTCATTCGCACATCACGGCTATAATCCTTGGATTAGATTAAACTCCATCCAGCCAACCGTAGAAAGAAGTTCAATGCCGCTAAGTCCTAAAGCTGATTTAGCAAGCTTTGCACACGGAGCATCAAAAGAGGTGAGGGAGTGCAGTAAAGAAAAAAAAAAGACAAGATGAGACGAGGGAAAAAAATAAAAGGATGAAAAGAGCGGATGAAGCAAGGTCTCTATGGAAACCAGATTACATTTAAAGGCACCAGGAGGTCCATAGCTTCGAGATTGTCAGAGGGGGTGTTGTAGTGCAAATACGGTCGACTTTGGTGAGCCAAAGAGCCTTAGAAGCAGCGTGTCACATCAGCAAAAGTGTAGCAGATGGACCATGCTGCGAACACGCAACAGATCTGCCTTACTCTGGGTCATGCGCACTTCTATCATATTAACCGAGCAAAAAACTGCTACATGTTTAACATGACAAGAATAATGTGCTGGAATCTTCTTTTCGCCACTCGCTTGACGCAGCGTTACAACCAAACAACATTTAAACTTGCGCGTTGGATTGTCTAGCTGCGGATTTGCACGCGAAAAAATTAAATGCGAATGTTAAGGAATTTGACGAATACTTATTTTTATATCTTTCTTGTCCAGATGCAAAATAACAAGCCAAGGTTTGTGCCTAAACCTTATACTTTTTTCACTTCACTAACAGAATTGAAAATCCTTTATTGTTTAACATCAAAATCCTTTATTGTTTATTGTTACCAATACAATACAACTTCCTAATGTGCTCAAACCTGCACAATTCCTTGTGGTGCAAATACACCACAATAATATAATATAAAACATAATATTTTACAAAATGTATTATCGTTAGCAAACCAAAAGCACACAAAGATGTATTACAAAATGCATTCTTGTGAAGCATATTGCGTTGATTCTGTCGTCCTTAAACTCACCATTTCTAATGTGCTTTGCACTTTCCATTCGGCAAGTACAGTGTTGTTTTACTGGTCAAATTTTACTGCCAATGACCTGACTGTATGGCGCACTAACCAGCCTTATTTCCTCTTAATAAATTGCATTTTTAATTGCGCCAAAACATTTTAGCTCGCTTTTCTTTTATTTTAACGACTCTTGTTGATATTAAAAATGCATCGCTCACCGTGATTAGTTGAATTAAGCTCTAAACCAATGCGACACAGGGGTCTGCTTTACAAAAACCAACTGCAATTCTCCTGTCTTATAAACATAGTGTAAATATGCATGGAATGCACAACTTCATTTTAAAACTATTCATATAGAGTACATTGCATCCGTTTTAATGAGTAATACTACGAATGCAACTGCAATTTACACACGTGTTTCCAAATTTGCAAATTTGTTGTTGAAACAAATTAATTCAGTTATTCATTAATGGCGTACAAAAAAAATTTAAAAGAAAAAAAAATATCAGAAATAAAAAAAAAGCTAAGATTATAACGATAACCTTGCGTTCGAGTATGACCGTGCATAAATCGTGCGCTAATTGCTGCTGAATCACGCCAAAAGTCCAACGGTCTGCAAAAATTCGATCCAATTTATACACGACATCCACCACTTTTGTCAGCAACAGCTAAAAAAAGGAGATCAATTTATGGGAAAATGCACAACAAAATGTTGCAATTTAGCCGTCAAAAAATTCTCCCCCTGCCGAATAATCAATTTCAGCCAAATCTCCACCGTCACCACAAACCTTTATTTATAGTAGCAAGCTCATAATTTCCATTACCGTAACAGCGCCTTTATCTCAATCTATATTATTCGGCTAAATACCGTTACGGTGTGGGAGTCGAGTCGATGCCGTGGGACCAAAGACTGCGAAAGCATTTGCCAAGAATCCTTTCATAATCAACAACAAAAGTTAAAGGTTGAGACTTCTTCAGAAACGTTCAACGGCGAACAGCGACGCTAACAACATGAAATGAATAATTTACATTATCGATTGTTCTTAAATTTTCAAATTTATATTTCATTTATTCCTTTCAAAATGAATAAATAAATTGAATTAATTGTATAGGTTTAATAATTTAATTGCAGTGTAGCACGGTCGTCTTATACCGTGCTAACTGGTGTCTTTTTGATGATAGAATCCCTTGCTAATACTTGTACTATCTTGTAGCACGATTTTATTTACTTTAGCTGTGTGGATTTCACATCAAGACAACAAGCGCAAACAGTTTTTGTTTATAATTTCCACTGAGATTATCCGGCAAGCCGAACAACTTCGAAAGCGTTTGCCAAGAATGTTTTCATTAATCAAGAACCAAAGTTTTCGACAGAAACTTTTTTAAAATGACTTGAAAAGAGAAAAAAAAAATATATCTATGGTTGTTTAAAGTTTGAAAATCACTTTCAATGTACCATCACCCGGACAATAAAAACATTTTGTGGAGCCCATGAAAAAGTGGTCGTCAGAGTATTGGGTCACGTAGCAGAGCTTATCAAACAGTCTCTGGAGAATGAGGAATGGATCTTTTCTTATTTTTCATTATATATACGAGAAAAAATGGCAAAATGTGTGGCGGAAAAAATAGCTGCAAACTTTATATTTAGGGACTAAAGTGACTCATCTGTTGTGCCCAATCCTACTCGATACGTGTAGATCAAAAGGGAAAAGAAAGACAAGGTGTTTTAGTCCAGATAACAGTCAGTAGCAAGTGGTCTTTCAACCTTTGCACGTTCCATCAACTTGAGTAATAACTTACGCTCATGTATATGTATTCAGTGCGCAGTGTGCAAAATGTACCACTAAAGCCGTTCCCAACAAAAGAAAAACCCTCATTATACATTAAGAAGTGCTCATGACATGTGAAACAAGTCGGAAATAAATAAATTAGTCGCTGTCGCAAATTAATGTATACACTTTTGCTTTTGCTCGCAAGAAAACGCGAATGTCTTATCTTGCCGATCTCTTTGCTTCATGTGATCCAAATGGCAATAATTGATTGAACCAACATCGTCTTAAGTGCTGTCAAGAGATGGGAATGATGTATGGATGGTTTATACGCAGCTATTGATTGTTTACACAGTGTTTGTCAATTTTGCTGACAACAAAAAACCGATGCAATAACACAAATCAATGTTGTAAAGAATAATTTCTCTTTGTGTTATTTTATGTGGCAGATACTTTTCCCTTAAAAAACCCGACGATACAATATAATGATCATTTACCGCCATCTTCTAATTGTCCGCAAGCCTTTATTACCATGCGGGCGTCCATTTTGGTAAGGGAAAAAGTCATTGCAAATAGTGATGTGTTTTCATCAAGTTTGAATAAATGTGTAATGGAGCAAATTCAATGATGAGCGGCCATTATGAAGATATGTAAATCTCTAGTGTTTAATATTCAAAACAAGCAGGTGGCGCTGCAGATGCAGTGTCACAAAAAGTGATACAGGTGTAAGCAATGTAAAAAGGCACAATTAAAAAATATTTAATTATTTATTTATTTATTTATTTCAATATTGTACACTGATGGTTAAGTACATTGCAAAATCAAACTGAAAAACACCTATCTGAAAGAAAAAAGGAATTTAGCGTTTGAATTTTGCATCAGGATACCGAGTGCAGTCTGTAGTCACCGAGGGTATAGTCACTCAACCGGAACGCAAATGGCTCCATTTGCAATTCTTTACAATTCTCCGCCTGAACGAAACGTTAAGTTTTTTTCTCATTGTTTTATCTGCATATCTGCAATTTCAGAAGCAATAAAATCCACAATTACTTCTAATTGGTGTGAAACTTGCCTTTTATTTTTGGCTAGTCACGTTCTAGCCTATATCTTCGTAACTACAACAAAGAAAGAGGTGTATGCTGCAAATAAATATTTTGCCTCCGACCCAGACAACTAGTGCTTCGCCTTCTATCGCTATCCTTTGTATCGTCTGCTCTAAAGCAAGATGGCAGACTGTTTTATTGTATTATCACCTGGCCAAGCGTTTCCAGGGGAAATTATGGAAGCTGCGCGGTGACATTAATGATTGCATTCTTGTCAGAATGTAATCCTACTGCCGTATGTGTATGTACATCAATTTCCTTGTGGTGCCAATGTACCACAACATGTTAAAGCGCTAGCGCGAAAACTTGACCACTAAGTGACATTGTTTGACATACGGTGGGTCTAAAAATATTGGCTGTCAGAAGACCGACCACTATAATATTCGAACTTCTATTATATTTCTAACATATTGTCTAATAAACAAGTGTGATTTTATTCAGAAGAATAAACCGATGTATACAGGGTGGAACAAAAGTCTGTTCCCCTCAAATATTTCCTCAGCAATTGCATCTAGGCCAACTTTGATGAAACAATCGTATAGGAAGTTGGGTGAGAGCTATTCAATGATGTCATCAAATTTGACCTTGAAGGCCATTTTCAAGGATATTCACTTGCTAACTTCTAAACCAATCAGGTTAGAGCAAAAAAGTCAATTACAAAGTTGTAGAGCACCATCAAATTAGTACTATACAACTTATCTTAGTTATCTTAAGTTATCTTACCTTAACAGCCAAGCCGACATGTTGAAGCAATTTCAAACAAATTCGCTTGTAGGCTTTGCAGACTTTGAGCTAAGTTTTCGCTAACCCTCTAATACCGCCCCAATACCAACTAAATACCAATGATCCCACCATTGGCTCGAAAAACAACAACTTTTAGTGTTTAAATATAGATGAACAAGTCGGTAATGACTTTTCTTATCCGGTGAAAAAAAAAGATGCAACTACTACCTCCTTTCCTTTACTTGACAAAACCATTTGTGGTACAGCTGTGGAAACTTAATCCCAGGTCAACAAGGCATTAGGCAAGCAATGGTCTTAACAACAAAGTCATTCCTTGTACATCCGACTGACCGAGCCAAGAAGGAAAGAAGAAAAAAAAAGACACTCTTAAAAGAAAACATTTGAAATCCTTTTACCAAATCTTGGTCAGGACACAGCAGCGGGAGTGACTTTAAGTCGTTAATTTTTATTTTCAAAATTTACTACCATCATGCTACAAGATTTGTGGCCATAGAGCATGACATCACAATTCTCAAGCAACCAGAGAAAATATGAAAAATCTCCCCTAGGAAATTGCCTAGACGGTGATGCATTTAACGAGACATTCTTCCCGCTCCGTGCACGCTTGATCTATGCGAGGCGGCATCGAAGGTCCATGTCTTTTACAACTGTACATCTTCTGCGCTTCTGATATGTCGCATGATGAATACCGAGCAAGTGCAAATCTCCACTCTCTGCTCACTGGTAAAGTGCAAGGTTCGTGCAATTCGCCATGCCGCTAACATTGTGATTCATTCCTTATACGTCGCGGATTAAAGAGAATCACCTTAGTTGTCGCTTGCACCGATAACTTCTATTTGTCTGCATGATTTGTGATGCACAACTCCGAAAACAACCCACTTGCTCATAGATTACAGGCCAACCATGTGACAGTGAATCACCATCAGTTGTAACACCTGCAAGCATGATAACAATTGCACGTTCGACCCACATACAACTTGCGTGGCGGCCATTTTGAATTTGCCTGTAGAACCCGCTTCGAAAACTGCTCGACAGTTCGCGGCCGGTATCTTGATGCTAAATTCAAACTGCACATCCCATTCTGCGCAAATGATTTCCTCATTCCATATTAACCCTCACTATGGATATTTCACATTTCAGTTATATTTCCAATATTACGGTCATTGACTGTGCTGCCTCGAAGTGTCGTTTCCACTGCCGCCTCCTTCATAAGCGTATAGGCAAACACCTATTAGACCAACAAGCTCTTTCATAATTACCTGTATCTTACTCCACTGGAGTGTCTCTTAAATAAATAAATAAATAAATATTTCCTGTTTAAAAATCTATTTTTTTTTTCCTCAAAGGTAACCACGCTTTCAGTTTTTGATGATGGTTTATGGCTGTTTTTGGTGTCCACCTATTGTCATTAGTTGTTGAAATATTGCTTTTTACCACAAGAGTATTTTTCCTATTTTTCTTTAAAAATGAGTTAATACTGTAAGCGACATTTAAACCTAAGTGAGTTTATGCTAAAAATCGACTTTCCACTCCGCAATAACAGGATTAAACTCCATTTAAAGCAATAAAAGCCGCCTCAGATTCACTACAAACCTCAGAATCCAAAAAAAACAGTTTTTTTTTTAAAAAAAAAAAAGAAAAATAGTTTCCAAGCCGGTTTTTGCTTTCAGCGTATACTCGCAGTTAAACTCCGCAGTTAAAAGCGCTGCACGGTACATACCACAAAAGCCAAACGTGCGATAATCTAATCTAGCCCGCTCCTGCCTCGCAGTTAATAGGCAAAGCAAATATCTTTTGTCCACAAGACCAACAAAGATGCCTCCTAATGGCTCTCTCCTTCGGTCATGTGCTCTTAGTCTATACCACCTTTTCCAAGAGATACACCTTGAAATATTAAGCCATTAAAAGCCCAGCACTGTCCTAAATTCTAAAATATAAATCAGCTTTCACTCTTGCTGCTTAATTTAAGCTCGTTTCAGTCTCGATCATCATCATCAAAGCGAAAGGTGAACAGAATAAAGAACTTTATCCGTTCATTTCATCCTTTGACGGGACTTCTTTTGCCCTGTTTTTTTATGTGGGCCACGTAGGATATAAGTGAAGAAAAAAAAGGCAACGAAGAAAAGAAGAAAAAAAAAAAAAAGATCTTTCTCTCTTCCGTCTCTCTCTTACTTTCTCTCCATTTTCAAATTGAAAAACCTCAAAATGTGTATGGGCTCCACACGTCGGAATGAAAATTCCCACTTGGTCTATTCTTTACTTTTCTTTTGCCATGTGAAATTTTTATCATTTCATTTCCAACCCCAGAGAACAAACTTTTTGCTACGTCATGTCCAGCAAAGCAAAGGGAATTGACACACGGTCAAACGACCATTCACATTTCCGGTATCCGAGAAATAAATGTCAATCAATTCACACACAGTAATCATCTCGTGGAATGGAAGATACGCGACTGCTTATCTACTTCCAGCGC
This sequence comes from Strigamia acuminata, assembly GCA_949358305.1. Classification (NCBI taxonomy): domain Eukaryota; kingdom Metazoa; phylum Arthropoda; class Chilopoda; order Geophilomorpha; family Linotaeniidae; genus Strigamia; species Strigamia acuminata. Next base: position 7,838,779 of record OX442318.1, read on the forward strand.
AATTGTAATTGCTAATGGATAGCGTTAAAATACCGCAAATACCAATACGAGATTGACCCTGTAGCGAATCCAAATTGACTTATTGTTAATCTGCAAAACATGCACTAACGTACGAGTACTATTCAAACCCAGGTGTAAGTGGTCACCTCTTTTCAGTGCGTAATCAAAATGTTTATTTCAAGTTTTTCAGGTTTAGTGTAATAAATAAATAAATTTGCACATGAGGGTTGAAAAATACACTGAATTTACTTTAATTCAAGTATACGGTAATAACTCCATTGACTAGAAGTACACTACGTCGCATCTTTGAAAGTCCGTACGTTGGGGACTTACACTGCATTCCAAACAATATACATTATCTTGACTGCTGTCTTTATTGCAAACATCAATGCTGTAAAAATGTTGTATAAAAACATTTAATTTTCTCGTTTCTTGCTAGGTAAAGGCAATTTTTTTCTTCGCTCACTGCTATCCTGGAGCCCCTTTGTGGATAATTGGTGAGAAAAATCTAAGTGGCCTTTATATGATGTTCCTCTGTAGGTCTGCTGCAGAGCTTATTATATCGTCTGAAAGCAGTTTCTGCTGTTGTTTTATCGTCTCAGTAACGGTTCTTTGAGAAACGACATGTCCAAACTACATTTGATTTATTTTAATAATGGCCTAATACCCACCAATCAGTGGCATGCCGTTCAAAGTGAAAATCACAACTTTCAGAGATTTTCACACTTAAAAAGCGAATCATTCATTGCAATATTTGCTAACTAAAAAGCAAACTTCAGTAACAATTTTTCTTGTTTCTGAACTATCAGAACGTTATTGAACCTTTTTAGGGTTATTTTAGAAGCCAAAAGTGACGCTTTTTACGTCATAATCAAAGAAAGTCATCCCTAAATTACCAAAAACGCTCCAAAAACCACAAAAAAATGCAACAATAAATTATTTAAAAAAAAAAAAATTCTTTTTATTTTTACAAAAAAAAAACAAAAAAAAAATAAATAAATAAAAAAAACCAATTTCATCCATTGACAAACCCTGCAGAAGCAGCTTATTTATCACCACAGCCCTCGCCTTTAAAAACCCAACAAGTAGTGCCGAGAAACAAACAAATCAATCGAGACTTTCCCCATCTTTTTATTTATTTCCAAAACTATTAATGGCTTTTGTGATTTATCACTAATTACACAGCCGAGGCGATTACAATTAATGAATGAATTATGGCATTGCTGCTAATGAAATTAATTTCAACGTTGGGACACAGCCCCTAGCCAGAAAACAAAGATGGCACACACGCAATGCGCACAGCAACGCTGCGAGCTCAAAAGGTTTTGTCGTTACACACGAGTCACAGGTGCAAGCAAAGAAGCACCACCGCCAACACAAGCGGGCAACGGGTCGATGCCAGCATGCCGTAACGTCTCGAAAAATGCAAAGTGCCAGCTGCATACATTTGATCAAATTAGAGCGCAATCGCTTCAAAAAATTGACGAGACCGGCAAATTTATTCTTGATCGATGCACTATCGACACTATCGACTCCCAATACTTTACTTTTTCCCTCTTCCTCCTGCAATTTCCCAATTTCCAATTCCCTATTGCATTTTCCATTATTTCTATCGACTTTTTACACACAAAAAAACATAATAAAAATATCCACGGCGTCGATAGAATTCTGGCGCATAGCACAACTCAAACAAGCGATTATTTCGTTGGTGGCGATGCATCATCCGTTGCAAGTCCCAGGTGCTCGTTTTATCCAGCCGGTCTATGATTAAACACGGTGTACGCGGCTTAAACTAAGCTCTATGACTGATGTGAACTGACATAGGCAATCATACGCACTATCTACATAATTCACACATGCTTAAGCAGTTTGAAAATAATACTTAGAGGGTTCGTGGCCCCTTAAAGTGGTCATTATCCTGCACGAGGAAAACTCCAAATGCTATCTGTCGTGAGAAAAGCGTGCGACTTTAAAACGGGGTGAAATGGTCAAATTCTAGTGGTTAGTTTCAAATGACGCAGATATTAAAATCTCGTGCACTTTTCTTGAAACGATTACGACGATTTTTTTTTCTTCTTTCCTTGAGCATTATTTTGTGTTTTAGAGCCCATAGAAGAGCGGATTCAATTTGTTTTAGGGCACTACAGTATCGAGCAGGGCCCATGGTGCACCCATTGCCTTGCTAATACAATCAATCAGAAATCAATAGAGCGACCAAAACATTCCAGCAAATCAAGTTTCGCTCGACAAATTGAACCCATTGGCAATTTTCAATATTTCTGATAATTGAATATTTCCAGTCGTTCCAGAGGCCCAACTCCATAGAGTATCACTGAAACACTCCGGTGTAATGCAGTGAAGCCCTTATTGCAATTCTAAGTGGAATTACCGCGCTATCTTCTAGTAACTCCTGTTACATTAGTAGTGCTGGACTGGCCCGGAGGGATACTGGGAATTTCCCGGTGGCCCATGGACGTTTTTTTTCTTCTTGTGGCCCGATCTAGCCTGGTTCCCAGGTATAAATTTGTTCCCATGGCCCGACTTGTCCAGATTTCCCGATAGTAAGTTTGTTTCCAGACCACCTCTGCACGTTAGTAAAACCCTTACACAGGTCCAAACTCAAAGTTAAATAAATCATACCTCATGTTTGAATACTTTTTGCCAGGGGTTGTACACCGGCATGTCGTTAAAAACGGGCATGCCGGTAATACTCGCACTATACCGACATGCACTAATAAGCCGGGTAATACGGTATCATTTGTGCAGAACGATACCAGGTGGAGACCATAAGGTGCACCCCAAAATATAAAGCCAACAATAAATTTATCACTTTCATCAAACAATGCTGTATTTCTGTGTTGCAAATGAGTTTATTTGCACTGTTAACCTTATAAATAAACTTATAAAACAGGAAAAAATAATAAATCAAATTTTTACAAAAATAATAAAATTTGCACGTCCCAATTTAATTCAAATTGCTTAAGCAAACCACTTAAAGTTTGTTTTAACTGCCACAACCGACATATTACTGGGACACCCTCCCAACTGCAGGGAAAAAACACTTATTTATATATTATTATTAATTGTCTGAATAACAAGCAAATGAATTCACTTATTGTGGAAGTAAAAGTGAAAAACATGTTCCCCCACTTAACGATAAAATCCTGTACTGAATAATGATGGCTTTTAGCGATAACGATTTTCCGGCAAAATTATCTGGATTCTTTGCGCCTGAATTATTTATCTATCCGTTTATCTCCAATCATTTCTTTTATCGAAAAGAATAAGAATGGGTGGAGATAATTGTAACATGAAGACAAGTTATTACGAAAGTGTGTAGTTTCAATTTTCTCCACTAGGGGTGCCAACTACTGAACTGGAGATAGAGACAAAAATCCATTAAGTGAGCCGGCAATGCCCTTTTTTTTTTTTTCTTTTTTTTTTTTTTACCTCAGGGCGTTAAGATTTAATTTGAACTTCATTTCACTCCACATTTTAACTGCAACGAAAGAAGGAAAAAAGTTGAAACGACTCAACCCTGCAGGAAGAAATTAGGGAAAAAAGTCCAAAAAAGAAAGAAAGAGAGAGCGAAAAGAAGAAACAAGTCGATACACTACGAAAAAATAACCCCAAACCAATATTATTATTACTATTGTTATTACTATTGCTTTATTTTTAAAACAAAAACCTAATTTGCACAAATTCCCAACTGGTACGTCGACAAATTATAATGTTTACACTGATAGATTCATCCCGGGGGTTCGCAGCGAATACAGTCTGTCACACACGAAGCAGATTGGATGGTATCGGTAAATCTCCAGAGACCGAACACCACAAACAACTTTCGCAAAAAAAAGGCAAGTAAGTTGTGGCTGTGGAATAAGGAAACCGTAATAAGAGTAGAGACTCATTGCCGAAGCGAAAAGGATAACGCTCGATGCATTCATGCAGCGGCCAGAATGACTCAAGATGGCGCGTAATGCAGATAAGACTCGGCACTGTCTCGACAAAGCCGAAATATTCGTGCCCTTACAACACCATCGTGACCCATTCAACATACCGAGCATCGAGCAACCCCCGAGACCATTGGCCTCATAGGGGCAGAGGTTCTGGAAAACCTTCAAAGGGGTCGCCATTTTGCTTCAATTTTTCACGCACAAAAACTGGATTTTTTGGTAAAAGAAATTGAACGTTTTTCGACAAAACTGATAAGTTAGGTTTAATAATGGATGACAACAGGATATACATATTATACAGAGGCATTATGGGTAATGAATAAAAGTATTAGCAATGGGTGGCGCTATTTAACTTAATGTTTACACTTATATTATTGAACAAGCCGTAAGTTAACAAATGTAAAACAAGACTTGTCAGGTTAACGTCAAAGTTTTGAATTCTTTATTCCCCGATTCAAACAAAATGGATAATTCTAGAATTGCCATCACACGTACCCACGCTCTTCCTGGCCATCTGGTGTCCATTGCCAACATTTATTGCTCTATAATTGGACATTGTCGGTAAAAAATTAAACGTTTTTGTTTTATCGTGTATTATTGGACAAGTGTTTCTAGCAGCGATGGATGGTCAGGTCGTTTTGCCTGGTTTTGTGTTGAATATTTTTATTACACTTCTAATAAATTGTATAAAGTGTTTTTGCCTATTGATTAAGAAGAGAATCTTTGTGTTTCAGTTTCTTTTTAATTAGTTTCTCTAAATGAGAGTTTATTTTCAACTTGTTTTATTGTTTACAAAAAATGTTTGATTGCAATCTTTGGAATTTGATGTTATCATTACTCTCGACACCATTGTTGTAATCTTGTTCCCAGATGTGTTGTTCCTGAAAAGGTTTTTACTGTTAGTTTTTAATATTCCTTATTATAAAATTCACTTTGCAATGTTTAACTGTTTTTAAATACAATTAGAATGTTTGGTTTTCTTTAAATTCAACTCAAATGGTTTATTTTTTCGTGCTAAGTATTTTTGGAGTGTTGTGATTGGTCAAGACGTTCGGGGGTCTTTTATCTTAATTTTGGGTTTTCTTGACAATTTGTTTAAGTGTTTTCTCGTGCTACGGGCCTTTGAGAGCGTTTTGATGGGTTCAGTTAACCACGAAAAGTTGATTTTGTGCTATTTTTGGGTTTTGAAAGCGTTAGGCTTATTTCAGCAAAAAGTGCTTGCTAGTACGGAATTTTATTTGGCCCAGTCTTGTTTTTTACACAGTTTTGCCTGTTCATTTTGTAGTTCCTCATTTTTCAACAATGTAACTGTATGTTCCTTTTTGCGCGTGCAATTGTTATGCACGTGTCTTTGTATTCTTGGCAATCCAGTTGCCACTCTTCAGTTTGTAACTGATTAAAGCAGATGTGTTTGTATTTGCTCGTCTCTTATTTCGTTTCAACAATGGGAAGAGAGGAGTAGGAGTTTCCATTTTCTCCCAGGTGAGGAGAACAGACACAGCAACCGCCATCTTTTCCACTGCTCTACACGGGAGTACTACAACCTTGCACTATACGATCTTCAGAGTTGCTAGGGAGCAACTGCTATCCAACTCCACCGTGGTGACCACATCATAGGTGGCGCTGTGAACATGGTGCCGTGACCAGGATTTTCGTGCGTTTTCGTGTGTGGTGCGCGCCTGATCAACGTGTGCGACTGCGAGCTTCGTGCGGTTTGTGACCAGCCTGTGGATTCGTGTTTACGCCGTCGTCGTGGTGAGCGTCCAGATTTGATTTCCCGTTGGTGACCTGAGTCGCAGAGAGGTCACGTCCGGTTCGCGTTCCCGAGTCAAGCGATACGTCCAGCAGACGTCCTGTTTTCATCTTGAACACAACGCGCCGTGCAGAGAAGCCTACTTGGTTTAGTTGTTGGGTATTTTGGTGGGTTTTTTGTGTGTGTTTCTGCCTTACTTGGGGGGAAGTGTTTCGTTTTGAATATTGTAAAAGGTTATTTTTACTCTGTGAGTTAGTCCGCTTCATATAACTGCCTTACGCAGAGAAGCATTCTTAATTTTTGTGAGTCATTTAGTTGACACTAGTGGGGATTTCTGCTGCACATCAGTGCAAATTATTTGTGTTTTTCCCTCATATTTCGTGTGTAATTAGGGGTGACCTGAAAGAGAGAAACTTGGCATTCTTTATTGTCTTTTTTTTCTAAATTGCAGTAGACATGTCAATGTCTGCACCCACGTCACCGAGAGGTGGTGAGCAGCCTCCACCTCCTCAACCTCTTCCTCCAAAAAGCTACACCGCTGCCGAACTTCAAGAAATGGAACTTCGCTGGGAGACTCAAGTCGCCAATCTCGAAGTGATGCTCAACAATTCAGAAGGTGTACTGGAAGAAGAGCAATTGGAACCAATTGTCGCATCCGCCAAGGCAAGGGAGCTGCGCATGATCAACAGACTAAATGATCTGCAGTCACATATCAAAAGAAGACAATACCTCGCTTGGATAAGCCGCTCGGAAGTGGTTCAAGACCGAATCGACTTGCTGAAGAGGCGGTATGAAACATCGAAAAGAGCATCGTCGGCCGTTGGAAATCTCAACACAAGCGTTGGGGGGATCAGCCAGAATACGTTGGCGATTCAATCAACCAAGAAGAAAAATTCAAAGCTGCCCAAACTCGAGCTGATGAAGTTCACCGGAGAAGTGCTTCATTACAAGCAATACATGAATTCATTCGAGTCAGCGGTGCATTCTAACCCAGATTTGACGGAAATAGAGAAATTGCAATACCTTCAAGCAACGTGCACGGGAGAGGCAGCCACGCTTATTTCTTCATTTCCCTTGTTGGACGGCTCGTACGATCTCGCGAGAGAGGAATTGCATCGTAATTATGGAGCCGAGGATGCGCAGAAAGTAGTTCTTGTCAAATCTATCAAAGACATAAAGCCAGTTCGAGAATTACACCCAGTCAAGCCAGTAAGATCGATTCTTACCAAAACATCATCCGCGATACGTCTTCTAGAACAACTTCAAGTTCCGGTGCGAACAGCCGGTCTCTTCTTGATACCAGAAATAATACGGAAGTTCCCGATACCAATGGTTACACGTTACTACCAGATTCATGGAGCGAGGTCAGCAAACGTAATAAAACTACTCGACTTTCTCGCTTCTGAAGTTCAAACCGCCGAACAGATGGAGGAAGCTTTGGGGACCGAAAATCTGACGGTGAAGAAAGAAAGAACTGAAAGAGAAAAGGATCATGGGAAGGGATCAATGGCGTCGTGCGTTGGAACTCAAGCGCAGAAAGGAGCGTACGACTCGAAATCCAAGTCAAGCAGACCGATTACGTGCAATTTCTGCGCGGGAAGTCACATGAATCCGGAATGCAAGAAAGAAATGTCTGTCGCTGAGAAGTCAGAAATTGTCCGGAAAAATCGCCTTTGTTTCAATTGTCTCCGCCCGGGACACCGTGTGCAAGACTGTAAAGTCAAATTTTCATGCAAGACTTGCGGAGGTCGTCATCATTCGACAATCTGTCGGAAATCATCAGAAAAAGCGCCGATTCCAGCGGGGAAGACGCCGGAAGCCCAAGGTGACACCAACGTTTCTTTGGCCATCTCGTCTACTTTACAGTTGATGATTTTCTCTGCCGACCTCAAAACAAAGTCCGGAGGAGTTCATCGTGTCCGAGGGATAATTGACCCAGGGAGCCACCGTTCGTATATTACGAGAAGCTTCGCAGAGCGGTTGAAATTAACGAAGAGCGGTTCGATTCATTCTACAACGCAGCGTCTAAACGAAGAGTTGCCCTCGGCCATTGATCACGATGTATTCAACATTTGCTTGCAATCAACACACGATCAAAAGGAGATTCGATTGACTGCCTTGTCCGTCGATAATTTGCCATTCGTGACGGGAATCACAAACTCGTCAGTGATTGAAAAGGTGAAAGCGCTAGGATTGGAAATGGCTGAAGATCTTCCTTCCAAATCGGGTGAAATCGACATCCTCCTCGGAATTGACGTGTGGTGGAAGATTTACATCAATGGCAGAAAACGAATAAATGACTCACTCGGTTTGATCAAAACGATTTTCGGTTGGGTGTTATCTGGAGCCGCCGGATCGACTGACGTGTTCACTGAAGAAGCAGAAGCAGTTAATTGCTGTAACGTTTGTGTTGGCGAACCTGAAGAAGACTTGGAACGATTATGGAGTTTAGAAGCCATCGGGATAAGCTCGGGAGAGAAGAATTCGGATTTTGTTCGTGATCGATTTGAAGAAACTGCAATTCGTCTACAAGATGGACGTTATCAAGTTTCGTTACCATTCAACGAACACAAGGATGAACTTGACTCCAACTGGGAAATTGCGCTTAATCAACTAGCCGCGACTTTGAAAAGAATAGACAACAACGAAGACCACAAGTTACGATATCACAACGCGATGATGCAGTACGTGGAGGATGAGCATGCAGAAGAAGTTCCGGATGAAGAGAGATTCCTCAAGAAGGGTGTCTACACAATACCACACCACCCGGTAATAAAAGAAGATCGCGAAACAACCAAATTCAGAGTTGTTTTTAATGCATCATCTTCGAAGAAAGGATTCAGATCGCTTAATGACTGCCTTTATCCAGGGCCAAGTTTGAATCCGGACATCATTCTTGTGGTAATTCGATTTCGTTTGTACGCCATTCCAGTAATCGCCGATATCAAACAGGCGTTTCTTCAAGTTGCAATCAACCCGTCTCATCGAAATTTCCTTCGCTTTCTTTGGGTTGCCAAAGAGTATTTCAAGAAGTCGTACTCTTGGAAGAATTTATGGAATTATTTGCGAGTATTTCGAATGACTGTCGTACCGTTTGGAGTGAATTCTTCGCCGTTTTTACTCTGCGCAGCAATCAGGAAGCAGGGGAAGTCATTCAGCGAGTCCAACCCGAAAGAAGCAGACGTATTAGATAAAGGAATATTTATGGACGATCTCACGTCAGGAGAAGACGGAGTGAAAAGAGTCGTGGAACATTGCATGAAACTTCGAGCAATCATGGACGATGGTCAACTTCCACTAGTGAAGTGGGCAACTTCAAACGAAACCGTTTTTCAGCAGTTGCAAGAAAATGGTTTTCTGATGAGATCCGAAAAATTCGAAGATTTGGACATCATTAAAATGTTAGGGATCGTTTGGAGTGTGAAAGAAGATGTAATGATGGCAAGAATACCGACTTACGAAAACGTGCCCAAATCAAAGAGAGAGATTCTATCGCTCGTCGCATCTGTGTTCGACCCACTCGGACTTGTCGCTCCAGTCGTCTTGCGTATGAAGTTACTTCTACAGTCCATATGGGGAAGATCTTTGGGCTGGGACGAGAATGTTTCTAATGAAGAAAGAAGTGAAGTCGACATGTGGTTCAAAGACATCCAGCAATTGAAAAACCTGAAAATCAAAAGATGGTTAGGAACATATTCCAAGGAAAAATTGACGCTGGAGATTTTTTGCGACGCAAGCCCGAGGGCATACGGTTGCGCCATTTACGTACGAAACGCGACAGGAGAGTGTCAGCTTCTTCTTACCAAAGGAAGAATAGCTCCAGTGAAGAAATTGTCATTGCCTCGCTTGGAGTTAACAGCTGCAGTTGTCGGCGTACGAATGGCTGAATACATAATGAAGGATTTTTTGATAGAGTACCCGATAGAAGAAGTGAAGTTCTTTTCCGATTCAATGATTACTCTCGCTTGGATTGGTTCATCGAAAAATTGTTGGAAGCCTTACGTGTCAAATAGGGTGCAGGAAATTAGAATGAAGTCAAAGTTTCACCAGTGGAGGTACGTCCCAACAGCCGAAAATCCAGCGGACATTTTGACGAGACCGCATTTCGCGCAGGAACTGGTTGAGAATCGACTTTGGTGGTCAGGCACTGACGTTTCAAACTTAACGTCAATTCGGATGAGTGAAGTTCAGCTTCCTGCAGAAGAAACAAAAGTCATCAATTTGAATGTTGCAACTCAAGAGATTTTTGCGGATGGTTTCTTTCGAAGATTTAGCAGCTTTAAACGACTTAAACGTGTATTTGCATACATTATGCGTTGGAAGAAAACTTCTTCGCGCGGGCAGGACCTCTCGGAACTCGAGTTAGGAGAAGCGGAATCGAAAATTCTTCGCATTTCTCAAAAAATGCACTTTGCGGATGAAGTGGATGCTGTTGAAATGAAGAGAGAAATTAGCAAGAACTCCATCTTAAAAAATTTCAACTTGTTTTTGGATGACGCGCAATTGATACGCTTAAGAAGTCGCCTTCGGAAGTCACAACTCAGTTTTGATGAAAATTACCCAGTTGTTCTCCATCCAGATAGTTGGGTCACTCGCCTAATTATAAGGGAAATTCATCTCACTTTAATGCATGGAGACCTCAGCGAGACGTTGTTCAAGGTACGAGACCGTTTTTGGGTTCTTCGAGGACGACGCACGGTGCAGTCCGTGATTCGAAATTGTCCGGTGTGCCGAAAAACGAAGTTGACGCAGAACAATCCAATGGTCGGTGACTTGCCTAAAGAGAGAATTACGCCAGCGTTGCCATTTCAGCACACTGGAGTGGATCACATGGGTCCAATTTACATCGGAAACGACAAGAAGAAATTGAAAAAGGCATACATTCTCATTTTCTCATGCATGGTGACCCGAAGTCTACACTTGGAGGTTTCGGACGACCTTTCAGTGAACAAATTTCTTCTGGCCTTTAGAAGATTTGGAGCGATTCGTGGATTCCCTGAAAAGATTTTTTCTGACAATTCGAGAACGTTCGAGCGAGGGAGCAGAGAAGTCCAGTCGTGGGGGAAGCTCGTCCTTAAGGAGGAATTCAAAACGTTTTTGTCGGAGAAGCATATTGTGTGGTCATTCAATCCTCCGTTGTCTCCTTGGACCGGAGGAGTATGGGAAAGGATGGTGCGTGCAGTGAAAGACAAATTGAGAAAGACTCTAATGAAATCGACTGTAGATCTCGAAACCTTACAAACTGTTGCTTACGAGATTGCTTCAGTGATAAATTCGCGTCCTTTATCGTACGTACACGAGGATATCGATGGAGGAAGAATCATTTCCCCGGAAAATTTTCTTTCGGGTGGATTATCAAAGTACGTCATCAACGCGAAGCTAAATGCAATCGACGATAAGATTTTGAAATCATTGGACAGGAAAAGAAGATTATTTGTGTCGGAATTCTGGAAAATTTGGCGTGAGAGCTACTTAAAACAATTACGGAACTTTCACGAGTCAAAGGGCAATCGAAATTTCAAGAATCCAGAAGTGGGACAAGTCGTTTTAATCGAGAAAGTTGGAGGGAACCCATACTTCTGGCCAATGGCTCGTATTGCTGAAGTTATGCCTGGAAGTGACGGGACAATTCGAGTGGTGAAAGTGGTCTTAGCGAATGGGAAACACTACATACGATCCGTCAAACAGGTGCGAGCTTTGGAGATGGACTAGAGGAGGTGGGCGCGTGAGTTTTCTTGTGTTCTTTCTTTTTGCGGCCGCCAACTTCGCTGTTTCTAGCAGCGATGGATGGTCAGGTCGTTTTGCCTGGTTTTGTGTTGAATATTTTTATTACACTTCTAATAAATTGTATAAAGTGTTTTTGCCTATTGATTAAGAAGAGAATCTTTGTGTTTCAGTTTCTTTTTAATTAGTTTCTCTAAATGAGAGTTTATTTTCAACTTGTTTTATTGTTTACAAAAAATGTTTGATTGCAATCTTTGGAATTTGATGTTATCATTACTCTCGACACCATTGTTGTAATCTTGTTCCCAGATGTGTTGTTCCTGAAAAGGTTTTTACTGTTAGTTTTTAATATTCCTTATTATAAAATTCACTTTGCAATGTTTAACTGTTTTTAAATACAATTAGAATGTTTGGTTTTCTTTAAATTCAACTCAAATGGTTTATTTTTTCGTGCTAAGTATTTTTGGAGTGTTGTGATTGGTCAAGACGTTCGGGGGTCTTTTATCTTAATTTTGGGTTTTCTTGACAATTTGTTTAAGTGTTTTCTCGTGCTACGGGCCTTTGAGAGCGTTTTGATGGGTTCAGTTAACCACGAAAAGTTGATTTTGTGCTATTTTTGGGTTTTGAAAGCGTTAGGCTTATTTCAGCAAAAAGTGCTTGCTAGTACGGAATTTTATTTGGCCCAGTCTTGTTTTTTACACAGTTTTGCCTGTTCATTTTGTAGTTCCTCATTTTTCAACAATGTAACTGTATGTTCCTTTTTGCGCGTGCAATTGTTATGCACGTGTCTTTGTATTCTTGGCAATCCAGTTGCCACTCTTCAGTTTGTAACTGATTAAAGCAGATGTGTTTGTATTTGCTCGTCTCTTATTTCGTTTCAACAATGGGAAGAGAGGAGTAGGAGTTTCCATTTTCTCCCAGGTGAGGAGAACAGACACAGCAACCGCCATCTTTTCCACTGCTCTACACGGGAGTACTACAACCTTGCACTATACGATCTTCAGAGTTGCTAGGGAGCAACTGCTATCCAACTCCACCGTGGTGACCACATCATAGGTGGCGCTGTGAACACAAGCCTTAAGTTAACAACATTTATTGCCAATATGACGTATAATTGAATGATTTTAATAAAAAATATATATATATATATTTTTGGCGAAGAAGTGAATTTTTTGTTCCGCACGGCATTTCCACTGCCGTACCTTAAATTCAGTACTTTAAAGAAAAAACCGCTAGGTGGCGCGCCTGATAATAGACACATTTGGACGTCAGTAGATCCAAAAAGAAGAAAATAAATTCCAACCCCATCAAAGCCCACAGTCTTTATTTACATTTGATTTACGAGGGCCAAAAAAGCGAGCGGAAACTCTTTCCTTCCATCTCTCCAAACTGACCTGTGCACCGCGCAGAAATTGCGTCAACCTTCTCCCGGCTAATTATAAACATTAAAAATTTCATAAAGCCCATTTATCAATGTTAACAGACCTCTCTGACCACGCTGCCCTCTCACCCCCTGAAAAATTTAAAGAGGCGAATGGATTGTGTGTTGAACCGATGCACAATTTAACTGCACTAGAAGCGATCCTAGAGCGTAAACTCCTAATTCGTAACCTATTGGGTGCAGTAGAAACGAATATCGGTTGCTTGTAATGGCGTTCTAGGCAGATGGCGTTGCGAGTTTAAATTTCCTTTTCTGAAAACTGCGTGCCATTTGCAACTCGGGCCTCTGGCACTCATTCCCGCGCTCGATCCGACCACAGGAAATCCAACAACTGCTCGGTGAATATGAAAAGAAGGCGGCTTTACAACTGCCATTTCCTTTCTCTGCATCCCATAACGAAATCATACACAAAAAATGACTCCACCATTTTTTAAAACGCCAAAAATCCAACCGAATTCCTCCTGTCGCCTGCGCACATTCCCCGCCGACAAATTCTCCCATTCTGCGCGTGCGCACTAGATAAATAACCGGTTTCCCAGCGTTTGTTAGCGCAAACAGTTTTGTCGATTAAGCTTTTATGATAGAAATGTCGCAATTACATTTCATTGCACCGAGAAGGAATAAAAAGCCGAAAACGGAGCGTAAACATGCAAGTTTACTAGCGCCACAAAACTGGTTGACAAGTGAATTTATTAACGCTTCGCTCCCAGTGGACCACCTTCGTAGCCTCCGATAATTTTTATGTTACTCCCAAGCCGCATTCGAAAAGCCATTTCAACTAAACAACATTTTAAACAAAAATAATTTGTTTACTTTTTAATCATTTATCCAACTCGGCCCAAGTTTTGTCGACGCGTTTTCTCGTTTAATTGTCGTGCGCAAACCCAGCGCGACTAAAAACAGCCTAAACTTTATTTTTAATGAACCCACCGATCATATTTAAACAAGTATTAACAATAAACGCTCAGCACTCTACTCATACACAAAAGAATCGCGATACTCGGAAAAAAAACATGTTGTTTAGTATAAATTGCTTTCCGAACGCGCCTGCACTATGCTTTCAACTTTTCTGACCTGGTCCGTACAAATTTGCCTTTCTTCGATCCACAGTCCACTTTCCATCACACTGCGCATGCGCATGAATTTTAAACTGAATAAAATCCTCCGTTGTTTAAATGAATGTCTAAAATATGCATTTCTACTGGTTTAAAGAAGACAAGGCTTGAAATTCTTCCTTATATCGGTTATTCCCGTACCAGTGTACTGCAGGGAAGTGAATTTTAATTTTTTTCCTCCCATCACCGTGTCGCAGGACGTCGCTGGGAATGAATTATGAATGAGAAAGAGCGAGCCAGTTTAGTGTGATTAACACACGGCAATTTCTTGTAAATTAATAACGAAAACTGTCGCTATCTGCAACGCACCACTTAATCCAGGCTGTAAGCCCCTAGACACGTTTGCAGCACTCGCCCAACTAACCGTGTATTCCTATCCGAACGACTACATAATTAACATCTCACCATCAAATACCAAAACACAAATTCACCGCCAAATTAATTGAAACCAATTGAAAGAATAAAACACGTCGCATCCAAAGGCCACGCCAGACCAAAGTGCAACTCACTAATGACATTTGCCCCACTAAATGGGTGTGTGCGCACTCGCAATTTACTCGTCTGACTTATGACGAGACAAACGCATTACCTTAAATCACGACCGCGGCCATAGCCGCTAAGAGGAGGCGGCACCGTCCCAATTTCAGGGTGAACGCCCCGCACTAACAGGGCATCGGGGACCGACCCCATCGACCCGCACAAAACCAGATTCACCAATAAAAAAAAAAAAACACCATTCCCCGATTTACAACAAACGCACCCAATCCAGGGCCCCCATATGTTACCAAAACGGTGAATACCCGTTACCAAAATTTTTACGCCCGACATTTTTCCACCGATATCTCCATACCAGCAAGCTTTAGAAATTCATTCCCGTTATTTTACTTTTAAATCCATCATTCCGACGTCTCCACGAGTCCCTACTATACATTTTTCATTGGCTTGTTATAGAATTTAATGTTTTTTCCCCTTAATTACCTCAAAATCACGTTAAAATCACGTTATGTTTGATAGAAATAATTTTTTTATCTTTCGCTTACCTGAATCCCAGTCCAAGTAACTGACGGAATTTGTTCTGGTCCTCACACACGCCCATCCTAGCACCAGGATGAGTGGTAACCACCAAATCATATTGGCCATGGGCCCAGTCCGTAGCCACCATTGTGCTGACAAAGAAATCAGCTTCTTGCGAGTAACCAACAAACCGTACACGATTCACCGCACGACTTCACCTTGCCAAATGTTCCTCGCTGCATCTTCATTATCCATCGCCACACATTGCGAGCAAATTTCACTAAAATCGCTCCACTTCTATCGCAACTATCTACTAATTTCGTCTCGTGAAAAAGGATTTTTTTCTCTTAAAAAATAAATATAGCTGCTTGCGCGTCCACTCACCGACACTTCACCGCACCGTCAGCTCTCGCAACGCCGAGCAGCCTAACTGATGCGGGGGTGCAACCGAATGCTCCAACCGATCACGCCAAGCATGATGGGATAGGCGTGGGTGAAGGGGAAAGGCGAGACGAGCTAGTCGAACTTCAATCATTCAATACTGTTCCAAATTTCAAAAAATCGACTACAAAAATCGCTAAATTTTAATCGATTTTAATTTTTAATTTTTTTTTTAATTTTTAATTTTTATTTAAATTTTAAAAAAAAAATCAATTCTATCAATTCCATCGATTTTCTCGCCATTTTTCTTTCTTCTATCTTTTTTATTACGAATATTGATTGTTTTGGGGTTTGTTTTCGCTAATGCCCGTTCTCAAGGGTTCATCAGTGTCTAGTGGAACCCCAGCTCATGAATACGATTGGTTGCACGAAGCAAAGAGATGCATTTCCGCAAGGAGCACTGGACGAGGTTCTTGGCAAATGCACAACTCGAGCAGAAGAGATTCGCTCTTAACCCCTTTGAAACCTGCTAACTCCCACGAGGAACTTAACCACCGATAGAACAGATGCTCGACAAAGAGCAAACTTATAATAAAAGTAAACGTTGATTTGCTGCTATCGCCGTCTTTTTAAGCGCAACGTTTACAAGCTGCCAATTTATACACGAAACCATCGAGGAATTCAGCATACACTCTATTTCAAATCTCTCATTTTTACACCAAATTACCAATCGCTAAGTCTTCGGGCATGCGCACTAGCAAAATTGCGCATATGCAGCACATGTTGAGCGCAATTTTTATTTTTGTTCCCATTTTTGTCACCATATGGCACTCTGCCTAATTCTAATAAAAGTCTTAGTCAGCCGAAGCGGCGCTAACCGGAAGCGCAATTTCTTCAAAATGAGGCAAAAAACGAAGAAAAAAAATATGTCGGCGTTTTTTTTTGGGTCCCGTAACATTTGGGGCCCCTAACTGTAAGATTTCTTTATTTTATTAAACCCCAATATAAAATTTAATCAATATTTCAAACATCACAAGGCCTCCTGGGGCCACCAATTACAGGGGCCCCACAAACCATTTCTATTCTTAATTTTAGATCCACTTAAAACACAAAAAATAATACTTTGGGGGCCCCAAATCAGGTTTAGCCAGGGCCCCAATTATTGGGGCCCCTATAAACCATGAAAATATTTCCACTTTTAATTTTGGGGCCGCTTAAAACATGAAAAAAAAATTTCTTTCATTGAAAAATCTGCCCCAATCTTACTTGGGGCCCCCAGTTTCAAAAATTTTGAAAATTAGATTCTATGTAAAAAAAAAAAAAAAAAAAAATCCAATTTTTAGATTTTATTCAAAGAACATTTTTTATTTTTTATTAAAAAAAAAAAAACGAAAAAAAAAAGAAAACATGTTTGGGAATGGAACTGAAGAAATAAAAATTGATATCACCTCTTTTCTTTCTTAATTCTTTCATTTAAATTTTTTTGTATAAAGAGAGGAAATAAAAAGAATCCCTGAGTGAGGTTATCAAGTTTGGGAGGAAGCAAACTGGAGAATCGATAAATGCAGAGCAAGTGAGAAGCGTAGAATACAGACTATCACATTACACAATCACTTTAACCTGGTCCAGTTACAATTCCCGTTTAGTTTGCAGACCTAATTGCTCATTGGTTACACTCCGGCTATGCCTCTCAACACACCGCCCAAATGCTAAGCGGAGCATTAATCCCCAAATTGACGCATTTCTCACAATAAATCATTAAAAAAATGTGTTTAGGATGAAAAAATTGATTTTGCGGCACAATCAACTGCTGCAACTACAATCCCTTATTTATAAGCAAAATTATACCGTTAAATGTCCAACGTATATCACAATTTATGCGGCTACGTTATCACAAATTGCCAACAACTCTTACAGTTGCCCCCATCTGCGTTTTCATATTAGGCAAACAAATATGAATAAAGTGTATTTCAAATGCATTGCACTTTTCCTCGCTTAAAAAATATATTTTACGCTAGAAATTATTTTCTGTCGCATGTTTATACAGTTGTTGGAAACATGGAAATTTTCTAACGGTTTGCAATTAGTAGGTAACAATAATTGTATCCCATTGCACTGTTTTAAAGAGATTTCCTATGTGCTCGCTTCCTCTCTTCAAATTACTCATTAGATTAACTGAATTTGCTATTTTTTTGCATACGATATAAGGTTATTTTCGGCTGAGTTCTACAACAAACTTGACTTGAAGCTGAAGTCACAATTTGTATAAATGACGTATAGAAACATTCATAAAAATATATTTTCCAACGAAAAAAAATGCAATTTTACCTTCTAAAATGCAATTTTAAGCTCAAATGGAGTGTTTGTAGGCTGCAAAATTTAGTTTTTATGTTAGAAAATGCAGTTTTTTGGCTAAAAATTTAGTTTTTTGGGTTGAAAATGCGGTTTTGGGTTAAAAATGCAGTTTTTGGATTAATAATGCAGTTTTTGGATTAATAATGCAGTTTTTGGGCTATTTTTTGATGCAGAAATGGATTTTAAGACTAAAAATGCCTTTTTTTTGGTTTTTCCTCTTTAACTGGCATCTTAGAAAGATGCCAGTTTTATGCATTAAAAACTAAAATCTTAGATTAAAACTTCACTAGGTCTTCATTAATTAATAAAAATCAAGGAAGAAAAAAAAGAGAGATTTCATTTATCTGATCCCGCTCTTACAACTTGAAATACAAGTTAATCCAAAGAAAATTAATTTTTTTTCCACTACAAATATTTCTTAATTAACTTTTAATTCTTATACCATTTTAAAACCAGGTTGGATCAATACAATTCTTGTCGGGTGTGCAAAGGCAGCTTAATAACCTTTGACAATAACAGATGGCTCTCGATTCGACTATTTCTGAAGGCAAAATGTCAGTATATTCATTTTTGCAAACCGTCAAATCATTTTTCATTTTATACAGAACTCAAAATACTGAATAAAAATGAAAAAAAAAAATTTAAATAAAAAAAAAAAATTTCTCTCGTATTCATTTTTTCTTCCCCAAATACACATGAAAACATCAGAAAAATTTAATAATATTTATCATTTTTAAAAAGGTCCACACACATACAACTGAATATTCCATTTCCAGCACGTATCATGGAATAAAAAAGAAGTCATTCACCTTCAACATAGAAAAAGCCGACAAGAATTACACTGCAGTGGACGGTCCACTCTTTTGTTACAACTGCTTTCCCAACGGTCTTCATCCTGCTTCCCTCACTTTTCTGTGGTCAGGAAATGAAGAACCATGCTTGTCATGACAAGGGAGGATTGGATGACTGCCTGCCATATTCTCCTAATATTATTATGCGGGGTTTGACCACTGCATCCAAGAGCAACTGGTTCATTTAAAACGAGGGAATAGAAAAAAAATCAATTCTTACAACTTTCAGCTCCCATCAGGGCAACAAACCTTTGTTGAAGCCATTTCTTTAATATTTTGCCAATAGATGGCGCTGGCGCTCCGCTGAAGGCGGCCATTACTGCATCGCTAGAATACCGGCTCTTATTCAAAACTGCCACCGTCGGCCGCAACTACAATTTTCGTTTTTCACAAAAATATAATTTCTTTCCGTATTTAACATAACGAACGTAGCTAATGTAACAAACATAGCGTACGTGAAGAAACTGCAGTGAAAATAATTATTTAGATGAAGAAAATATACGATTGAGAACAATATTGTTACGCGTACGAACCGTTCCGATAAGTGGCCGATCCGTAGCGCTTGATTTAGCAACTAATTAACGAATTATAAGCCAAATCAAGCGCTACGGATCGGCCGCTTATCGGAACAGTCCGTACATGTAACAATATACAAGTGTGATTGTATTCAAAACAATAAAACGAGATATACAGGGTGAACAAAAAGTCTGTATCTTTACTTAATATTTCTGAAAGTGCTGACAATGCATCTAATCTATTGATGGCAAAGTACTAAAGTTGGGTGGGGCAATCTTTTGGTGACCCGAAATTTGACCTTGGAATGTTCCTTCAAGGTCATTGGGAAATTATCTCAGAAACCGTTAGAGATAGACAGAAATTTCCAATTGTAAACTTGTAGAGCAACATTTGTTTAGTCTAAAAATGAGTAATTCTCAAATCTTTTGTACGAAAATTTTTTAAGAAAATCACAATTGGCGTTTAATTCTTTGACTCGTTTTCTGTGATTCAATTTTTCATACTTAAAATTCGATCGAAACCCGTAAACTGTTGTGGAAGCCATGCTAAATTATGTAAACTAAAGCCCACCAGACTGTTGCACTCAAGTGAGCAAAATGTTAACTAAGTGACAGAAATGAGGTGACATTCCTCCTGCAAGAATAATAGACGAGCAGTCACTTGTCTTTTCCACCGTGACTGCAACTGAAAGCGGACTTTCAAATGCAGCTTCTGTATAGTCAAAATACAACATACAAGTGTCTTCTTCAGTTTTAAAGTACTTTCGTAATAAATTCTCTGACATTTAGACGTTTTTAAAAGACGATCTGTCGTTTTTTGAGATATATGCTGCTTGAGATATTGCTCGTATGTTAAAGGCAACTTAGCATTTTTGGAACCACCGAATTATACAACATTTATTTCAACGTATTTGTTATTCAAATACAAAATCCAGTTATTTCACCTTATAAAAACAATACAAAAAGTATCAAAAACGCCTTACATCTAATTCTTGAGCTGATATTTCTGCTTGCATTCAAGAATAAATTATTGGCGCAAGGTGCAGAAGAGTTAATCTTCCAAAAAAAAAATACTAACACGAATATTATAAATCTATTCATGATGACGACCCATTTGCAACAATAAATTGCATCTTTTTATTTAAAACAATTCCAAAAAAACAATAATAAAAAACATTATTATTATTTAACATAGCGCTTCACTGCGCAAGAATAATGTGAAGTGCAGAACTGCAGTCCAGACATCTCCAAAAAAGCAGAATAATCTTGGATAAACTAGGCAAACAAGCTATTATTCATGCGTCTGCTTCTCATACCTTCAACAATCAATAATCTTTTATTTCCAAAAACAATAGGAATCGTCATTAATAAAATGCATCCAAACAGAAAAACCTGCCCATTGTCTTCTGTTGCATATTTTAATAAATAAAACTGCACAACCAATTTTTATTTCCATCAAATAAAAAAAAAATCAACAATATAAGAATAATATAAATATTTCAAAAAAAAAATGTATATTGCTTCCCAATTGAGGGCTTGGTTGAGGTTAAAAATGTGACGAAGAAACCTGTCACCCAGTCTGCTTGCACAATTGCCTCAACTGTATTGAAAACTGTCAACCATTTTTTTTTTTTGGTCTTGACAAGATCAAACTAAACTTACATTATTTTCCCATTGCCAATTTTCTTTTTCCTGCCAAGTGAAATAAGACTCACCAAAGAGGAGAAGAAAGAAACAATTAAAATCTAAAATTGTCTTCTTGTGCCAACTTTAAACACCACTAGATTTATTATTATATTTCTCAAATTTCTTCCATTCAAATTAGCTTTGAAACCCGAGCTTTTAAGTGAATACAAGTGCAAAATATCGAACTACACGCTTCCCAGTGCCTACACTAACGCTGAAACAAGCTTAAAGCACAAGTGCTTCAATTGTGCTTGCTGAAGTCTTTCACCAATTGACAAACTCAGCACCTTGCGGCAACTATCTCTTGATTCCCATGTCTGAAGACAATTGACACTTTGTTCCCCGCCTCAGATTTGCAGTCAATCCAAATGTGACGTCATCTAACGACGCCATCTACCTTCCAAATTGCAATGCGCCAAACACCGTAGGCGCATTCAATACAGATTTAACGCAACACAAGAATAGGGAACATTCGGTTGGGTTATATTTTTACTCACCAGGGTGGCGCAAGTGTGCTAACTACAGAAACGATCAGCAGACGATACAGTCATGGAGGATAAATCTATTTTTATTTTGTGTTTATCGTATTAAGATCACGTGGTCTAATTGTGTTTATGGAATTAAGACTATCGTCTGCCGATCGTTTTTGCTGATCGCTTCTTCTGTTAGCACACTACCGTCTTCACCCGAAAATAACACCGTGGTGTTGTATTCGAGTTTCTTTGAAAATTAGATTTTGTGAAACATTGTTGAAAAATTTGAATATAACAGCACTTCAGCTATAACACCATGGTGTTAAATCCAAATATAACCCCATGGTGTGATATTCAGATTTTTTATTGTTTTCAAATACAACACCATGGTGTTATATTCAGATTTGTACAAAAATATTTAAAACGTACAGTATGTCGTTGTTTTTGTTAATTTATATATCTTTTTGTTTGTTTAATCAGGGTAATGAATACAAATTAATAGAGTAAATAACAATTTTACTTTTTCGACAAACTTATATTTTCGAGTGAAGACCGTAGTATAGGCCATCATGTTGTTAACACGCTATGACTTTCTTAAATGTAACTCGTGCTAAGTACAAGTATTAACACAAGATTTTCGTGTCCAAAAATCATCCGTTAACACGATGAAACTTGTGGCATGACCCTCCAAAAATCGCGCTGTTTTTATCGTGCCACGAACATCAATGTTATCTTTGATAACTTAATGACGCAACAAACAAAATTTAAATATGGTATGCCAATCACTAGCAAGTACACTTTTAAAGCGTTTCATTTTAGAGTGTTCACCCTCTATAGTCCTAAACTAGAAATGAAATACACGCAACCATGGAATCCTTTTATCTCTTTCTCTTGACTATTTCCACAATTTCTCCTGACTGTGCTTGTGTTAGGTTGCCATAGAATACTCGTAGCTAGCAACTGCAATGAAGTTTAATTATTTCTTAATTTAAACTTATCGGTAAGTCACAGTCAAGCATCAACTAACTCATTTATTCACAGTCGCTATGACAACTCAGGTTTATCCTTTTGATACAATAACAATCGTGAAGAACACTAGAGTCAACACAGGAATGTATACAAAACTCTCAAGTGTTAAATCTAGTAACACAACCATGCCATGCTTTATTAGATGCTTGCAAGTGTATTTCAGACTTGTCAAATCATCATAAAATTGTGCCAGAATGTTCTTTTCTTTGTGTTCTGAAATACATTTTTGCTTACCGCAAACACCCGTGCTCTATCAGAGATTTTACCGGACCAAGGGCATTCTTATTGCTACCCCTTTTATGTTCTTTCGTATATATGGTTTGGTTTTACCATTTCCAAGACACAACCAATTAAGAAATGACTCCGGCTCGAGTTTACAGCGTAAGATAGCGAAACTTATTTTTACAACTGCAGGTTATGTAAAACATTGATGCAGCAGGCTGCAGTTTAAGTGGGGGAAACAAACTTTGTGAGACTGGATTAAAACTGGAAATTTATGAAAAACACATCTTTCATCCCACGTCTAATTTCATTTTAGTTTCCGCATGAATAAAAAATTTAATTAACAAACAAATACAATATCTCATTTTTTCTGACATGAAACAAACAGAAATTTGTCTTTATTATCATATTTTAAAATACTCATCACCCAGAAAAAAAATAATAAAATAAAAAATAAAAAAAAAGAGAAAAAAAAAATTGTTTCAAAATTTTTCCAATTTATTCCTGGTAATGAGAAAAGGAGAATGGAAGATGCGGTCTGCAATGCAGTAGAATTAAGCATGTTGCTCGCAAGATTCATCAGAATTCTATGAGCGGATGTCATTCAAGCGAGCACAACAGTTCAATTGTCTTGGCAGTGTCGCTAGGGTCGACTTACACTCGTGTGGCCCCGAATATGGAACGAGCAACTCTTAGGACTTTTCAACAAAACAAGCGCATAAAAACCTGTTGATGTTCTGCAAACAAATTCTTTTGCTTGATCCGATAGAATTACCACTAGTCAAGTGCCAATACCAAACATCAACACTTTTATTACTCATGTGGGCACAAAAAAATGCTGCCAAATGGATATTTTCATTTTGGTCCAGCAGGCCCCACTCACTTAACCTTACAGCAATGCTTCCTAAGTGACAAAAGAGAAAGAATACAAAGAATAAAATTCGATACCTTCGAGACTTGACTCCCCAATCTTGTCCCCATTTCGATTTTTTTCCACTTTGACACAAACTGAAGTGTATTTATTGGACAATTCCCAACGCTGGTCGCGCCACTGTAATATTTCAAATTTTCTAACCAGATGGTGCTGTTTACACTGACCATGCGCACTCGAGACATTCCTTTTCCTGAATTGTTGTTCACAATCATGCAAAGCGACGAAAATCAGTCGCGACTATTATTGAGCAAAACCTGAATAGAAAATCTTCAATTCTGAATTCGTATCGCGTGTGACACGTTGCTTGAACCACACGACATTTTCCACCAATCAAACGTCTTCTTCACCTGCAATAAAGTCCCCTCCATCTTGGATTGAACAATGTGCAGCTGTTCTGCGCATGTTTGCATCACAAGAGTGTTCTAAATTAGACACGTTTCGCTGCATTGAGAAATAAAATTTTGCTATACTCTGAACCGACATAATGTTGACCTATTTCCCAATTGGTAGAGCCGTATTACATCTAACTGTGGACTGTGCTCTACTACGCGGAAAAGTAGTTCTGTTTTTTTTCAATGAATTTCAGTGTAAAAAGTGATTAGAATGATGGATTTTATTTATTTGGTAATAAAATATTTATTTTATTTGCTAAAATAAGCTTTTCCCTTTTTAATCAATCCAAAGGTTTAGTTTTTTATTGGTTGTTTTGCCTAGTCAGATTACAATTCTGGTGTTACGGGCTACTTTTTTGTGTCACTACACCAGTGATACGGCTGGAATTAGGTCAACGTTATGTCCGTTCAGACTACAGTCGCTTCGCAGTATTGTGAACTAGTCTTTAGGCTTGATACTCTTAAATATCAACTGGAATTAGGAAATCATCTGCGCAGAACGGGCTGCGCAGTATGAATTTGGCATCGAAATACCGGGTGCAAACTGTAGCGTTGCCCCAAAATGCACCAGAAAAAATGCTTCTGTGACTCCTCTGATAACATCGTTAGAATGATGCTCGCCTATTACTCGTTTCTATTATGTTTTACTACGTTTCACTTCACTCAGCCAAGATTACATTCACGTCGCACAGA
This sequence comes from Strigamia acuminata, assembly GCA_949358305.1. Classification (NCBI taxonomy): domain Eukaryota; kingdom Metazoa; phylum Arthropoda; class Chilopoda; order Geophilomorpha; family Linotaeniidae; genus Strigamia; species Strigamia acuminata. Next base: position 7,863,313 of record OX442318.1, read on the forward strand.
TGTTCCTCCATCATTGGCTAACTCAACCTTTTTGCACTCGGGTTTAAAAATATTCAGGCTTTAAACCCTGGCATTTGCATATCGAATCGCACGTCCCCACATTTTATATTTTCCGCGCATCATTCCCCATTTAGCTGATTATAATGATGACAAAAGAAAAGCTATGTAACTTTCTTTTTTTCTAAAATTAATAGAAAAAAATATATATTATGAAGCCCACACCTGTGTGCAACGAGGCAAAGTAAATTAAGACTAATTATTATTCAGCTCTTAGCATAATCACCTCATTACATTCGCACAGTAAAGAAGTTGCACTCTTATTCTTATATCGTTTTGTCTCATTACCTCTGACCTGGAGTCCCGACTAATAACTATGTTAATTAATAATTACCTCTTTAAAGTAAGAAAAAATTTCTACAAACCAAAAAAAATTCTAATTAGTTAAATTATACTCGGAAAAAACAGAAATATCTTATGGCCCATTATTGCTTCGAACTATGTCTTTGAAACAACAAACTTTCCTCAGCTACCCAAACCAGAAACTACTTTATGTCAACAATCCTACCACAAAGCTTCAAATTGCGACCCGGGCGGTTATTTATTTTATAGACCCAACCCCCCCCCCCCCCCCAGCGCTTATTTGAACCACGCGCACGCAAAATTGAATATTTTGCTAAGTTATGACGCAAAATATGAATTATATAAAGAGGCAATAAATGTTGTTAACTATAGGCTTGTCCAATTTAATAAATAAAAACTAGTACACTTAAAATACACTTAAACTAAAATTGTTAAAACACGAGTATTTTTATTTTTGAATGCAGCTACTGCCATCTATTCACCCGGCGCTTATTGTGTTTATTGCCGGTGACCGGGTACGAACACTAAAATTAATAATACAAGAAATAAATAAATAAATACCAATATCCAATGCATTTTTCAATTATTTCTTTGCATTCCCAATTGCCTCTAAACAATTTCCAACCGGTTTTCACCGCTGATAAAAATATTGATTCGCCGTAACGGTATAAAAATTAATCCACTTTTGACAACACAAAGAATTTTGTAATTTAAGTCATTCTTTCTCTTGCTTTTGGAATGGAATGACAATCTTTCGATATGGAATTTCATCGGCAAATAGAAAACTCACCCGAAGATTAAATTCGATAACATCAACATATTATACCACTTACACAAACCTATCAGAAGATTTACTGTACCTGAATAAAATATAGAGTCGAAGCCCTATAATGAAAATTCATTTTATCTCGTGACAAACCCAATACAAAATTCAAAATTTTTTTTTGTCAACTCATAAATCAAGTCCTGCAGCTGGCATTTCAGATGGATTCATTCATCCTCAGATTCCTCACACAGTTCCACTCAAGGGCAAGGATTGCTATGACCCTACAGTTTGAGAAATGTCCTCTATCACATACAAGATTCCGTAAGTGAAAAAGAAAAAAAACCTGACGAGACAACTAAATACGACTTCCCTTTTCCTTCCCTATCTCATCATCTTATCTCAGCAACAGTAAAAGATTTCATCAGATCCAAACACACAAAGACTCCCTTTTCAAGCTTCATCAGGTTCGCATTGTCCAAAATACATTGAAAACAAACTTGAAGAAAAATGTTGACTTAACTCTACATTTCCTTTCAACTTGCCAGGATTTCATTCAATTCATTGTCTATTACACCTCACATTATCTTTCAAACATCCTAAATTAAAAAAAAAAATAATATCTTCACCAGTTTTATCCCAAGGAATAAAAAAAAATCTTCTGGGACCACCTACCACCTACCCTGGGAATTGTGTGTAAACAAAGTGATATTTCATCCACTCTGCTTGTCACAAGGAGAACTATTCCAACAACATTTCTCTCTCCTTATCACAGCTTAGATTAATTTTTTTTTTCAATTTTTCCCATGAAACTGATTATTGATTCTACAAAAAAATATAATCAAAGGTCAAAATTCTTATATATATACTGTATTACAATTTTACAAGCCAGTTTTTTGAACTTATCGATCGGCTTTGACAAACTGAAATACACGAAAAGATAGGAATATTACTAATCCTAACCTTTCTTCAATAGTGAGTTTGCGGTTGCCAATTGTTCCTTATAATTATGAGTTACAAGCTTATAATAGACTCTTATAGACAGACAATGTGGGCCAAATATATAAATATTACTTGAGTGGTATATTTAGTAATCCTAAAAGGAAAATTAAATCAAAATATTGGAAGTTAATTTTTTTCAAATTTTTCGTCATTCCACAGTCTTTTTGGACGCACCTTATATACATAGGCCAATATATATTCTTGATGCCAAATTCAAACACTAAATCTCATTTTTAGCTCACGAAAACACAAAAGTCTAAACTTGTTTATTGCACTTAAGTGAACTGCGGCAATTCTGATTGGCTAAACCGCAAGCAGCTTTGTCTTGTCGTTGAAGTCTGACGGTTCGTCAATGTTGAGTCCATTTTGATGCTAAGACACAACCGGCTTGCGTGGTCTCATAAAAATTGAAATGTGTCAACGTTGGGAATAATGCTAAACTTATTTATTTATTTTTTAGAAAAATAATCTTTTTCTGGTCCAATTTTTGTATTGAATCAGTTTTGATCTCATCATGTTTATTGCAGTAGTGTCCCTTCTTATCAGACTTCAATCTTCTGAGACTGAAAAATTCATTCTTTAAGTTGCAGCAGAGGGAGAAAGAGAGAGAGAGAGAGAGAGAGAGAGAGAAATTTTTTTTGCCAGGTTCCAACAGTCAGTCGAATGCACCTGCAAGTCCATCAAAGCATGCGAGCAGAAAATATAAGATTACGGAATCATAAAATAAAAAAATTGAAAAAAATAAATTCAAATTTAACATGTAGTTCTGCACTCATTCTCGAATTCTAATAAAATGAAGAGTTTTCAAAAAAAATGAAAATGTAAATTCAGTGTACCCAAATGAAAAAAAAAATTAAAAAAAAAAAAAAATAGAAACTAATATTTTTTTCTATTAGAAAAATTTGATTATCTGAATAAAAAAAAAGAAGTAGAAAAATTTAAAATGAAAAAAATTCCAAGTTGCATCTTTGCAATTGGAATCACCAAATCAATTTTTCAAAATTTTCAAGTTGAACAAAAGGTGCAGGAAACGGTTGTTGAGTTATTAATCAACAGCACAGCATGTCAAAACCAATTGAATATTAATCTTGAACAATATCAGTTTCGCATTGAACAAAACCAACTCGAATTACACACATTAACATTTGCAAAGCACTCGAAAAATGCCCCTTAAAACCCAATGAAAATATCGAGTGCAGCTTCGTCGCATGACAAGGTTAGAAATGGGCGACTGTAAATTATTACTGTCAAAAAGATAATAACTTTATCAGGAAATTACACTCAAACAAGATTTATAGTCTTAAATCACATTTTTTTCTCTATTACCAAATTAATCTTTACGCATTTCATCAATAAGAAAGCGCTAATTCAGATCTCCGGTACTCCGAGTGACCCTACTTAACGATGCTGAAAAACCTCCTTTTTACCGGCATGCCGGTGTAAGTAAGTAAAAATTTTTTTCAATAAGAATTGAGCCTAAACAAGCATAAAAAGCGTTTGTCGATGTCCAAAATGTAGGAAATTAGCCTAAATTTCTATAAATTTACCCAGATTTTAGTAATAATCTTCAGAAAATTAGGAAAACTCAAATTTCAGGCCCAAATTCCAACATAATTATTCATCCGGGCTCTTTTAAGTAAAAAAAAAACAAAAACCAGCTTTTTCACTTATACCGGCATGTTTGACTGAAATCCCAAAAACCTGGTAAACCCATGTCCAACGGCATGCGGCTTAAAGCGGGGTAATACGATAGTTATTCACTTCAGTTAGATATAACTCAAAAACTGTTTAATGAATGGAATTAAAATTTTACAGATTAAAACTACTTTTATCAAGCCACAGCTTAAAAATATATACGAGCCATATACCTCGGTGAAAAATAAATGAGAAATTTCCAATCTAAGACAGTTTAAATGTGTACATCCCCAGTGCGATCGAAAACAGACAAAACAAACCACATTTTTCGAGTTAAATCGATACAAGCAGTTTAAAAAGCAGTTTAATAAGCATTTTAAATATATTTATGGCCATTTTTGGACTCCACCACTATACACACAAAATCCATTATTCACCGACGTTTAAATTGCTTGATAAATAATGCTTATTAGCGAGTCTTGGATTTTAATCGCCCAAAGACATAATTAGACATTTCTATTAGTATTTTACAGTGCAAGTTCGCAAACTCTTGTGCAAATTTTTAATTTCCACGGAAACTAGCCTTTGCCATCAATTAAAGCGTAATGAGAACGGTGTTGACTGATTCGAAACACGAGAAAATGTCAAAACTGTGTTTATTTTCCATAATGAGAATTTGCCAACTCAATTTTTAAAGCTGAAACTCGCGTGCACTAATTTCTATTCACTCGGCCCGCATCAATGAGGTCTCATCTCGAGCGAATATTTATTTTCAGCATCAACAAATTCGAGTCGAGCATAAGAAACACTCATCAAGCGCCACTAGATTAGCTCTAGACTTGACACCAACACGAGTTTCAAGCGTGACAACAACACGGGTCCTCGACATACCGTCGCGAGCTCAACATGTACTGCTTAAACCCGCAATACTTCAACTTAAAAATCAAGGGAAAACTTTACGCCTCTTTTGTCCACCAACATTTCCACACAAAAGCCTCGTTGCTCCAAGAGTATCTCTGACTGTCGCAGCAAATAAGACGGTCTGCTTAATCAGTTGTTCTGCTGATTACCGAACTCGGCGACGTGACCGGGGTGAGCGAGCAAGAGCAGCAATTTAGCCAGTGTCTCCCAACCTCGCAAGAAAAGAAATTTGACCCGAACCGAGGGAGATAAAAAGGGAGGAGGGCCTAAACAACACGTCTGTCCATCAAGTACACGCCAACCGTTAAACTTAATTACATTTCAATTGAATGCGATTTTCGCTTCGCAATTAAATTAGGGAGAAATATACTTTTGCATGAGTTATCGCAGTAGGCGGCAACTGGACTCCGGAAACCAATCAGTATACTGTCAAAATACCGTACATCTTCTAATTGTCCGCGGGCCTCTATTACCAAGCGAGTATCCAATTGCACGCGGGTATTTTATACGTTGCGCAAAAACAGACTTCACTTGGTGATGTTAACGTTCAATCTTAAATGGATTTCTTTGATTTCGCTGATTTTCTTGATTTTGGGAGACCGGAAGTGACGATTTTTATGTCATAAAATCGAAATTAGATTTTAGTCGATCTTAAATGGATTTCTTTGATTTAGCTGATTTTCTTGATTTCGGGAGATCGGAAGTGACTATTTTGATTTTCTTTATTTTTTTGATTTCGGTAGACCGGAAGTGACGATTTTTACATCATAAAATCAAAATCAGATTTTAGTCAATCTTAAATGGATTTCTTTGATTTAGCTGATTTTCTTGATTTTCTTGATTTCGGGAGACCGGAAGTGATGATTTTTACGTCATAAAATCAAAATCAGATTTCAGTCGATCTTAAATGGATTTCTTTGATTTAGCTGATTTTCTTGATTTTCTTGATTTCGGGAGACCGGAAGTGACGATTTTTACGTCAAAAAATCGAAATCAGATTTCAGAAAATCAGATTTTTTGGAATCCACATGCAGGGTAGCTTTTCTTGATTTCCAAGTGGATTTTCATCCATCTCTTTATTCGTCGTAATCTTATAATTGTTTATGTATGACCCCTTTAGCCCTCTAGTGGACATTTCTCCTTTACACTATCGGGTCACTCCTGTCACTTTATCACAAACCTAATTTCCATTCCCATTTATAAACAGCCAACAAAAAAAATAATAAAATAAATTCCTCTACTGTATGTGCTTAGCTAGTGCTATTTCATGTCAGTTGACGTCTGTTGCACCAAACTGACCATCTGTCATTCACCTTTAGGTCAAAATGATCCAAATATTGTTAATTTAAACATGCTTGCAGGTGAAAGAGAAAGATTTGAGCAAATTCTTCTTTCCCCTCAGGTCCAATTTTCAATTTTCATTTTCCCTTACCTGCAGTGCACTTTTGAGCGAACAGTTGTTCCGTCCACATTCCAACAGCATTAAATAGCCCATGGGCCTCTATTACCGCGCGGGCATCCAATTGCGCGCAAGGGAGAACAAACTTTTGCAAACAGTGCAATTAGAACACATACAAAATATATATCTTCCTGTTTATATTTATTATTCACCACTAAAGTTGATGCAAAAAATGCAAACACACATTCAGATACTTATTTATTCATATCTATTACACGAGCCAACGTGAAGTTAAACTCATCGAACAACAAACCGTCAACATTTCACATCGAGCTATTAAAATCCCCAACAGCAATTGCCACACGCCAGCAACGGGAATTTGCTTAGCTCGGCTTTAAGGCTAAAACAACGACATTATTATGAAAATCCCAGCAGAAAAAAAGCATAAAACTATTTTCATGCAAACAAAAAAATGTAGAAAATATTAATAATACATTCTTGGCTGCTATTCACAGTCGACCTTTCCATTAGTGTCAGGCAAAACAAATCCAGCAGACACACATACTGACAATGCATTATTCTCTTAAGCACTGGAATTTCCAATTAAATCTTAAAACTAAAGGCGAAAACGACAACTGCTCCTCAACTCGTGCGAACATTTGCAACAATATTAATATGCCGTTTGCAATACCGCCAACTCAGTGGACTTAATGCGACCACACCACCTCTGGGATAATTTTACTAACCCCCTGTGGTGTGATGGAAAACAACCTACAACTGCGTTATTATATCACATGTCAACAATGCCATAAACCAAACTAATCTCCCATTAAAACCACGCTTTTAATTCACATTTTGTGTCATCACAGTATGGATATTTCAATCAATTTGGAACACCAATATGAATTCAAAACCTCCAGTTAGGCACCGTATTTTACCGATTAAGAAAGACCCTTTGCATTGAAAAAGACGTCTTCTAAGGGTTATACGTGTTTATGTTTTTGTTTTGCGATGTTAAAAGATACAAAAACAAACACACAAGCACCAAAAACAGTAGCTGCATTCAAAAATAAAAATAAAATTTTTAGTTTAAGTGTATATTAAGTTTTAACATGGGTTTAAACAGGAAATGATGTCATTTTTGGTTTCAAATTGAAGTAAAACACAAAATATTTTAGTTTTTGGAATGCAGCTTTTTAAAAACCGTGTTAAATCAAAATAAATCATGTAAAAACGGAATTGAATTTATTTTTCTAGATCCGTATTAAATCAAAATTGTGTAAAAACAGAATTGGGTGTATAGTGTGATTTTAGACATGTTTTATCTCTAGTTTTGGTTTTCACAACTAAATTTAAAAGAATAATCTCCCACATCCACATAGAAACACAAAAACTATATAAACAGAAACTTTAAATACACCTTTTGTTCTTTACAGTCCAACTTTCATTGTTTACATAAGCCTTTATTATCCTTTCAGTTTCAAATGGCGCAAAATTTAAATCTAAACTTAATTGCTGTAAACTGTCATAAGGCATTACAAATAAGCCATTTAACAGAGCAATCTGAATTCTTTTTTCCTCAAAATGCTGCTCGATTTGGCTTTTTTTCAACAATTTTTGCCCGTTCCTTACAACAAGAAAGTCTTAAGTAATAAAAAATTTGATAAGAGAGAAATTGGTGGCTGGAAGCATAAGCCCGGTTGCCAGGACAACGCATCCGATCAACAACCCCTTAATACAGGGTATTGGAAGAATGACAGTCGGGTATTAGCGAGAGCACTTCTCATAATCTTCGAGTCCTGTCACAAGACAAGCCAGGTCATCCTTAGTGCCAAGCATCAATAAATAAATAAATTTGTGGGCCCTGCGCTATTAATTTCGGCCATAGGATTTCCAAATGAAAGACGGTGAGCTTAATGAACACTTCATACTCGTAAATTCATCGGCACAAAATTAAGCCTTCACACGCTGGGCTGGTCATTTGCAAATAAATTTCAATGCGAATACCGTTAAAGCAAGCGCAAAGTATTTATGCAAAAAAATTTCCCCAACATACGCCAAGTCTTGTTCATCGTAGTTAAATCAGTCTAAACACATATTTTAGACAGCGATATTGCTAAAGCTGCTATTTTTGCGGACTAAAAACAATGAAATTGCGGGCAGCATAACTTTAAGTTGGCTTCTCCCACTTTCACCAAAAGCGCATCAACTTCGGTCTTCGATATTTTATTTTTTCTGATTACCGCCACGACAAAAGTGATATTTCCCAGTCTAGTTGTGAATACACAACTGTACTGGAATCTATAAAACTAAAAATGGCTGCCTATACTCTGGCCATGTGTAAGTTGAGCCTAAATCCGAGCCTCATAACTCACTCTGTGCTGCCACCAGGAAAAATAGTTCAGAGTTTATTGCTTGCTTCTTCCAGAAATCTTAGAACGTTCGCTTACTATTTCAGTAGATCGGTTGCAATCCTGGTGTTCGGATCTATTTTCTTGTATCACTACACCAGAGAAAAGGCTCGGATTTAGGCTCAACTTACACATGGCCAGAGTATAGAAGCAGCGCCAATTGTGACAATTTAAAAAAATACACTAAAAGCACTTTCGCTTCGATCCTTCTAGATTTAATTATCGTGCACCCAAATAGGTACATTGAGAGCACCAAAGTGTGGTATATTCAAACCTTGCCCCTGTGAGGGTTAAAGGTCGTTTCAATGTAAACCGTTGCAGTTCAACGGGTCTCCCTGATTAAACTCGGTGCACCTGCAACAGAAAGCAGATCAAACTGGCCACCATTTTTCAAGTCCAACTCGAGAAAACTTTTAATTTAATCACACCAAATTTACATTCCAAATTTGAAGTTTAAACAAGCAGTTTAGTCGAAACGACTTTCCAAATCCAGCCGTAACATAAATATATTTTTTTAATGCCATATTGAAGTCGTTATAAAGAATGGGTCGACCGAAATGAGTTATGTTTGCATGCAGCTCCTTGTGAATTACGATAATAAACATGAAGCAATCACAAGAATATTAACCATGAAATCAGACTCCCAACTCATTTTATGTCGGATCGATCAAAGCTGGTAGCAATGGATAAAATACAAACACACGCAACTCCATTACATTTTTAAATTACCATCCTCTCTTTGCCATTACAATTCATCGCTCTAGCTGTTGATTTAGTCAAATCAGACCGAAAACCGCGCTGATATTTCCACATAAAATAACACTCACGTTCCATAATCAGATAAAATTAAACCAAAATACAATTCCACTCAACTACAGACACATTCCAACAGAAATTCCTACCTTTCGATGACTTTTTCGAATTCTTACCTGCAAATAGACAAAAAGAAAAAGAAAAATCAGTCGGAATCACAATTAATCAATCAAGTCGACTCCTTAGCGGCGTCATTACATAAACAACACTTTAATTAATTATTTGGTCGCCCATGGGTGGTGGAATGCACAACATACACCCAAGGGGTCGTCAGACGTCCAACGGAGTAATCACGAGCCCTTCTCTCCCCCCAAGGTGCCCCTGCTAAGTCACTACAATCAAATTACTTCACTGTCACACTATTGGTAAGACGACCTCTGCAGTGAAAAGTGACAAATTCAACAATAAAATTACAAGGACCCCAAAATATCTGTTCAATGAAATTAATTACATGAGTATTATTTTTATAAAATTTGGTATAGATGGGGCCCCAAACTCAAGGGGCCCTCAAAATATTTTTATAATAAAATTACACGTACGCTATTTCCGTATTTAGTTGAGAAAGATTCGCACATGCGTTATCGTACGACCTACACGCGTTAACGTTACAAACCGGAAGTCACGTTACACGTTTTAGGTCGCGAGATTACAGCACAACTTCCCCTGGCCGTGAAGACCCTCAGACGAGATTTGCATACATTGAAGCCAGGTGACACAAAATAACAACACCCCTAACTCAGGGACCCAAAAACATTTTTTAAATTTAATTGTATGTATATTATTTTTATAACATTTAGTGTTGCTGGGGCCCAAAAATATTTGTAAATATAATTATATGTAAATTATTTTTACGGCATTCGTTGTGGGTGGGGCCCATATCACCTTTCGCAGGCCCTGGCTGCTGGCCAATACGTAGAGATTGGTTTGTTAAAAAAAAAAAAGAAGAAAATTATCACAACGTATGCAAATTGCAAACTAGAGTTTAATGGCACGGAATGATTGGCCAACTGCCTAAAAGCAGACCTGAGCCAAGTTCTGCGACTTAAAAAAAAAAATCAGTTGATTCGAGGCTCATTTTCTATTGATCGGTTTACATTTTCAAAGAATTTCATTTTGCATTCTGACATTTGCACAGAAGCAGCGCGGTTTTGTTGAATAAAATGGATGGTTATTTCTAGTTCAATCTATTCGCGAGGTGTTTTTAAATGTCACAATCTGGGATAGTTTAGTGTGAAAAATCGTTATTTGATGTCAACTCAAGTGCTATTCATGTCAATTCATGTTGTAGTAAATGGATTCACTAAGTTCCAAGTTCCAACACGAGTCGGATAGAGATAAAAGGAGTCAATGTCAATCACTAATGGAAGAAAAAAATTCAATTTGCTGCAGAGACAAAAAAAGAGAAAAAAATTTGCATCTTGGATTTTTGAATCTACAATATCTATTTGCATAATTACATTTTCTATGGCGAAATCCCCGCTTCCATTCTCTTGTTTCCGAAGAAAAGAGTTACCGTTCTAAGACTTCCATTTATTCTTTTAATGAAAGAAATAAAACACAGACATGATTGGAACTGCCCACAATGTGAGCAGGTGTGTCACGAGTAGTTTAAGACAGGTTAAGACATATTACAACAAATTACAGGCAAAAGTTATTTTACGATAACTTCTGTTTGGCTACAGACGTCAGGTGGTCAGTAAAGGGCCACAAGGGGCTGAATACTCCTCATGAGAACACTGTTTTAGGTTTATTATTGCCTTTATTCAGTTGTCTAGGAGTCAGTGTTTTTCAGAAAACTCGAATACAACACCATGGTGTTATTTTCGAGTGCAGATGGTAGCCGCAGAAACGGATCTAGCTTTTTGGGGGTCCTGGGCTTGAGGTTTCTTCAGGGCCCCTTTATTTAAATAGATACAATGATGTAAATACAGCAGTTTCCGTTCCGGAAACCACCAAATGACATCAAAAATGCTCAATGACGTAAAAAATGTCAAGAAGACGCCGAAGGATGTCAAATGACACAAAAACCGAAATTATTTTTACACTTACACGTTTTATTGCTTCTTAAAACATAACATACTAGTACATTGCGTTGTGTCTTGGGGGCCCCTAGAATTTGGGGACCCTGATTTAGATACGCCCCTGGGTAGCCCAACTAACCCCCATGTAAACACATATACTTAAAATACTTAAAAAATAATAGTGATAAGTGAAATATTATTATTATTACTACTGTGCATACTTAAATGCAGTTTGCGTAAACTTTAGCAAACTAGGGTGTATTCAGCAGCGTGCCGGTGTATATGAAATTACCAACTTGTGCAAATTTTAATTACAAAGCTTATAATACCGACGCGCCGGTATAAAGTGAAACATGCCGGTAGAAGTGAAAAAGCTGTTTATTTGATTTTTTAATTAAAAACGCCCGAATGAATAATTATGTTGGAATTTGGACTCACCCGTCAATTAAACGGGCCCAGGCCCCTAAATAAACCGGCCCGCAACTTGAGCTTTACGGTAATATAAAAAATTTGTGTAAATTTATAGAAATCGTTGCCAATTTCCTACATTTTGGACATCTAAAAACGCTTTTTAACCCTCGCAGCCCCAACCTAAAAAAAAATCCCTTACTCACCCAACCCGGGTCATTTTTGACACTCATTTATAACGACATGAGTTTCCCGGGCAAACTGGTCAAACCCGCGCTGTACCGGCATGCTGCTTAAAGCGGGGTAATACTGTAATCAACTTAAATCACTTAAGTAAATTTTGCTTAACCAATTTGAACGCTCGTATAATTATTTCCCCTGTTGGTAGGTGTTGCCTCGTCAAAAACCAAGCGGATTATCCATGTATGCATACGGGGGACATTGTAAAAGCCTTTATATATCACCGATTACTTCTCTGTTGGAAAATTTGAAAACGTCCAAATCCTGTGGAGTGACATTTTAATGTGTTACTCGAGTGCCCAATTTAAGGATTTAACATTTTCCTATCAATTAAGCTCAGAGTAAACAAACTTAAGAGGGAATTTATGAACTGTGGTGTGCAAAATTTTTTTTCTCCCAATCCACACATCTAAGTGACTGGAAAGAGAAAAAAAATCTGACTTCGTCCTGTCTAATTAAATAGTGCTTCACAGATGAAAAACCTCTTAGTTTGAATTTGTGCAGCAGCAGTAACAAACTAAGCTCAATTAACAGGCACATGTGAAAAAGGTCAAAATGCAAGTGTGGTTTAACTGGTGGAAATAATCAGCTTAGGCAAAAGTCGCCAAAAAGCCAGCAAACTTTCCTCTATACTCAACAAGAAGAAACTCAACCTTTTCAGATTTTTCTTCTGAATTTTTTTTGTATTTTTTCTTTGTCTTCAATTTTCTTTTTTTCTTTTTTCTTCTTTTTTTAAATTAAGAGGTGATTGTCTTTCCATCAACTGCCTTTTTGTTTCATTTCCTGGTCGATCAAGTCTGATTAAAAGGAAATTAAAGTCAAGTGAAAAAGAATGAAAGACAGACTTTGGTAACGGCCGTTATGGGTTCCATTTCGTGCAATTAACGCGCCGCTCATTTGAATCTGTGCCGCCATTAAATTAATCAAGTGGTGCCTCTGATTGTCTTATTTCTGTGTTTCCATTTACCTCGGATTCTATCACTCGTCAAGTGTCACTTCCTGATCGTCGTCATTTGTCAAAACTGTCAGAGGAAAACCGTTTAAAACGTGAAAGAATGGATCGGGCGAAAGAAAGCTTCGTGACAGCGGCGGCCATTTTTTCCAACGTTCATTTCGGGTGCTGCTAAAACGTGAGACGACGCTCGGTCGATCGTTAATGCATTCGGAATTGTTTTGACTTTTGATCAAAGATAGATTTATTACTTCAAATAGATAAATATTAATGATTTTTTAAAGACATTACTGTCAGTTTAAAAACAAAATTAAATCAACGGGATTTTCGAATTTATTGTTCATTTTGGCTGCTGCTATAACGTGAGACGACTCTCGGCCGATCGTTGTTTCTTGTATAATAATACCCGAAATTCATTTGTTTTGATCAAAGTTCGATGTTTTATGACAAGTAAATAAATATTAATGACATTTTCAAAGACAAGAGTCATTTTTAAAAAAAAATAAATCACTGAACTTTCGAATACGTTGTAAATTTTTGTGATAAATTCATCAAATTTCTGCCAAATCCTCTCAGGAATTCAATTCAAACCCACCTAAGTCCATCCAAATCCATTTAAATTCACTAGAATCCAGTTAAATTTACTTAAATCCATCTAAATTTACTTAAATCCATCTAAATTTACTGAAATCCATGTAAATCCATTAAAATCCATTAAAATCCATCTAAATCCACTGAAATTAACACAAAATCCATCTAAATCCACTGAAATTAACACAAAATCCATCTAAATCCACCGAAATTAACACAAAATCCATCTAAATCCACTGAAATTAACACAAAATCCATCTAAATCCACTGAAATCACTACTACCCCACTAAATCCGCTTAAATCCACATTTAATCCATTTAATCAACAATAAATCAACATTAAATTCACTAAAATAACATAAATATTAGACGCATTCACCTTTTTAAAACAAAGTACTGGCAAACTAACAAAACTTTAACAAAATTTCTTCCAAAAATCTCCCAACCAAGTCCTCTTGAACCCTAGTAATAAAACCCTATAAATTCGCTTCAATTTATACTTACAAAATACCATAAAAGTTACAATTTAAGAAGCATATTAACCATAAATTATTCCCAAAGAACAGCCAAGCTTATCTTCCAACTGAATCATCATCAGTTTTAATTTTGCACCACCTTAAAACCATCTAAGAAAAAAAATTATCCATTTTTACTCCCAGCTACACTCATTTTTCTTTTTTTTTTTTTTAAAAAAACCCCTACAACTCTTAAATCATTTACTAAAAATGCCGTCTAATGGAGCAAATGTAACCACTAATGATTCCTTCTTCCGCCAGCTCTCAATCAACATTTAGGATTAAAGCATTTACTTTGAAAGATCATAAAATAAAATGTTGATGGGAAAAAAATAATCATGCCAAAGGGTGGGTGTGTTTAAGCAAAGATAAATGAAGATTACCAACTGCAAGTTGCAGTGAAACTTCATTTCCCAGATTGCAGATTTCAAAAAGGAAGTGCAAAATGTGAAATTCACACCGCATAAATCTCCCTCAGATATTTGCCTGTAATTTAATTAATTTCAACAACAAATGCAAATAAATATGTGCAAAACCCTACCAACAATTTCACTGGCTATCACACTTTAACCTCACTTGAATAATTTATTGCAATACTAATGGAATTAATAAATCTTATTTAAATTTAAATTTAACTTAATGTAATACTAATAAATAAACAACTTATGGCCCACAGTGGCAACTTCATTTGCTTATATTTTTAAACTCCAACTGAAATAATCATTTCTCTTCTAGCAAAATTCCCTTTTGTCACAACATGTGACCAAAAAAATATCTTTTGTATATACAATAGTTTAATCAATGTTTAATCAATGTTTAATAATGTTAGACGGTGTTGAATACCTAATCAGATGTGGTTTGCTGACATTTCGAAGAAGCCGATGTGGTGCGGAGTATTTTAAAAACACGGTTTGTTAAATTAATATTTCAGATCCCTGTTCTACATGGTTGGCAATAAAATAATTAAAAATTAAATTTTTATTACTGCTATTGCAGAAATAAATAAAAAATAAAATAAAATGCACATTCACGGCATAGGGTAAACCAAGCGAAGCACTCAAAACCACCCCTGCATGTAATACGTTGGAAATTTGTTCCCAACTGTATCCAAAGGCAAAGTTGGATCAACACTGTGGTTAGGCCAATGGAGCGCACTATGCCCACACATTGCACAAAGACAATGCAAACGTTGTTATCACTTAATATTGCGGATATCGACAGTCCACCTTTGACATCCTTGAGGCAGACAGTGAACCATATGAACCCAGGTTTTTAAATTTCCTATAGGAAGTCCACTAACTGTTTTGACCAATACTGGACGTCAAAGAATTGACTGGATAGTGTTAAGTGTCGGTGGGTTTGCGGTACGGCTTATACGCGTAACAATATCCAACAAGTTATGTGGCTTCAGCACTAGTACTCTCTAGTGAGGGAATTGTTAACTATTCACATAAAAATGGCGCGTCACAGATTGCCTCATGGGTTATAACGCCACATATTGACAAAATTGTGAGCAATTTAACTTAAATGCACGTTTAAACCTAGTACTCATACGCTTTCAGAGTCTAAATATTTTTACAGTCTTAATTTTTCAACAGCACCATTTCAAGCAGAATGTTTTATCCTCTTATTATTCAGAGTCTGATAAATTTGTGGTACTCATGAAATTATCACCAGAAAGTTTCCGTACTCTTAAACTGTGTGAGTCATTGTTGCTTGTTTTGCAAATGGCTGGCAATGGCAATGAAGCTTTGTCCGACTTTTCTGACTTTAATAATTTTAAAATCAGTTTTGGTCTTTCTCTTTTTGCAATTAAAAAAGCATTTATTTTGTCTGAAATGCAGGCAAAAATATAATTCTACTAACCTTCAACAAACAACGTGTTCAATTGTAGTAGTTGGGTGTCTTTGTTTGCAACCGGCTGTGACCAGTTGCAAATTTTAGATCAAAAACAAGGGAATTCTGGGTAGACAAAATTTATTCAGAGTCGGAAACAATTAAATTTTTCCGTGCACCATCGGGGCCGGAAACAATTCGTTTCCACTTGCAAGGATGATTCAGAGTCTAAACAATATTTTTATGAGTACCACCCTTGGCAGGAAACTTAAGACTTTGATTCCTGTTACCATTCCAAGGACAGAATGGTGTTAGGGTTGACCGATTATCGGAACGGCCCGTACCGGTAACAGCCCTCTTTTTAAGCAACGTATGTTGGCGTTATCCGGGTTATTTCTGTTAGAATGCCGAATAGACCGTAAATTTGAGATATACAACTAGATAAGTAATAACTAGGTAGTGTTTAATGGCTCCTTTTGTGTCCAAGATGAATGATTCATTCAACATTTGTTCCATTTAGTCGTAATTTTTTTTTTTTTGTAAATTTTTAAATTCAAAATGACAGTAGTTCCATCATGAGATGACAAGCTGAGTAATTACCATGTTGTCTGTTGCATTAATGCACGTATCTTTTATATATGTCCATCACGAGATCCCATTCATCCTGCTGCTTTGGGACTATGCCAAATTAGGGTCAGGTGGGTTCATTTTTTTTTTTACATTTTTGAAACAAAACAAAACCCACAAACACTTTGGCTATTTCTATATTTGATCTATTTCGCC
The DNA here is from genome assembly GCA_949358305.1 of Strigamia acuminata. Lineage (NCBI taxonomy): Eukaryota > Metazoa > Arthropoda > Chilopoda > Geophilomorpha > Linotaeniidae > Strigamia > Strigamia acuminata. The sequence goes on from OX442318.1 coordinate 7,879,963, forward strand.
ATAGATTTGCTGTTTGAGGCTTGATTTTCGTTTAGGTTGCTGTTATTGCTGCATTTTGTGCTTTGGGTTAATGTTTCGGCTTGAATTTCGTGCACATGGAAATTGCATTAAACAGCCGTCAACTCCAAAACGAGTGTGTCAAATTGTCGTTATGATTTAAAAGCAAAACACTACTGAGAAATGCAAATTTGAAAATCTAAATTGCCCCGAAAAATAAATTGGTTTAAATAAATATATTTTTGCAAGGCCGGATTACGGCTTTCGAGGCGCCCGGAGTAGTTCCATTTCCATGGATCAGAAGCGGATTTATTGGTTCTGGCCTTTCTCAAAGGAGAAGGGCCCCTTGGGGCTGCGGGGCCCAATAATTCCGAAACAAAAATCTTTGCTCAAGAAAAATTTTCAAAAAAAAATTTTTTTTGGACATTTTTTTTTTCAGTTAGGGCCCCAAAAAGCGAGAAGGGCCTCTCCAGACCAGAAATCCGTTTCTGCCCACAAATATTTAGAAATAACTTCTTCACAGCATTTTCATGAAAAAACAATGCATTTTCATGAAAAAACAATGCATTTTCATGAAAAACAATGCATTTCCATGATAAAAAAGCACTTTTATGAAAAACAATGCACTTTTAGGTGAAATAATGCAGTTCCCGGTGAAATAATGCATTCTCTGATAAAATAACGTATTTTCATGGTGAGAAAATGGACAAAAAACACGCATTTTAACTGAAAATAATGCATTTTGTACGTGTTCCGCTTAAGAGAGGGTCCTTTAGAATCGGGAAGAGGGCAATTTGTCTTTTTATTTCCCTCCGTTCATCCTATGTTTTTGTTTATATGTTCCATTTCATCTGTTTTTGATTTATTCTTTTTAACCGCGTAATGTGGCATCGAGGGACCAATGAAACCCGCCTGGTCCCTAAAAAAATGACTTCTCATTCAATATGCATTTCGCCGACCTTGAAATGCATTATTTGTCTTTTTGTGGTTGTCAATACTCAAACAAAATTGAACTACAAAAATGAAAGAATCAATCCCATCCTAATTAGAGCATGGGAATTCTAGCAGCTGCGAACGAACAAAGCGCAGAAAACAAAACGGATAAAGAAAGAGAAGAACAAAAAGAAAAGAAAAAAAAAAGAGAAAAGGAAAAAGGAAAAAATCTCCTCTATCTATAATTCAGCAAAGATTTGAGAAGAGTGCAACACCTCCAGACAAAAGGATTCCTCGACTTGTTTTCTCTTTCACCACCAGTGGAATAAATGATGGGAGAAAAATAAAGCACAAAAAAAAACCGTTAATATTATTTATATTGAATCAAACCATCAAAGCGAGAAATTGCACGCTTAAACACACCAAAAAACCAACTCTATAATTACTTCCAAAGGCGCTAATTGGTGGATTCAACTTTTCTTTTTAATAGTTGCAAAAACATATAAAAATAAAAAAATAAAAACAACATTTCTTGGACTACAAACTCGATTAATCCCATCGGCCGAAACTTCAATTTTCAAAACGTGATTACGGATTTACAAAAACTCGAAAACCTTCTTTCACAACGGCGCTCTAAAAGAGGTCGTATTCGCTTTATAGTCGTCAATGAGCAATCAAATGCACTGCGTGGCACGTAAAATCTGGACGCTAATCCCATGTTTTTATCCAATCGTGTTATCAACTTTGTTTGGCTGCTTTGCCATCTCCGTTTCGTCTTCGGCTTTATTTCTTAAGCTCTATACACTTTCCGGGCCCCGCATCGTAAAGTGCCAACACATCTTTCCATTTTAAAGAAAAAAAAAATACTTCAACTTCCCCAACTATTTCAACCCCAATAAAATATAAATAAATAAATAAATAAATGAATAAATAAATAAATAAACGACTCAGGTGGCCCAATTTGCAGCTCTGAGGGAATTAGAGTCACTTCTCGTTAACTTAATCGCCTTTGCCAGCTCACACTTAAACGCATTACTCCTTATCTGTGGGAAAAATTTTTCAATGGCCAATTATGACAAAATGTAATAAACTCACACTGACCCTTTCAGGAAGACCAAAGGGAAGCTCAAAGTCGCGAACAAATCCTCCCAGACAATCTTGTTACTACAAGACATCCAAAGATCAACGTTGCGGCAAATTCTTGCCTCGATTCGAAATCTCGGCTGCAACTTGCAGTTTTTTAACATCGCAAAACAAAAACACAAACACCTAAAACGTATTTTTCTTACTAATAAAACTGCAAAGTCGTGCGCTTATAATAATAATTATACTAAACCCTCTTCGGAAAGCATTTTGACCATAACATCAACTTCTGTACCACGATGAGGCGCCTTATTTGAACTGACAGTTATGACCATTCTTTCAAAGTGACTTATCTCTTCTTTGACTTATAAATGTGACTTATCTCTTCTTCTTCATTGGTGTTTTTATCACGGCAATCAATGTGCGTAACTTTTCTCCGGTGATCAAAATACCAAAAGTAGTCGTCTTCGTTTTCTGATGTTTGACTTTGAAATATAATTTGTTTGCCATGTTCGCGTCAGCATTTTATCAAGTAATTAATAAAGATTAATGCTCAGATTAAATGACGTAACAAACAAAATTTAAATGTGGCGCGCCGATCACTAGCAAGTCCACTTTTAAAGTGTTTCAATTTTGAGTATTCGCCCTCTGTGTGTGTGGTCATGGTTTATAATGTTTATAATTTTGTCCGCCGGTTAATGTATACGTTTATTTAGATTACATTAGACTTTCTTTTATGTTTTGGTCGTTGGGATTTATATTTATGCATGCGAAATGATAATATAGGAGACACTGCGAGCCAAATGCTGTTGACACGCCATGAAAAATCATTGCAGGTTTGATTAGAAAATAAACACGGCACCCAAAAGCACGATTTAGGTCATTTTATGCACATTGTTTTGCAGTCGTGTGTATAACCCCTCTCATCTCATCTCCCATGATGCCTTGCATCTTTACGGATCATCATTTAGGGTAAAGTTAATGCTCGTTTGATGACAGGTCTATTCCACCATGAATATAAACAAACCGTTTCATTTGCTATGGCAAACTAATGAGACAGCTAAAAGCACATCCAATAAAGCAAAGTACGGTCGTGTTACGCAATTTAACACGAGAATATCGTGTAAAAAAATCCCACAGGGTCGACCGTCAACCCTCTGGACTTGCAACAATTATCCTAATTAAAACGGATGACTTTTTGGACACGAAAATCTCGTGTTAGCAAGTCAGTGTTTGGTATTTCGACTATCCAACGACAATATTGCTAGCGTAAGATGTAGAAATAAAGATGATCCACATCAATAATGGATGACAACAGGATATACATATTATACAGAGGCATTATGGGTAATGAATAAAAGTATTAGCAATGGATGGCGCTTCTTAACTTTACTCTTTACACTAGTTTCCAAAATATTCCCAGAAATGCGGACTGAATTTGCCTCGAGGTTTGCAAAATAAACTTCAGAGGTTTATTTGCCGCATGCAAAACAACCAGACCATCTCGACACAACATTTCATTCCCATAAGCACACAGGAAGTGTACCCACAGAGCAAAACGAACAGAAAGTTATACATATTGATGTCTAAACATCCCGAAGATCCGCATAGGATCTCCCATAGGACATAACTTGCCGGTTCTTTTTACCAAAGATATTTGCATTCAAGAATTCTCGTTGCCCACTAATGAGGTCAAGTTTTAGCATGAAAAAAGACCTTCCAGACATTGCAGAATGTAGATCTGCGGAGCGAAGAGAATGAAAACAAAAATCCATCGACAAATCATGTAGGATTTTGTCGGCAAATCACCACGGCTGGGGAAAAAGAGAGCCCAAACATGGCGCCAAAATGAGCAGACTTATCTGTGGGATTGCAGCCAAATGGAAGAGGACTTGAGGCTCATGCTGCCAGTGCACAGATACTTCATTACACTCTACTACGGCTCAAGCACTGTGCAAACCCGCATCTGGTTGGTTGCGATATACCCATACTCCAAAGAGAGAGAGAGAGAGAGGGAAAAAACACCTTTGAGTAAGTGCACCTGATTGATACGGTTCAACATTCTTAACTGTGTCGTTATGTCAGGTATAAAACCTAACATAATTTCATAACACGTCTCGGTGTATACCACAAAGTGCGTCAAGAAAGTCTCTACGCTAACCGGGCAACGAGACAAACCAAATGTGCATTTATATTTACATGTGGGCGAGTAAATGCTAGGAGCAGGCAAATTCGTCCGCTCTCTGCTGGAAGTACCTGCTTGTAATTGCCCGTTTCAGCCTTTACTACCGGCTTCCCAACACTACACCCCAATATGCGCCTAACGTGTAAACACATGGGCGGTTGGTTAGCTAACTGAGTATTTTAACGAAAACGATGCACTCGAATGGGTGGATTTATAGGTTTTCGCAGCAGGAGGACCCATGTGAAAGTGGGGGCCCCAAATTCCAAAAAATATTTTTTTTAAATGGGGCCCTGAATAAATGAAGTGAAGAGCCCATGTAGATATAGGGGCCCAAAAATTAAAAAATTAAACATTATTTTTAAATGGGCCTTAAGATGGGAAATGAAGTAAAGTGGGGCCTCAAAATTTCAAAAAAATAAAATTCATTTTTTTATATGGGGCCCCCAAGATGGGAAAAGAAGGGAAATGAGGGGCCCCAAAATTCCAAAAAATTAAAATTTATTTTTTTATATGGGGCCTCAAAGAAAGGAAGTAAAGGGTCTTTTTGGAAGTGAAGCCCCTAAGATGGAAAATAAAGAAAAGTAAGGGCCCCTAACATAGAAAATAAAAGAAAGTGGGGGTCCCTAGAATGGGAAATGAAGGAAAGTAGGGGACCCCAAAATTCGAAAAAATTTAAATTATTTTTTTAAAAGGGGCCCCAAAGAAAGGAAGTGCAGAGCCCTTTTGGAAGTGGAAGCCTTCCAAATTTCCAAAAAGTAAAAGTTAAATTTTTTTAAGTGGGGCCCCTCAAAAAGAAGTGTGCAGATTTTTAAAATGTCAAAAAAAAATGTCAACTAAACATATAAAAATCCCATTCTTTTTTTTATATTGAATACTTATAAACTGGCATCATCAGCATACATCAGGAGGAAACTACAGTTTTTATAGCTCCTATTACTTGACTGCATTTTGGCATGGAATTGGGAATCCTTTTTTTTCTCAAATTATTCTAAAACAAGGACTGTAAACAAAGCTATTATTTGCAACAGTTGCCGTATTCATCCGAAGCAATTACTCCCCAAAAGCTGATATTCGAAGACAAAAAAAAAATTGTTTTTGTTGTTTTAATACTTTTCAAACATTGAATTAATGACTACCGAGAGGAAATAAATAGAGCAAAATTTCTATCAACGACAGATGTGTTTTACGCTTTGCATCGCACCCACAGGAACAATACTAATTCCTCTTTTACTACGGTCTAAATTAGCAATCGATAGGCTTAGGAAATTCATTAACTCGCTTCACGACTAATCCTCGGACTCCTGATAACGGCCAAACTCCTTTGCCTCATTCAAAGTCCAATTCGTGCCAGAATTACAAGTCAACCGAATTAACTAACAACTATTCAAATTTCAAACACTGACAATTTGATTTATTTGTCGTATCCAAAAAAAACTCTATCTCGCAATTTTAACAGCAAAGTTAATGATTTACAAGCCCCATCTGGTGGCAGTTTATAAACATGCGCTGCAGCGTGACATCGGTCATTTCACTCAAGATGGATTCACAGTCTACTTTCAAAGCTGGTATAAGTCTTGTCCTTCGTACGATGTTTGTGGAACCATGAAACAATATTGTGCAACGTCTTTTCCAGTCTCCTTATAAGCAGCGTGATCAAAGCTGTGTCATTTGTTGCCAAACTGCATGCTTATTAGCAAATATACCAACATTACACCGAGTTAACTGTCACTTGTATCCAGCAGTTCCACACAAAGACACAAACAGATTGGACAGTCCTCGAGCCAAGTGCCAAAGTTCTATCGATTTCTCCAACCTTGCCAACATTGATTCCGACTGCAGTTTGTTCAACTTGCCTACCAAGTGACATCTAGTGTGAATAACTGACGTCCAACGAACAATTGATCTAAGTTGAAGAAGCTCTTTCAAACACATAAACAAATGAAAAAAAAGAAGAGAAAAAAAAATAAAAATCATGTTTACAAAGGACCTTTTTGTTAAAAATGGCTCCCAGTGAAAGAACGATCCAGTTTCGTCCTGCCGGCAGTGCTTTTATATGGCTCAATTTGGTCGCTTAACTTCTCAATTTTGTTCTTTTAGATCGTTTTTTCATTAGGTCGCCTCACGTCAATAAAGCGAGACGCCATAACAGAAGAACATAATTTAACAGTGTCCTCTAGGGAGGGAAATTGTACACTTAGGCCTAAATGTACAACAGCAGAGGTCGCAGCGCTATTGCGTCTGCTGAACTAGAAGTATCTTTTGTTACTTTCTTCCCTTTTGTTTCTATTGTTTACAATTGTTGGAAAAAATAGAACGGCTCGGACCCCGAACGAAGCAATGGCGCCATAATGCGACAGGGACCGAAGAATGGCAATACTAACGATTGTTATTGAGCTTATGATGAGTTGTCGCAGATCTACAATCACAATTTGCTCTCAGCTTTTAACGTATTCATACTTTGAAGATATCAGAGAGCGAAATCTGAGCCCGGTGGCCATCGCTGGTCATCAAGACAAAGGTGCAGTACTGGTCATTTTGTTTTGACCTACTGATAACAAAAAGATAAGAAAACGGTTTCGTATAAAACTTCCTGAATTTTAAAAGTTGGAACTTAAACAAACTTTTCAACACTAATTTTATGCATGCTGATAAGAAAACCGGATGCAAATACACACATTTGTTGCAAATTTCATGCAGTAATTGCATTTTTCTTCGCCGTTAGAAGATTATTCACTTTTTACCTGCCTATATATTATACAACAAAAGTTAATCTAAATCCCTACCCCCACTTTCATCTTATGTGCCCACACATTGATTTGTCATTAAGATGATTCCAAGTCATGAAAAATGCATTAAATTCAAGCAATTGACTTTTTTGTTTCGGGTTTAAGTTTGCTCGCGAACTTTTAAATGAAAAATTACCTTCGGGAAATATTGCATCGCCAACATTAAAGTCAGCCGTGGTTCAACAAGGTTATGGTGAATAGCACTAAACCCAAAATAAATTAGCTAATTTTTAATACTTCCAGATATTGTTAATTTTAGCTCATTTTCAGATATTGTTGCATAATTTTTGCTATTATTACATAATTTTTGCTATTGTAACATAATTTTTGCTATTGTTACATAATTTTTGCTATTGTTACATAATTTTTGCTATTATTACATAATTTTTGCTATTGTTACATAATTTTTGCTATTGTTACATGATTTTTTTCTATTTTTGTTCCCATTGTTGGGTAGATTTTGCAGTTCTTTGTTGTTGCTGCAATTGTTGGATTGATTTCGCTGTTTTTTGTTGTTGTTGCAATTGTAGGATAGATTTTGCCGTTTTGCTTCTATTGTTAGATATTTTTCACCGTTTTGCTTCTATTGTTAGATAGTTTTCACTGTTTTGCTTCTATTGTTAGATAGTTTTCACTGTTTTGCTTCTATTGTTAGATAGTTTTCACTGTTTTGCTTCTATTGTTAGATAGTTTTCACTGTTTTGCTTCTACTGTTAGATAGTTTTTGCTGGTTTGTTAATATTGCTGTTTTTACTATTATTAGCTAATTGTTGCAGATTTTGCTGTTGTTTGCTCATTTTTAGTTTAACAAAGCATTACTAATTGGTAGCAACAATGCATTTTATGTGAGATTTTTTTTTTTAGTTGATCCGTCAATTTTCTGCAATTAACTTTGATGAAAGTGAAAAATTCAATTTCCAGCTGAGTATTTGACTCTTATAAAGAGGAGACAGAAGTGAAACATCTTGACTCGGGACAAAAGCCAAAGCAAATAAGGAGAAAAAAAACTGTTTTAAGTGCCTCTTCACGTTTAATAGAAGCAGTCTCATTACTGCAAATGTTGGCCAGAAATGAGATTTTTTTGTACATATTTGAACAATAAATGCTTTTGATTTATTGTCAAGACGTTTGAAATTCTAAATTTGCTTACTCGTGCAAGGAGTCGAATAATTTAACAAAATGAGAAGAAGAAAAGAAGAAGAAGAGAGAAATAATCAAAAAAAAGAAAATCTTTTCAGCAAATTTAAATATTTTATTATCCACTTTTATTTTTTCGTAAATTCCAGCAATAATGCCAAGCAAAAAACAAAAAAAAAACCCTATCTCTAATTTAAACCATTAATATTTACATATCTAATCATAATGTGACAAAACTTTCATCTTAAAACAACTGAAACAATTAAAGAAATAAATAACTTTTTTCAAAACCAGACATTTCCACACTAAATTCCCTAGATAAAACATTGTTTATACGCCATAAATCCCTATCAAACTCTAAGAATGAAATAATTTGATCAAATCACACAGGGCCCCTAAGGGGTGTCAAAATGGGCCCCCTCTCCACTCCAAAACCAAAAAAGTATACTAATTATACAATTAAATTAACAACATTATTTCAAATTTGGGCCCTTTGATTCCTCAGCTTCAAAAATGAGTAAATATTGAGCCCCTAGAGGCCCCTAAACCCCTAAAATAAAATTCTAAGCCCCAAGAGGCCCTAAACCCATAAAATAAAATTCTGGGCCCCTAGAGGTTCCTAAACCCATAAAATAAAATTCTGGGCCCCTCTGTTCCTCCAACTGTAGTAAAAAGAGTAAATATTGGGTCCCTATTGGCCCCACCAGGTCCAAAAATAAAATTCTGGACCCTTAGTGCCTTCAGCTTCAAAAAACGAGTAAATAATGGGCCCCTATCGCCCCCTAGGCTTCCCAAAAAAAACACTAAGGTTCCTGAGCCCCAACTTTATAATAAAGAGTCAATATTGAGCTCCTGGAAGCCCCCTGGGCCCATAAAAAAATTTGGGGTCCCCTGCTTCTTCAGCTTCAGAATAAAGAGTAATTTCTGGGCCCCTTGTGTCCCTGGGCCCAGAAAAGAAGTTTGAGTGCCCGTTGGTTTTACCAGGTCACCTCTTGCTGTATGCACATTGCCTCACATGAATACTTTATCACTGTTGTAAACATTGTGTGAACTTGGGCATTGGTCCGGCCCTTGCGGTTTCGCTAAATCAAACCTCCAAGATGGCTGCGGTTGTTGTCACCTTTAGTCAGCATTACGTTCAGCAATTTGCCATTCCCAGACAAATTCCAAAGGAAATTCTTCCCATAAAGAATCGATCTCTCTTATGTACTATTTATATTTTAATTAAATAAAGTTCATCTGAATTCTGGAGGTGAGAATCAATTTTCACGGCATGAAAAATGCATAGCCGGCTCCACCTACTGACAATTCTTCAAATTCTAGGCCAAGTTTCGCCGTTTTTACTTTGCCCAAATTAAGACAACCTTTGGGAGAAGCACAACAATAACACATAGCAATGCTAAGTAACTAAGTACAAAGTTAGCAGACAAATGTTGACTTTAATGTGCTGCTTTTTAGGATCTTGCAAAGAGAGGAGAAAGGGAGGTATAGGGAGTGTCTCACGCCACTCTGCACTATCGATTCTACTTCAAGCTGCTTCCATCTTTTCCTTTCTTTTTTCCTTCTTTTTTTTCTTTTTTCTATAACTATACAATTTCCTTTTTTTAAATTGCACTAATTGCGATTCAAATTCAAATTTAACCTTGTTTAGTCATTCTAATCTCAATCTTTCGACAACTACGGCTTTTTTTTCTTCTTTTTTCTATCAAAGATGGCTGTTGTGTGCATTCAATCCATAAAACATGTATGCAGTGTGCTAAGTGAATGTTGGTTATTTATACCTCAACTTGAGCCATCCTTCCATCACATTCTGCCTTTTTAAATGTCAAAAACATCTATCCTTCCTCATACAACTGTTGCTAAGCAACCAATGTTGGGCATAAACTTGTAAACTTTGACATTAAAGGAACTGTTTATTTAAACTTGATGCAACAACCATATTTTTATATCAAATTATCTGTTTAGATGCTTTTGTGTATGCAGTAAATAGGCTAATTGGGCTCTGGCGCCTTCGCCACTTGTCGAAGATCCGAATGATCAAATATTAAAATATCTAAAAGTGATTTATAAACAATGATAATGTAATTGCTAACAGTCAGTCCATTCTTAAATCATTTCACCTGAATAATTCTTTGTGGTGATAATACACCACAATTATATTGGAACCACATCGTCAAAATTTAACGGTAGCCGCATTCAAAAATTAAAACATTTTGTGTTTTACTTCAATTTTAAAACAAAAATGACATCATTTCCTGTCCTATTTATTTAATTAAACTATATAGTTATATATATATTTATTATAATAAATTAAAATTTAAACCTAAAATACGCGATAATAATACATGATAAATTTTTTAAACCACAGAAATACACTGATGAAACAAAAATACAAAATCTTACAATGTTTGATCTTTGTTTACATACTTTGTTTGCATGATTTTGTTTATGGAAGGGCCCAAAGGAAACGACCGGTCGAAGCTATAGCAATTTTTTTTAAGAAAACAAATCGTTTTTGGTCACAGCTTCGCCGTCGCCGTGAATAATCGCGGTTCCCTGCATGCAAATTCAAAGCCATTTTTTTAAAGCCACTGTTTTTATCGCCAAGTGAGGCAATAGCTCGCGATTACATTTGAAATCGCGCGCAAGTAAACATCAGAAACCAAAAAAAAATTTTTAAAAAAAAAACATGCAAGGCCAAAATGTATTCAATAATCAAAATTTGCATATAAAAATATCGAAATGACGTAAAAAAAAATTCTTAACGTTTTGGTAACCCGGCTACTATTTAAATCGGGTGACTATTCGGTCGTAATATTGATTGCAAACATTCGCTGAATGTGATGCGCGTTTGTTTTTCTTTCTCCGTCGCTAATTGTAATTTGAAACATTTTTGCAAATGGAAAGCGCAAGGAAAGTCGGGCAATTAAATGCATGTGTATACACATTTTACATTCAAAGCAGATTCAATAAGTGAAGAGAGTTTAATAAAGAAATTCCAAATAAAATTCCAATACAAAGCTCTTGATAGTTTAATTACTTTAATGAAGCGCGCCCAAATTCCATCTAACTGTTTTCCAACTTTCACTCCTAATGAGCACACTAAGTAAACAATCTGCCATTTCAAATTGCCAACCTAAAATCTTAATTAATTTCCCAATATCCCAACAAATTTTAACCAAAAAAAAAAAAAAAAAAAAAAAAATTAAATTAAAAAAAAATATATATATTTAAAATCTTTTTATAACATCGTTCCAGGCACAACTAGAGAATCAAAAGTATTTTCTTTTATAATATCTTTTCTAAGAAATTGAACTGCACGTCTCCACTTGTCATCCCTTTCTTCTTCTGCCAGAGAAAATTGATTTCTCATTAGGACTGTCATACAACACTCTTCCTTCCTTCCCACCAGCTGTCGCCCCATAACAAAACCATACCATTGTCGCCATCTATTGAGCACAATAAAAACTTATTCTAAAAATATAAATTGTAATGATTATTCAATATTTTGATAAAAACTAGAGAAATTCATGACAATTAAACACATTTACATCATTTATTTCTTTGAAAAATTCATTTCCTATATTTTTTGCATGCAAATTTCCCGATTAACGTGAATAATTCACAATCTATTTGACATTTTCAACATTGTGCCCTAATAAAATGAATTGTTTTTGAACTGAGATAAATTTCACATGTTTTTATCACTCATGTTCCATAGACCACACTGCAGTTTGCAGTATTTTTATTGATTGAAGAACCTTCACCTGTCAAGGCGCCATTAACTAAAGTGGTGGCGACACACAGTGACAAAACCTAAAAGCTCCAATTGAAAAATTGCAAGATTTTTCTTTCTTAAAATAATGGGTAATTATTTTGTGCCATCCAGATGCTGTTTTTCCTTTCAAGGTATCACCAAAATTGAAAAGAAATCACTCTTGCTGACAATTTAAGATAAAACCCACTTAAGCGTATGTTTGGCTCCTTCGATAAATCCATTACCATAAACAAGCAAAAACACTTTGCACTGGTAAAAAATGAGACAATTCTCTCAAACATTCAGCAAAAAAATTAAACAAAATCAAACAAATTTCCCCGCACGGCTTCTTTCGAAAGAAAAATTTTTAACCGATGTCGATTACTTCTGGCATTTTATTAAAACACAAGTTTCAGTCACCCCAAATTCACCCACAGATTTAATGAATACCTAGAAATATCCTCATGCATCTCCTCCATTTTGTTCCATTTTTTAGGGAGGTAAAACGCTTTGATGTTGAGATTTTAGTTTCATTGGTTTGCCACTAGAGGCCAGCAGTGCTAGGAGTTAAGTGCTGTAAAGATTCACTGCAATTGATCTACTGTTGGACCAGAACAGGGTCATCATTTGCCATGGGCTGTTGCTAAAGGTCACAAATACCAATGGAGATAAATTTGACACTAGGAAGGACACTACAAACACTGAGCTTTCCCTTACTGTGTAGACAGGTGCCATATGTTCACATCAAATAACAAGACACACAAATAGTGATGGACCACTTTTTTTTCTTTCTATTAATAAAACATGTATCTGAATGTCGATACAATGTGCCAACTTATCAGTGAAACAGTTCAATTAAAAAGCAATTGAAAAAAATTTTTTTTTTGGAAAAAATGGGGAATTTTTCCTGTAAATCGCGAATCGCCAGCTGTTGAAACTTGCAACAACAGAAAAAAAAAAGATAAATCTTTAAGAAATAAAAATGCTTTCAAAACATGGTTGTTGTAAAAAAATTTTATTTTGGTTGCAAAATTGAAAATGTGTTGTATTTTGGTTGCAAAATTGAAAATATGTTGTATTTTGGTTGGAATGTTAAAAATATGTTGTATTTTGGTTGCAATGTTGAAAATATGTTGTATTTTGGTTGCAATGTTGAAAATATGTTGTATTTTGGCTTCAATGTTGAAAGTATGTTGTAGTTATGTTGTATTTTGGTTGCAATGTTGAAAATGTGCAGTTAAACATTTAAAATTAAAATAAAAAACATTTACAATTCTCTTTAGAATTGATTCTCTTATTCTCAACACATCTAAACATTTCCTTCTATTTTTTCAAGATAAAAATTGAAAAAAAAAATTACTCCATAAAATATTAACAATATCATACAGCAAAAAAATATTTGTTAACAAAATATCACAAATCCATTTTCTTCAAGATAAAACGAGCCTTTTTTCACAAAAAAGTACAAAAATAAAAAAAAAAATGACAAAAACAAATACTATCTACATTTACTAAGCCCACAACTGGGAAATTGGTTTGTCTCCTTCAATTTAACAGTTTAATAGTGAAGTCGCAATGCTGTGCCCTTTGCAAACCTCTGCCTTGATATCTGTCCCTTGCCAGTCACTCACTGAAAGCCTTAGCCTTTTTCCTCGGGGAATACCCACACATCCATGAAACCATCAATACAAGTTCAATAAACCCTTTCAATTGCCCCTGCAAGGCCTAAACACAAACACACAAACCCACAAACCAAAAAAAAAAACTAAAAAAAAAAAAACAATTTAAGCATTCCTACCGCCTCAAACTCTGACCAACTTCTGAAACAATCCTTTAGGTTCAAAAATATATTTTACAATATATTGCTTTCTACTTACAGTGGTGGCCAAAAATTTAGCACCACCAGTCACAATTTCGATATTTTGCTTTTTTCTAAGAAATAAAAAGTTGTAGAGCATTTTTGTCACAAAATATGAACTCAGCATTAAATTCTAAGTTTAGCGAAGCTATTCTTGTTAGTTAGCGGACCCAACACTAGGTGCATTCAATAAGTCTAAAACGTATGCAAAATTTGTTTCGTGTTTGCACGTGACGTCATTACCATTGAATAACATGTTATTCAATTCGAATGGGAATGACGTCACGTGCAAACACGAAACGAGTTTTGCATACGTTTTAGACTTATTGAATGCACCTACTGCAAATAAATATCAAAAAGCATTTCCTAACACATTTTACAAAACTTATTAGTGAGTTTGCGGTTGCCAATTGTTCCTTATAATTATGAGTTACAAGCTCATAATTATAAAAATGGACTTATAACATAACGTAACTCTCCAACTTTTACACTATTTTTTAAAATAAGGGAGCCAATCAGATCGCTTAACACTATTTGAAGCTCCTCCCACTAATGCAAATGGCGCTGATGGTGCTAATGGAAATTCAAAATGGCTGCCTGACCTGTTTCAACATTCAGCCTGAATCACAATTTCTTTCTGCCATCGAAAGATAGAAACAACTAAAATCATTCCAGGTAAGCAAATAAATAAACTGGAAGACAATTTCATGTCTGAAAACTGTCAAATTAGTAAAACTACAGATTTTCATTTTTTTTTGCACAGGGATTTGTTCTACCATTACATGGTATTTATAAGTATAATTTATTAAATATATTTATTGTACCGCAAGTACCTATTTCAAGAAGGAATTATAATTATAATTATGAGCTTGTAACTCATAATTATAAGGAACAATTGGCAACCGCAAACTCACTAATATCATCGACAAACCAACAGCACGCAAAAATATTACAAAATGCATTGCAACATAATTTCAACGCATTTTTCACCCACATGGAATATATCTGCAAACAGCCTCAACCATATCTGACCAATCCAAATTTCCAAGCATAATGGCGCCGGGCACGAGCAGGAATCCTGATGCCAAATTCAAACTGCACATTCCTTTGTGCTCACATAAACACGCATTCAAAAGCAAATCCAAAGCCAAAGTCGCTTACTCTCCTTAAATGTCTTTCGCCAAACAGATATGATGTAATTTAAGTCATATTCATCTCGCAGAAACCCCATAAACAAAAGGCAATTGCACTTTTTCCTTCTATCAACGCCGCCCATGGACAGGTGCTTCAAACATGACAAGTGGTTGCAACAACACGTCTACACCTCGCGCACCCGAATCTTCACATCCCAAATTCAAACTGCACATTCCTTTCTACGCGGGCAGATAAACAACAGATATTCAAATCTATTATTAATATACACGCCAGGGTATTCACATAGTACACAACACACAGGACACGCGTGCAACAAGCGTATTAGTTGCGTGCAACAAGCCAGTTTCGCCTGTTGTGTGCGCAGAACGGAATGCTCATTTCGCAGAATCTAGGGCGGCATCTGATCGACTCCAGACTTGATTAATGAACCCATTCTTGGCAAATGCTTTCGTCTCGCATTTCCCTTCAATTTCTGTTATTTCTTTCGGATTCGGCGCTGTCAATCTTGAAAATACCAATAAACATTGCTCTTCCACTTAATTATTAATGATAATGTCAATAATGAGTGTATACACTGCAGCATGATTGCTTGCTTGATTGAGAGAATTATCTCACATCACATTCGCCATAATCAATTCGCTAATAAATTATATCTGCATTTTTAAAGCTCCCCCTGGATAATCCTCGGCGATGTTTCCGCCATCGTATCATTTTTCACATTCACGGAGAAAGGAAAAAAAGAAAAAAGAAAAAGCGAAACAATAACTGCAGCTATTCTCCACATCTGAAGCTAAAATGGGTAGAGACTTGATGAAAAGGAGGAAAAGGTGCAAATAAAACAACACCCCAAGCGCCATAGTAATAAAAAGCAGTGGGAAATAGATTTTTGCCAACATAGGGAGGGTTGTAACACATTAGATGACAGTTACATGCTCAATTGCCCCTTATACACACTTGACATTTAAAGGTGAGAACACACCATAAATAAATAAATAAATAAGAAAATAAATAAATAAATGGGTTAACCCACAACAGCTTAATTAGCACTCGCTTTCTTGCAACTTATAGAGGAATACAGAATGCACAAATTCAATTTGTTTGTCAAAAGATGCATTCAACCTTTCCGAAGACAAAAACAAGCGTCTAAGATTACAAATTCGTCTCCCGATCTATTACTTTTGACATTTTGCGTGTATGCTGATTTCAGGCAGCCATAACATTGACTGGAAGTGAATTTATTGGTAACAAATTCTTACCCACAATCCCTCAGTTTGCAGTCTAGTGTATTTAGTTCTGTGCTTAAACAAAAGTAGGGTTACATTGAGTGATACAGTAATGGCGCGGATGAGGAAATGCACACAGCGCCAACTGGTGGCGATAATTAACAACCAACTTTAAATACACATTTCACCCACAATAAGATGGGAGTTTTAATTACCCTAAAAACAAGGTTAAAAAAGAAATTTTCTTATATATAAATGTTGATGGAATAATATTCCAACATCGCAAGTTCCGTTGTCATCCAATCAAAAGTTTCTAAATCAATATAGCAAATTTGCAAATCCCCCCTCACCTCCCCAGCACAATCCCATTACAATTAAAGCTTGCAATCTGCAATCATCACACACTTAAAATTGCACGTGGGTGTATCCAGCGTCAGTCCATTCGAGTCGAGTGTTTGCAAATGCTAATAGTCGAACCAATCGATACGCATTGAATAGTTTTAACTTAAGACAGCGGTAGCTGCGAATTTTCAATTAAGTAGACTACACAAGCAAACGCAGTCAATGAAGTGGGAAAACAAAAAAAGAAAGAAAAAAGAAAGAAAAAAAGATTTCATTCGACTTTTATGGAGGTGTAGTCGACCTTCTTCGGTCTTCATCAAAAGTGACTGTTGAAATGACAATTTCAAACCAAGCCAAAGCCCATTTCATTATCTTATATTACTCGAGGCTTAAGTTATTCCAATTTGAAGCATCGTGCAGCGAGATGAACCTGCCAGAGTAAATAAAATTCGTCTGCCCTTTCTAGTTATTACCTTTTCCCTTTTATGTGTGCAAGTCTTAATTCCCTTTCTTTTACAGTTCACAATCTTAGCTAAAATACAAATAAAAAAAAGATAAACAAATGAGGAAATGGCGTCCCAACTTGCCACTTTGAATCACACTTGCCCATTTTAATTTACGAATGTCCATCATTATACGGCCGACCTGCATAGCTCGCTTAATCCAAAGGACGTCCATTTAAGACCCAAATGTCCCATTCATATCCTCGATGCGACATCTCTTCAATGTCCAATTTAAGACATCACAAATCCACACAATCGCTAAACTGGACTAATAACTTTTATTAAACACTCAAACTATTGCACCATATGTGTAACAATCGCTTGTGGACATGTACTAAAAAGTTTAGTCTGGATAATACCACAATCAGAAATAAAATGCAGGGCCCGCCTAAAGAATTGGGAACCCCTAGACATTGTACTGTAAAAATGTATTTTGAACTCCCATCCTTGAAAAAATGTACCCTGGGTCCCCATTACTGCAAAAATAGATTTTGGGTCCCCTATAAAAATGGGTTTTGGGCCCCAATCCCTGCAAAAATGTGTTCGGGTTCCCAAAAAGATGTATCTGGGCTCCCTTGCAAAAATATATTTGGGGCCCCCAGCCCTGAAAAAATGTATTTTGGGCCCCCAGCCCTGAAAAAATATATTTTGGGTCCACTGCAAAAATGTATTTTGGGCCCCATCCCTGCAAAAATATATTTCGGGCCCCCAGTCCTGAAAAAATGTATTTTGGGTCCCCAGCCCTGAAAAAATGTATTTTGGGCCCCCAGCCCTAAAAAAATGTATTTTGGGTCCCCAGCCCTGAAAAAATATAACTTGGGTCCCTACAAAAATGTATATTAGGCCCCCATCCCTATAAAAATGTATCTTGGATTCTTGGGTCCCCTACAAAAATGTAATTTGGGCCTCATCCCTGGAAAATGTGTTTTGGGCCCCCATCCCAGCAAAATGCATTTTGGGCCCGAACCCGATAAAAAGGTATCATGGGTCCCATACAAAAATTTATCTTGGGTGCCTGCAAAAATGTACTTTGGGTCCCCATCCCTACAAAAATGTGTCTTGGATCCCCTGTTAAATGTATTTTGGGCCCCCAATAAAACTTATTTTTTCAAAACTTTAATTCCCTACAACCTCGCTCCGAACACGTCAGTTTCAATTGCAAACACGTCCTATTAGCGCCTCTGTGGTTGAACGTGGCGACTGCCTAAACCAAACACAGACACGATGACTAACATTGGAACTTACAACAAAAACATACACTGCAACACTTCCAACACTCAAATTCATCTGCAAGTAAATTTCCTATTGGCACACAGTGACGCCAAAATATTCCAATATAAACAATCGATAAGATAAGACTCTTTCAAACAAAACAAAAAAAAAATGTCTGCATATACCTATGCAAATAATCGAAACGAAAATGGCAAATGCAGAGACACTGAATCTTGAACGTGACACGTAAACTGCACCGAGGGGATTCTCTTCGCTGCTTGATTTAAATTTCCACAATCTTCTACGACACGAAGAGTAGAGAATAACAAACTTTCCATTAAAAATTCAATACTTATTTATTTATCGCTAATAGGCTCCAAGACCCCAACCACCACGCTGCAACATTGAAACGCCGCGACTAAACATTCCCCATCCGATACAACAAACTCCGTATTGGAATAAACGTTGCAAACTTAGATTGCAAATTTGACCTTTAACTGAGAATTAAACGACAAAGGTGAAGCCATAAGCAAGCAAACGATCGATATCGCAGCCACAAGTCCTGTAGGCCATCAATCAATACTTAATGCATACTCAATACGACCGCGCAGCGAAGACGCTTTCCGCCGCTTTCCCCGCTAGTTAACGTCCAGTTAATGGACACCCAAGCAACCCAAAGGGCACCTGGACTTGGGCTTTAATATATACGCCTATGCATACATGTCTTTAGTTATTGCTGCTTTTCAAAACTCTCTCTTTCGCACTCTTTCTCTCCACGCTTGACAAGAATCGCAGCCATTAATTCCAGTACCATTAGTTTTAGAAATCTCGGGGCAATTTGTCTTTCTAATATACATTATTCCCTACAGTGTTTCCCATTACTCCCTTCACCTGCTCTTAACACACACATTCAAATTAAAATGTTAATTCAGCATTGAATTAAAGTTGCATCGTCACCTTTCCTCGTGGAACATCGACAAATAAATTATGTTATTTATGGCTTGTCCGATGTATGTACTTTGATTCAGTAGTTTTAAAGAAATGTCGCCAGGGGGCGCCCTCCCTAGTATGGGCTTCCGGTCCCTGGCGTAACCAGTCCAATTTTTACTGACCACAGGTCTGCACGTGTTTTTACGATTTGTTATTCATACAAGTAATATTTTGCTTCGTATCTTCGCAAAACTTAGACTTTTATCACTGGTTTGTTTCACTCCTATAAATTTCCCCAATCAACTTCATTGTTGTGTAGTTTGGAATCCATCTGGTGGTGGTTGTTCGTTACAAAACAACCAGATGGATCACTAACGCAACAATAGAGAGGATCTTCAATCGACAATACATTGTACAAATGTACTAATTTGATGGTGCTCTACAACTTTGTAATTGGAAATTTTGCTGTATCTTAAACGGTTTAAAAGTTAGAAAGTGAATGACCTTGAAAATGACCTTCAAGGTCAAATTTGATGACATCATTAGATTGCTCGCACCCAACTTCCTATACGATCGCTTTATCAAAGTTGGCCTAGATACAATTGCTCAGGAAATATTTGAGGGGAACAGACTTTTCTTCCACCCTGTATAATTCCAATCATGTACAAAGGTAGTTTCTTCGTCTCTCGTGGTTTCAAATAAGTTGTCCCGACAACACCGTATCATGTAGTCGAATATTCCCAAGCTTAAGTTAATTGAACATTTCCAAGGCAATTTAACTTCTCATCAATTATTAATTACTGCTTACAACAAGAGCTAACACAACTTGAATGACAAAACAAATTAGGCTTTCATTTTCCATTCCTCGCTATGAAGCTTTTCTATCTTTCTTACATGATTCTCCTTTGAAATTTTTTATCTTCTACTTATGCATACTTTGGATGCACCTATTATAACATAAGTACAGTGTTTTGATAAACTCAGCACCTTGCGACACAACTATCTTGTGAGCCTTAAGTCTACAGGAGCAAATGAGGGGCTTGAAAGAAACATCTCGACGACTGCTTCTTCTAAAGCCTACCGTAGTACTCAAAAGTAAAGACATTGTCATTTCTAGCAAGTATAACAAGTATTGTTTGGACTTTGGAGCTTGCAGTCGAGCACATTTTGCAGCAAGCGAAGTTTTTAAGATGTTTCAAATAATGCCCGCAGTCAAGCGATCGCTTCGTTCCACCCAAATTCAAGTACCAGCAAGATAGATGTGATAGATAATAGATGATACATACCTACAGATACAAACCAACAATGTAGACCTAGATCTCTTGGTTTTATTATGCATAGGCATCTACACTATAGCTTTGTTAAAGATGACCTTGAATGTTATCTTCAAGGTCAACATCGGTATCAGCAAAACTTAACTATACTCTGGCTCATCGTAAGAGGCACACAAGTTCCCATTGGCCGAGCCTATTCACTGGTGTAGGGCTACATAAAAGTAGGCCAAAATATCCAGAGAGCAAACGCTCGAGTTACGGGAAGCCATTTTGTGTCCAGACGAAACAATCAATCAACAACGTTAGGAGTAACTTCGCTCAACAATTTCTCTTTTTGTACCTACAGTACTTGCACTAATCACCTCTTACAATATATTAAAAAAAAATCATTTTGACATAGTTTGTTACACACACTAATCTAACAAAAATAAAAATAAAATTTTTTCAACGACAAAATAACCCTCATTAATATAGGTCATATTGCAAGACCAAAAACAGCTAGCTAATAAGCGGTATAGGTTCAGATTAGAGGAAACTCATGATTTCTCTTCTTTCTAACGGCTGTTGTTTGCTATTGGCAATGATTAATGGGCAAGCAAGTTGGAGGCCCCTAGTCTCACGCCTGCTTGTCCACTAGACCATGAATCAAAGTGTGAAGGGGTTCATTCTAGTGACCGAGACGGTGACCTCAAGCGAGCAAAAACCAGGCAGAATTTCTCTAGAGCATGGAGGTTGGCTCTTTTACCTCTCCTGAACGTTCAAAACTCATTTGAAGCTCCGCTATATGATTGAGGGCTTGTTACAGGTCAAGATAAGGGTCTTGATTTATTTTTCTAAAAACACTTTTTAATTTCTAATGGTCTGATTAGATTTCACACTCAATCATCATCATGATCTATCCCTTTAGCCTCTTCTTGTCCACACTTCTATTATATTTCCATTACACTTATACACCCTTTAAAAGTCGATCGTGGACATTTGACTATCTCTTATCGTAAACGACTTACTGTCTAGGACACCGCTCCGCAATCTACGTGTTAGGGACTGGTAACCTAACATTGTCCTACTATACCCTGTCTCACTATAAGAGTGGCCTATTTTCCATTGGTCGAGCCATTTCACTTGTGTAGTGATCCAAAAAAATAGACCCAAACACCAGAATTGCATTACTATGTACAGACATTGTAATCGATTACCTATTGATAGAAAATTGTTTGATTTCCTGACAAAGCAAGTAATAAAGTGAATAAACATGAATATTTAAATAAAAACATCAATGGGCATGCGCATGACTTAAGCAGCAAAATCTTTTCAACTGCAAGTTAAACATGCCTTTATGAATGCACTTACTGAATATTTAAAGAACAAGTAGAGATTTTTACGCATTTTGTTGACCGGCTAATGTTGCATTGTGCTGCCAAATTCCCCATTTGCAAACTTTCTGACTGTATGTATGCATGTGTGAAGACAAGAATGAGAGAAGACTGTCACTCTGCCAAGAAGTGACAGCAAGGCAGAAATAAACAGACTCTGTTGCATATGCAGAAGAGCTTGCATCCGAAGAATGATGACCTAGCAAAGGCCAGTGTGCCACTCTAGGCGCGGGCCTAGAAGGCCAAATAGGAAATCCAGGGCCTGCAAACGAGCTAGAAAAGAGAAGTGACTTCAGACAAGCGACTTCTACATAAGTTATGACCTTCGCGAAGTCACTTGAGAAAGATAAGTGCTTATACACCGAGTTTCATCCTACCATTGAGTTTAATCCACCTCAATCGCCTGTAAATAGAGACAGATGTACAAAACCACCTGAAGAAACACTTTAACTCCTCAATCATTTACGAGTCCCAGTTAGGCATGATCATTGTATCAACATTATAAATACATCGTACCAGTACTTCCGCTTTTAAAACATCAAATCAAATTGGTTAAAATAAATCTGCTTAAATGTTTTAAGTTGATAACGTAATTATTACTTCAGAAGAAAAAAATTTCCCCGCGCACAATTGGAGACCAGCGCGGTAATAGAGACCAATTAAAATATTACGGTATTTATAAATAATTAAAAATAAACAAAACTAGTTTTCCTTGCGGTAGTGCAGTCTCTGGTTAGCGGTAATAAAGCTCGGCCAATGGGAGTTTGTCCAACCTTGTAGTCGGTATAAATTATTTATTTTGCTTATTTCACTTTATAAATCATTTATTTTGCTTATTTCGCTTATTTCACTTTATACATAATTTATTTTGCTTATTTTGCATATTTAACTTTTTAAATCATTTATTCTGCTTATTTTGCTTATTTCACTTTTTAAATCATTTATTTTGCTTATTTCGCTTATTTCACTTTATAAATCATTTATTTTGCTTATTTCACTTTATAAATCATTTATTTTGCTTATTTCACTTTATAAATCATTTATTTTGCTTATTTCACTTTATAAATCATTTATTTTGCTTATTTCACTTTTTAAATCATTTATTTTGCTTATTTCGCTTATTTCACTTTATACATAATTTATTTTAATTATTTCACTTGTTTTAATTCATTTAAGTAAACTTTAAGTATTTGCTTAACCAATTTGAACGTGCCTAATGTGTACCATTGCACTTCCTATTAATTTCCATCTACGTACAGTTTAAATTTAAAATTCCTATTAATTTATTTATTGAAACAAGTAAAATATTATCATTTGCCCGAATAAAAATTACAACTCTGTAGAATAATGTCGGACGCAAGCAGTGGTGTGTAAAATATAAGGGAATAAAGTGAAATTGTTTGAGAACAATTTGAGAATGCAAGCGTCATCGATTTCATGTCTGAGCAATAAATTTACAAGTTTGTGCCGCGCATGCTAAAAGCGTGCATTTCTTCACCTTGTTTTCTCAAGAAATCATCGCACAGACAATATCCACAGGTAATACGTATCGCAAAATCAATACCACATGACCAGGCACCGCCCGAGGAACCACGTGAAAATTTAATTTTCCACTACAGGCAAAATCCCCCATATATTCAATACCATCAACCCCCACGTTGCCTCCCCAAGCGGCACAAATGCATAATAGACATACATTTGAGCATGTAACGTCTAGTTTTGCTTTCAAATCTAGTTTGAGACGTAAAACAGACGTTTAAATTTTTGCCTGCTGCCTTTCTAGCCACAAAAAATACTTAGTTGGATCAATTTCCATCCAGGTTCAATGTTATTTCAATGGGAGTTTCGTGTTTATCAATTTGCGCAGTCAAAAAGAACTTGTACTGCTTTGGGTATTAACTGATAATAAAGGATAAGTGGCCAACACCATAGTCCCAGCCTCCACACTAATTATACGAGCAACACCAGCACCATCTTCAAACTTTACCAACTCCCTAGTGACCTCATATTCTCGCTGAAACGGGTTCACCAACCTCTGGCTCTCAACAGACCTCAATAAAAGCGCTTTTTCCATCCACTGTTGAAATATGTAATATCATTCCAAGCTCATTACGTGTTGAGCACTAACATACGAAAAATATAAAAATTCTCCATTTCTAGCCCGTGATCACTATCAAATTCACGCACAACATAAGAAAACATGTTGTCACCACTGATTTTTTAAAATGCGCAAGTTATGTCGTTTACATGCCGTTTTACTTGAAAAGTAAAAACTCAAATTTTGCTTTACTATTTTTTTGTTTTTTTAAAAAAAGACGTGACGTCGTATGATGGGATTAAATCTCGGTTAAACTTGCACATTAATCATCCACAATGCACTGCATACAAACAACATATCAACGATGATATGACGTCAGCTGAGCTGATGACTCTGTTGTTTACATTGCAGTTTGCAATGCGCAAAATGTCCAAAATGTACCTACCACGAATGGAATTTAGTTTGCATTATATTTCAATGTATTTTTGAACCATATGTGATATGTTGTAAAAATGTTGTAAAACTGAAATGCGCGCCATAAGTATAGAATAATCAGTTTTTTTGAAATATTTCTTTTTGCGCTTCATCTGGAATCAAACCAATTTTTTATTAAATGTATTTTGTCATTAGAATTCATTTAACATTAACAGGTTTATAAGTTTTGTAGAAAAATAAAATTGGCAGTGATTTTACATAAAAATGGGGGGGGGGGGACATAAGTATAGAATATATTAGGTTTGACGCAAAAAAATGGATAAAATTAACATCACGTAACATGCCTTTGTCTGATTGGTTAATTAGTGCTTATGTCATCAATTTTCTGCCATTTTTAAATTGTATAACTCAAGATTTTTTTTATTTTGAAACAATCCCTTATGCAAAACTTGTAACCATTGTAGCAGCTGCTGGTAGTATTTATACATCTTATGTACAATATTTGTTCAGGGCTAAATTGGTTAAGTGATGAGAAAAACTTGACTTCTTGCATATTAAATTCTAAAATTCTAAATTGGATTGACAAACAAAAGGATCCGAAGCTTCCAAAACTTGTTTATGAAAACAAGATGTTAATTTAATTTTACTCTAACAAAAAAATAGAAACAATTTTTAATCTGATGCAACATTTTGATGCATTAAAACGATTTATCATTCATGGTGTGAGATGTTGCAAACATGTGCAGAAGAATGATAGTGCTACCTTATCAGACTAAGACAAATGTATAAAAGAAATCACATGTATCTAATTCATCTGTGATATGGTCAGAAATGGCCATCAGCCCAACGTAATCACACAAGTTCCTTCTGATAAAACCATGTGGAAACCGCCAAAAAGAAGAAACGATTTTTGGATTAAAGTGGCACGGTTTGTAGGCAAAGCGCTGTAGTCATAAATGATTCGGGGCCATTTTTTTCACTTAGACAATAAAAAATGCATAAGAGTAAGAAAAATGGTCTAAATATATCAATGCATCACCAGTTTAAAGCGGCCATTAGAGCTTCTGCTCATGTAATCAGTCGCGTAGCACTTATCCTCTTATCTTAATGTATAATTCTGGAAAATGCGTGCTTAAATTATGCAGATGTGCAGAATAAAGCAAAAATTTGCAGCTAAATAAAAGTATGCGATTGGACAGTGGAGTTTCCAAAATTGCAAATTTGTGCAATTTGCAGTGTTGGCATTGCTCATCTTAATTATTAAGAGTAATAATTAATAAGACTGGGTTTTCTCGTGTGGTGAAAAAGAGATGCGATTTGGATATGATTTGCAATTTTCTCTCGATGTTATTTTTTAATTTGCGATTTTGAGAGATAAATCATTATCGGTTTTGTTGTTTTCAGTTGGTTTTAACAATTTCGTTATTTTCAAATAAATTGTAGCTAATTTTTACAATTTTTTTTGCTAATTTTTACAATTTTTTGCTAATTTTTACAATTTTTTTGCTAATTTTTACAATTTTTTTTGCTAATTTTTGCAATTTTAAATTTCTTGCTATTTTTAGATAAGTCTTGCCATTTTTAGCTAATTTCTTGCTATTTTTAGTTAATTTCTTGCTATTTTTTGTTGTTTTTAATTGTTTCTGCTATTTTTGTTATTTTAGCAGGTTTTTTGCTATTTTTAGAAAGTTTTTGCTATATTTAGAAAGTTTTTGCTATATTTAGAAAGTTTTTGCTATATTTAGAAAGTTTTTGCTATATTTAGAAGATTTTTGCTATTTTTAGAAAGTGTTTGCCATTATTGCGTTTTTGCCATTTCTAGCAATGTTTTAGCCACTTATAGGAAGTTTTTGCTGTTTTCAGCTATTTTGTGCTATTTTATGCTAATTTTTGCTGCTTATTGTGTATTTTAAGCTATATTATCTACTTTTTGTTGTTTTGTGCTATTTTTAACTAACTTTTAGAAATTTTAATTAATTTATGAGACCAATTCTAGCTAAATTGTAACAACTTTTTCTTTCTTTGCTAATTACAATCATAATTTCAACAAAAGGAAAATTTTTAAAAATTTCATTATTTAGCAACCAATCACTTATGATTAATTGGATCACATAGCTTGAATAATAACAAACGAAACAATGTAAAATAATGAATAATTCAAACGATGATTGAGCCAAAACTATTGATTCAGGAATTTAAAGCAAATTAAGAAGAAAAATAAGAGATAAAGTTGAGAAAAAGTATTTTGTTGTCCCGAAGG
The DNA here is from genome assembly GCA_949358305.1 of Strigamia acuminata. NCBI lineage: Eukaryota > Metazoa > Arthropoda > Chilopoda > Geophilomorpha > Linotaeniidae > Strigamia > Strigamia acuminata. The sequence continues at coordinate 7,906,444 of OX442318.1, forward strand.
AACAGCAGTGTGCAAGTTGCAAAGGTCACTACAAGCTGTAGAAATAAATAGACCGGTGGCAAGATTGATTCTGCAGTACAAGAGGCCAAAGAAACTCATCAGGTAAGGTTAGGCCTTAGCAATATCACCTGAGGCATGTTTACTTGTGGCTTTAACAGCTTCAGACTGACGACCAAGAAAAAAATAAATAAAGTCAACACTCACACAACACAATTTTGACGTGTCATTCTTATGCAAATTACAATGAATTCCACACAATAAAAATAGCTAACTTAGAAATTTATACGTATTAATGCTTTTCCTATAAATAATTCAATTTCTGTCTAAAAAAAATTTAATTTAGATTCAAAAAAAAGTTTAATTTAGACCTAAAAAAAAGTTCAAGTAAGACCTAAAAAAAAGTTTAATTTAGACCTAAAAAAAAGTTCAATTTAGACCTAAAAACAATTGAATTTCTGTCTAAAAAAAATTGAATTTCTTACCAAAAAACTTCAGTTTTTCCCTAATAAAATCAGTTTTTGCCTAAAAAATTTCAGTTTTTGCCGAAAAAATTTCAGTTTTTGCCTAAAATAATCAGTTTTTGCCTAAAATAAATCATTTTTTACCTAAAAAAATCAGCTTTTGCCTAAAAAATCAGCTTTTGCCTAAAAAAATCAGCTTTTGCCTAAAAAAATTAAATTTCTCCATAAAAAAATTTGCCCATAAAATTCAATTTCTGTCTTAAAAAAATCAATTTCTGCCAAAAAAAAATCAATTTCAATTTGATTTATGCTTTTAAAAATCTGTTTTTTTCTCCCTTCCAAATATGGGACGTTGTATAACTTCCTTCAAATTTTTTCTGCGACTGTAGAACATAAGTGAACCTCCTATCTAAGGAAATATGACACACTATCAAATGCAATTAAATTAAATTCACAAACTTAAAAACAAAAATTCTATTTTTCTGTCACATTTGATCAATATCTGCGTTAAACGCAGCATGAGATTAGGAAAAGAAAAAGCATTAAATCAACATGCCAATGTGTCACATAATAAAAACGATGACAACTATTCAATTTTCTCCACAACCCCACCTTAATTTCTCAAAAAATAAAATAAAACAAAATAAAATAAAATAAAAAATAAATAAAACTAAAAATGTAAAAATAAAAATCCATTCAAAGTGAATTTCGTTTACATCAAACACAACTTATTCAAATATAATCTTTTCCAGTCGTTGATCCGATTCTAGCAAGAAAATCTCAAGAATTTTAATCGATAAATTCATGTGTCCTAAAGCGCTGTTATTTCCAAGTCACGATATATATAACATTGGAAATTTGAATAATCCTTTCCGACGTAAAAGAATAATCCCAAACATTTCAGTAAATATTTAAAGTTCTCAAATAATCAAGCAAATGAAGCTCATCTTTACGAGGTTTGTGAGCTGGTGTATACTAGCTGGTAGTACATTAGTGCTATATTTCCCACTAGGCCGATAGGGCTTTGCATAGGGCAGTAGTGTTTAAAAAGCGGCATTGCGGCAGAAAACTAAGTGCCTATAAATTCCTTAGATTTTCCAAGAAAAAGAATTTTGGTCTACCTACTAATTTCACCCAAATTTAAATACTTTTCACGCAAATTTCAATGCATTTCACCCAAATTTAAATACTTTTCACCCAAATTTCAATGCATTTCACCCAAATTTAAATACTTTTCACCCAAATTTCAATGCATTTCACCCAAATGTCAATGCATTTGACCAAAATTTCAATGGATTTCAGTTTCACCCAAATTTCATTCCATTTCACCCAAATTTCGATGCATTTCACCCAAATTTCAATGCATTTCACCCAAATTTCAATGCATTTCACCCAAATTTCAATGCATTTCACCCAAATTTCAATGCATTTCACCCAAATTTCAATGCATTTCACCCAAATTTCAATGCATTTCACCCAAATTTCAATGCATTTCACCCAAATTTCAATGCATTTCACCCAAATTTCAATGCAATTCTTTAAATTTCAATTCAATTCTTCAAAATCCAATGCAGTCCTTCATTTTTCACCCAAATTTCAATGCATTCTTTCAATTTTCACCCAAATTTCAATGCATTCCTGCAAATTTCAGTGCATTTCTCGAATTTCCACACCAAAAATACCAATATTTACAACCATTTGAAACATACATTTCATTTTTATCCATCGATTCAAGTATTGATCCACACACTTAAAACCAATTTGAAAATCAACCTACTTCCAACATTATTTCACACAATTTTACCATCGCCAAACCAGAAACAAAATATGAAAATTTAATAAAGCAAAAAAAAAAAAAAAAAAAAAAAAAAAAAAAATCGCATTCACAATCTCCTACAGGGAGAAATTCCCACCCAAATTATCCTCACCCCGCATTATTCACATTCGCATAAAACCCTCCACTTCTTCCCTCCAAAATCCGACATTCAATCCGTCTTTATCACACACTCAAACTTACCCACTTCTCGTCGTGACACCTCCGACAAAAACCCGTTTCTGGTTCCCCAACCAAAACCATTAATTGCACACCACGGAATATTCCCGCCATTTCGTCTCATTACTTCCCCCATATTCTTTGTTTGTTCTTCAACTTAACACAGTCATGCCTCTCGAGCCAAAGTGCGTGCTTGGGGTATCGCACGACGACTTTCACCAACAACATCCATGCATTTGCACCGAGACCTGCGCTAACCGCAGAAAACCAACTTAGGTGGGTGCCAGATGTTCTTGCCATAGCAACGCAACGCCACCATGAATCAGACGAGGATAAAACAGCCCATTCAATTACTGACCAGACCCGCTCTCATTTTCTCATCTCACTTCCTCCCTGGCGGGCCCCCAGTCACTCCGGGACGTCTGGGGCCCCACACACGCCCTAATTGAAGAGAAAAAATTGCAAAAACATTTTTGTTTTCAAGAGTTTCTTCATTTTTTCGAATTTCTGAACCCGCGCCGCATGTGGCCTTTCTCCCGCGAGAAATGCGCCCCTGTTAGTTGGCTTGTGGGTGGTGCAGCCCTACACAATGCTGCAAACAGGTCAGACAGAAAACACCGAATTCTACTTTTTCCGCTCGCTTTTGGCACCGAATTGAATTGCTAAGAAAGAAAATTCGCTTCCAAAACCCCGGTTGCACTTCGTATTTTTCCTCCGCCGATAAAATGTAACCCGCGCATTACAATGCAAACAAATCAATAAATTTATATCTTTTATTTTCTCGACTTTTCCGCCGAATGAATGCGATTTTTATAAATTAAAAAAATAAAATAAAATAAAAAAAATAAAATAAAAAAAAAAACCGTTAAGAGGCATTGCCATCGGCTTATACCGAACTAAAATATCCGGTTTTTTTGTCGCTCTTCACTCCACACAATAGGATTACACTAAAGTGCAGATTGCATGTGGCAAGTGGTAGATTAAACCCTTGTTAAAGAGAGACTTTCACTTTGATTGCATTACAAGTCATCGGAATAAAAGCAAAACCACATCGATATTATTATAAATGAAGATGAGACAGCTCGCCTTTGTTTCAGATCAATAAAAGAATCAAAGAAATGCGAAAGGTGAGTGGATAAAGAATTGCCTTCATTTATTACCGCGAGACATAAGAGACGCCAGTGTCTTGCCATGCCCAACAGTGATGAAGATGAGGAGAGGAAAAAAATTTCTCTCTCACTATTCATTAAAGTACCCGGGAGACTCCAACCCCACCCACGATTAGCGAGATGAAAATGCGTTTAGAAAAATTTATAAATGGACTCATTTCAATAGCATCGATGAATTAGTTCATCAGAAAAGCCGTGCGCCGGTCCCAAAGCACTTAAAGAGTGGGATGGGCACCCATATCACACCATAATTATCACGCCCAAAATCACCTGTAATGAGCTTAATAACAAAGGCAATGCTCAAACAAAATTGCTGACGTTAGCACGTGTGAACAAGTTGCAAAATTATCGCCAAATCTTGCGGAATACCAATTACTTTTCCAAATCAGCAAAACTACAAGCTAAATGAATAGCGGCAAAGAATCATTGCAGCAAAAACAACCTCCAATGCACGTCACATGTAACTTGTTAATTTGTGACACTGCCTTTCTGCAGTGTTACTTCGAATAAACTAGTCAGTTATGTAAATCTCAACTACACCAACGGTCACGTCATTTGCATGCTCCATTACAGTTTCAAATACTTAGTCAAGACAGACTACCTATACTCGAGTTGCACTCAAAAAGGCACCTCACAATGTGTACTCCCATTGGTCGAGCCAGTTTACTACTAACTCCAGACTGTATACTACTACTAGGAGAAGTAGTTTTGTTTTTTATTTATTGTTGTGATTGTTATGACTAGTTTAGTTAATGTTATTTTGATTTTATTTAATAATAAATGTTATTTCCATCATTAAAATGAAGTTTCACACATTAAAAAATATCAAACTCATGTTTGTTGTGTTTATTGCTTACATCGTCTGGAAGTTTGAATTTTAGGCCGTTGCCTAGGCAATCGATTACAATGTCTGTACATTGTAATGCAATTCTGGTATTTGGGTCTACTTTTCCGGATCACTACACCAGTAAACTGGCTCGACCAATGGGAGTACACATTGTGAGGTGCCTTTTTGAGTGCAACTCGAGTATAGTTGTAGCGGCAAGGTATTGCAGCAAAAACAACCCTCTGTAGTTGTAGCGCCAATGTATTGCAGAAAAACAACCTTCCTGTATCCAAAGCAAGAACTCAATATTTTGTTCTACCACGTATTACGAACCGCAACAACAATCAAACGTTATTTGCACTTTAAATAATGCATTTCGTAATACAATTGAGAAAAATGCATTTTCTAAATGCATTTATGTTTGACAAATAATAATATAGGGTACTATGCATTTCATAATACACTTTACACAATGTGTTATCATTCGCGAACCAATAGCACACAAAAATATATTACATTCTCGTGAAACCCAACAATCGCCTCACCAAGAGCGAATAGTTGTGCAAATTGCATCTTCCATACCATATTTTCAACAAACAGCCAGAATGATGATTCATTAATAATAACTGAGCTCTAAGTGGTGTTTTACTAGGTAGAGATCAAAGAACCCGCCCCTTAGATGCTAACTAATGTTATTCTTGAGTGTGTTGCAGGAAAGTGGTATTTTCTATCGGGCACCTTTAAAATTAACAATTTATTGTTCTAGTGACTACGAACGTGACAATTCCGTGGTTTTACAAATTTTCTTCCTTAGTGCTTACCAGTGGCACACCAATCAGGGGTGCAGCGCGTGCGGTTGACACGGGCCCACGAGCCTAGGGGGCCCGTGGAAAATGGAGAAAAAAAATTTCTTCAATAAATGTACCGAAAATCTTAGCTACGGCTCTGCTAAAAGGCCCAGTCACCCAATTTGTACACGGGCCCTTCCATTTGGGTCCAGCCCGCACATCCTGAAGGAGGCCCCCGATCTCTCGTCAAGATTTTGGATACAATAAGTAATATTTATCTTTCATGATAAATAAGTAACACTTTTATAAAATAGTTAAAATTCTCACACTCAAAATTTAAACTTAAAATTCTCACACTCAAAATTTAAACTTAAAATTCTCACATTCAAAATTTAAACTTAAAATTCTCACACTCAAAATTTAAACTTAAAATTCTCACACTCAAAATTTAAACTTAAAATTCTCACATTCAAAATTTAAACTTAAAATTCTCACACTCAAAATTTAAACTTAAAATTCTCACACTCAAAATTTAAACTTAAAATTCTCACACTCAAAATTTAAACTTAAAATTCTCACACTCAAAATTTAAACTTAAAATTCTCACACTCAAAATTTAAACTTAAAATTCTCACACTCAAAATTTAAACTTAAAATTCTCACATTCAAAATTTAAACTTAAAATTCTCACACTCAAAATTTAAACTTAAAATTCTCACACTCAAAATTTAAACTTAAAATTCTCACATTCAAAATTTAAACTTAAAATTCTCACACTCAAAATTTAAACTTAATATTCTCACATTCAAAATTTAAACTTAAAATTCTCACACTCAAAATTTAAACTTAAAATTCTCACACTCAAAATTTAAACTTAAAATTCTCACACTCAAAATTTAAACTTAAAATTCTCACACTCAAAATTTAAACTTAAAATACACTTAAACTAAAATTGTTAAAACAAGTATTTTTATTTTTGAATGCGGCTACTAAAATCAAAATTGATTCACCGGGCCCCGCGCTATCACCCCTTGTGAGGCCCATGCCTCATTTCATGAATTAAAAATAAAATGCTGGAAATAAACGTGTATACATTATTGTGACTTTCCATCAAAAATGAGTGAGTTTAAATGTAAAATTGCATCAAAATGATAAACTATTGATTATCCATTATTTAGAAAATTTGTGCGCCACCTCTGAACTCGGCCACTTCTGACCTTTGGCTGTAACTAACACGCACTTTGCAGAATGCTTAGAAACATGTAATTAACAAAGCCATTTTTCATTTCCATCAAATAAATTCAAAATGCATCCATTCTGCAGAGAGATGAAAGGAGTGAAACCATTATCCGGGAAAAAATTTGTACAAATGTAAAATGGTAGTGAACACAGTGCTAAATGCTTTTCTTTTGCTGGCAGGCCAGTGTTCTCATTTTCTCGCTGAGTAACGATCTGTGACTCGAGAAATATCCAAGCACACTTTTGCCATTCATTGGCTTGGAGGAAAGCCAGTTTTGCTTCTACAACACTTTTTTTTCGAATCGTTTTCTTTTCTCTTTTTTTTCCGTACTCGTAAACAATGAGCAAATCCTTTCCATGTCTCCTCATTGCCAAAAATGACAACCACAATTTTACCAATACTTTTCATGCGAAATGCAAGAGGGAAAAAATGTGGATGTATAAATGATAGAAAAAATTGGTGGAATTCAATTCTTAGTGCATTGAGGTAGAGAGTTGGGACTGATAGATGGGCAACGAGGCGAAAGTGGGCTCGGTTGATATAATTTCGAGAAAATGTGATAAGTTTTGGGCAATTTTTGAGGAATTTGAATATTTTTATTTTTTTTTATTTTTCTATTTTTTGAATTTATTTTGACAATTTTCAGAAATTCTTAATTTTTTTTTTTTTTTTTACAAATTTAAATTATTTTTACTAAATTTGAGAAATTTTTAAATTTTATTTTTACTAAATTTGAGAAATTTTTGAAATTTATTTCTACAAAATTTCAGAAATTTCTGAATTTTATTTTTGCCAAATTGCAGAAATTTTTAAATTTTATTTTTGCAAAATTTCAAAAAAATTTGAGTTTTATTTTTGCCAAATTTCAGAAATTTTGGAATATTAATTTTGCCAAATTTCAGAAATTTTTGAATATTAATTTTGCCGAATTTCAGAAATTTTTGAATATTAATTTTGCCAAATTTCAAAAAAAAATTAAATTTTACTCTTGCCAAAATCAAGCAATTTTTTAATTTCATTCCTACCAATTTAAACAATTTTTTCATTTTTATTTTCACCAATTCAAAAAAAACTTAATAAAAACATGTTGAAATTTTTTAAAAAATTTATACAGCTTTTCAGCTCAGCCCGCGCCACAACACATTCTCCGATCCCCACTGGCATCAAGTCAACACCAACCAACCTCGTGACAGCACAGCATTACCGGATTATCACCCAACCCCCCAAAACAACCCAAATAATCCCCATCATCAATTAAAAAAACGAAAAAATCACTTAAAACAACAACTTAAATTATATATTTCCCATTCAAGTCGATGTCTTATCACACAAGCTTCCCTCAAAGCGAAGATAGCACCAAGAAAAGCTATGCGTTGGTAATGGGGCCCAGCAGACACCAAAATTACTGATAATGGACCATGGGAAGCCAATGTATCGAGACTAAAATTGACACTAGGCAGGACTACACCTCGTGGGAGCCCACAGACACACTTAAGCACTTTTCACAATCGAAACTCGTTGTGCTCACGAAAAATGATTATTTTATTTCACAACAATTTCCAAATTACATTCGAGTCGAATGTGGAATGGGTCTGCACTTGTCATAACACGATACACGGCTATAAAATGACATGAAATGTTGAACCGACGGGAGGGAGCGAAAGGAAAAAATCGATACGTGACAGAAAAGAGAAACAGTGAGCTAATATTTGTCAGCGAGTAGACTTGAGGTGCGTAAAAACTGTCACATAGGTGGACATTTCAACTGCCGTCATAAATTTTCAAACCGAGGCTGTAATTGTACGAATAACATTTCACGCTCGTAAATTCCTCGAGTTTGTTTGTACACCAAATGCAAATTTCTTGCTCTTTCGCAACCAAAATAATTAATCGTTCAACTTGCCACACATTGCTCTGTGTTATTTCAGTCTTGTGGAAATCTTGTAAAAGGCATTTTCAATGTTGTGCAAATGTTGAAAATGTATTTTCAATGTTGCAGAAATGTTGGAAACGTATTTTCAATGTTGTAGAAATGTTGTACCATCATTTTCAATGTTGTAGAAATGTTGTACAACCATTTTCAGTGTTGTAGAAATGTTGTACCATCATTTTCAATGTTGTAGAAATGTTGTACAACCATTTTTAGTGTTGTAGAAGTGTTGTACAACCGTTTTTAATGTTGTAGAAATGTTGTACAACCATTTTTAGTGTTGTAGAAGTGTTGTACAACCGTTTTTAATGTTGTAAAAGTCTTGTACCACCATTTTAAATGTTGTAAAAGTCTTGTACCACCATTTTCAATGTTGTAAAAGTGTTGTACCTCCATTTTAAATGTTGTAAAAGTGTTGTACCTCCATTTTCAATGTTGTAAAAATATTGTAAACGGTATTTTCAGTGTTGTAAACGGCATTCTCAGTGTTGTAAACGGCATTCTCAGTGTTGTAAACGGCATTCTCAGTGTTGTAAACGGCATTCTCAGTGTTGTAAACGGTAAATTCAGTGTTGTAAACGGTATTTTCAATGCTGTAAACGAATTTTCAATGTTGTAAACGGTACTTTCAATGCTTGTAAGCTCCTTTTTCAATGTTTTGTGCGCACTTTCACCGCGATCCAACCATTTCCAACGTTACTATAATATTAAATTGCAAAATATTAGTTGAAAATGAAGACTAGACACGTGTTATTACCCCATTACACCATCTTCCGACCGAAAAAGTAAAGCTGTCTTGAAAACTACCCTCAAAGTGAGTCCGATTTCCTCTGCTCCTTAATTGCCGCCATTACCACAGAATACGATTGGGTTGTGGCCAGAATTTGAAGAGACGATTTAGCGATGAAAAATTTAGAAATAAAATATATCGAAAATATATATATATATATATATATATATCCCATCGGAAATTTGAGCTGCTGGAATGATTAGAAATCTTGTCACAAGATGAGTGAGAAGACTCCATGAAAGTCAATGAGTTTGCGTGGAGCCAAAGTGCTGCAATGATGAGAAATGAAGACAGCCTTCTTTACAACAAACATACTAGAAATGGAGACAACGGCTCTTCAGTCCAACATGTGCCCCAGTCTGGTGCAAAGCCAACGGATTTAGGCATCTGTCACACTCAATGCCCGTCTATTACCAAGTACTCAACTGCGACGTGTCATTCCCAATCTGCTTCTGCTGCAATACTCTACCAACAACAAACATTCAATTTATGTTTTACACTCGCCCTTTATCAAACCAGCGCGAGAGAGGCCCCACAACTATTTTTTCCCAGGGCCCGGGAAAGGCCCGAACATTTTACTTCTTTTTCCTGGATCCAGAAAAATGTCCACAAATATATTTCTTTTTTCTTTTGTCGCTGTGGTAAGGTGCTCACATTATAGTTAACTTGTTATTTTTTTGTATGCTTACCACGAATATCCCACAAAAAATGAGAAAATTTAGCCAAAATTAGCCACAGTGATGTTGTTTCTGTGCAAATATTTTCTCGGCTAATCTTTGTTTTTATGTTACGCAAAATAAATTGCATCCTGCATCCTTATTGGCAGTATTAACGCAGTGGTAATAATTCTGTGAGCACCTTACAGTGACATTTGTAAATGCTCTTAATGAACCACAACAACAAGTTTAACAAATAATTTAAATTCTTGAAAAAAATAATTTACATTGTTTGAAAAACGTTTGAAAAACTTACAGTTGTTGTGTGATCACAGACCTAAATACTACTGAGCTGTGCACTGCAAATGGCGCCCAGCTTGAGAGAGGAGGCGGCATTGTTGAGATGAAGTGACGTCATGAATGCTATCCAACTTCCTGTTTCGCGTCTTACTTCACCAATTTCAATCCTATTTTCCGTTTTTCTCTCGTTTCTTCGTTTTTCTCTCGTTTCTTAGTTTTTCTCTCGTTTCTTCGTTTTTTCTCGTTTTTTGCATTTTTTTCTTAGTTATATTTAAATAAATAAATACGTACATCCGGATTGTGACGTCACAGTTCAAAACCACACAATATTTGCTAACCATCGTTCAGAAATTTTTTGTATGCTGATTTCAGGCAGACATAACATCGACAGGAAGTGAAAAAGAATTTAGTGTTATCACTCACTTTTAGCCACAATCCCTCAGTTCACAGTCTAGTATATTTATGTCGGTAGTGGATTACGCAATTAAATCTATAAAACCTACATCTATAAACAGTGAGCGAACTTTTTCTATTACTAATAATTTCTGCACTAAAATCAGATCAAGATTATCTGATCAATCTTAAAATGCACTTGTGGTTTTGAAATTTTACTTTCTAAAAAAGAAAAATTAAAAATAAAAAATATCTAACATTATACAAATTTTATTTTATTGTATACCGAAATACCGGTTTTACAAAAACTCCGATATCTCAAAATCACACCAATAATAAATCCACATTCGCCCCATCGGATGAGATCCAAAACCTTGGTGTGAATGTGAACAGGGTATATCACCCAAAATCCTTCTTCCGCAAACTTTTACTTAACAAACGTCCATTCCCATTTAATTTGAGGTGACAATTGCTTTTCTTGCTAATGTTATCATGCCCACGAGACAAAACTAAATTCCCACTCTTTATCCTCTTCCGCAGCCTTTATTCCCTCTTTCTTCGTCTGCGACACAAGAGAAACACGAAACTTCTTTTCAATCAGCCAAAAAGAAAAAAGAATTAACAGCAAGAAGGCGGAAAGCATGAAATAATATAAACAAACTAACCGAGTAATTAATTCCGCCAAATAGAAAAGAGGTAAAACGAGAGGAAGTTGGCAGTGAAAATCTCTATGAAGTTGAGGTAAAGGGAGAAGCAATGAAACTCGAGATGTTCATTTTGCTGCTTTTCTGTTTTGCTACGTAAGAAACGAGGCTTCAAATCCCATTACCTCACCAGCACAAGCAAAATACACTTAAGCTTGTTAACGCTCTCTGTATACTTCAAAAAGGACACACACACACACACACACACACACACACACACACGTGCACTAATTCCAACTACAACAACAACAACAACCCTCAAATTCGACGCGACGATAATCCCAAAATTAAAGTTGCAATTCACAAAACGACATTATTTCAAATTAAAAATAAATCGTACGTCGACCCTTCTTTACCACAATCGATAGATGTAATCAACTTCACCGCTGACAACTAAATTACACTTCAAAAACTTTCACTATGGAAACCGTTTCGCTGATTACAATGCTCCACTTGTAATCTCTAATACAAATTACATAAAAAAAAAAATAAATAAAAAATAAAAAAAAATGTTGATAATTTAATTTAATTTAGAGCTTCGCACAATTCCCGCAGCAAAGGGGCCCCTCACCAATGGGGCCCCACTCCAAAAAAGAATAATTTATCTTTAAAAAAAAATTTTTGGAACAAATTTGTCAATTGGGCCCCCGGAGGGGCCCTCACCAATGGGGCCCCACTAAAAAAAATGAGGGGCCCCTCACCAATAGGGCCCCACTCAAAAAAAAATTTTAAAGAATAATTTATCTTTAAAAAAAAATTTTTGGAACAAATTTGTCAATAGGGCCCCCGGAGGGGCCCCTGAAGGGGCCCTCAACTTCCAAAAAAAAATAATAAAACTTAAATAAAATAATTTTCTTAAAAAAAAATATTTCTTTGGAGTAAATTCGTCAATTGGGCCCCCGGAGGGGCCCCTATCTGGGAATCAGAGCGCATATCGCCTGTTTGATGGCCAGGTGCAATAGACAAATATTTGTTTTTACTTGTGTTGAATAATTGACAGTGTAATTCCAACATCAACAATTTAACTTCCTACACGACACACCATGTGTGTTCAACATGCATTATCTATGTTGATCAGTTCTGCGCCATCGTTCTTATCACTCTTATCATTTGGCACTCTGGATTTATATTTTCTAAACTATCGATAATCAGCAGAGGACGTGTTGTGTATATCTTAATAATTTATTACTATATATACCATGTTTGATAAAAATCCAACCAATCAGAGCTCTTTTAAAAGTCCAACTTTAAAAAAACTTAAAAAAATTCCAATATATCTCCAAACAGGGCCCTAAAAAGGGCCCCACACAGCCCATAAACCTCCTCTGCAGCACGTCTGTGGTCTGACTGTCTTTTCTCCGTCACATTTTTGATCGGTTTATTGATGTTGGTTAAACAAACAATTCCTCACGTTTTAACATTGTTTATTCACCTATATAATAATTAATACAGAAATAGAGCATTTTATTGGCAGATATGATACAAATGCCGCTCAATAACAACATAATTTTGATTAATAAAGAAACTAGGCAAATGAAAGCAGCGGCCAACATTAATCACTAACCCTAATACCACAAGTGTATAAAGACACTATTGCAAACACCAGACCTTTAACTACCAAAGTAATAACAGCAACAATACGATTTGATATTATTAACGTTTCAAGTGTGTTTTTCAGGAGATGTTTCAAGTTCAGATTCTCAGTTTAGACTGGCTCAAATGGAGGACTCCCGTGCTAACAGGATGTAGCATTTCCTGTAGCCTAACAGGATGTAGCATTTCCTGTAGCCTAACAGGATGTAGCATTTCCTGTAGCCTAACAGGATGTAGCATTTCCTGTAGCCTAACAGGATGTAGCATTTCCTGTGCTAACAAGTTGTAGCATTTCCTGTGCTAACAGGATGTAGCATTTCCTGTATGCTAACAGGATGTAGCATTTCCTGTAGCCTAGATTTCTTTTAGTTCTCACCAAACCCATAGGGGCTACATCCTGTGTACTTTTTACAAGTAATACAACTCTTTGAATACTAAAATAATTTATTAACCAAATTATATATTTAAGAGGATTACTGCATGACGACATCATTTAACCAGAACAATTCCTTGTGGTGACAATACCGTCATCATTTACACGATATTCATTTACAACTACGAATATTAAATTGGCGCAAATTTAGTGTGAAATAATCAGTGGCACGTTGTTCCCTAAATAAAAAAAAACCACATCTTCTGCTTCAATGTTTGATGGATCTACTTAAGTCGACGCATGATCCCACCGGGCTCAAGCGAATCTGAGCGACAAAACTTAGATTAACGTTTCGCTTAATTATTATTCATTCAATAAATATGTTGGCATCAATCCACACCACTGATTTCTGATAATTAAATAAAATTACTCAGAGGGAATGAAGGAATAATATTAACATCACCTTTCTTGACAATTCCTTCCCTCAAAGTGGGTCGATTAAGGCGTTTGAAAGACACTTTCAACATTGTCTTGATTAAGAACCAGACCAACTCATTAAAGCCAGACCAGAATGAGGCCAAGTCAGCAGCATTTTTTTCACTAAATTGACCTGAAATGTGTCATTTTGGAAGACAAAAAAAAAAAGAAAAAGAAATTTTTGAAATCATCAATTTATCTTTTTAAAAAATGATCATCAAAAATGTCTGATGGAGTAAAAATCTTTTATTCTTTTTGTGTGGATGGAATGCGGGTTGAGGCAGAGGATTAATTGCAAGCTTGTACCGGTTTCACGCTTCTCAACTTTAAGCTTGCACAAATGCAGAAACTGGACACAATCCTAATCAAATTTAACCCTAACTCTTTGACATAGTAATTCAGTCACGAATTACAAATTGTATTTTCCTCGCCTGCTTTATCTGCCACACAACATGCAGAAAGTTGGAAAAGCAAGTCTAATTTAATCTAAATAAATCAATTTATCAACACTTTTTTCTATCACTGATGCGTTTGTAAACTCGGATCGGATACAACGCTAAATAACACTACATGTTAATTCAAAAAGTTTGCGTCAAACAATACGTATTTATAGCTCTTTTGCTGTATTAATTCTTCAATTGTTGCGTTAACTCATCCGGAAACGTTTCACTTCGTGTGTCAACTCACCGTAAACCTTTTATTTCTTGAGTCAACTCATTGCAAACTTTTTATTTTTCGAGTTTGCTCAATGTAAACTCTATACGTGTGTGTGAACATTGTGCAATAATTTTGTTCACTGGGATATGGCGTTATAACAATGTCTGTTCACACTATTATGGAGTTGCAACAGTGCTGTTCACTTGAATATGGCGTTATAACAATGTCTGTTCACACTATTATGGAGTTGCAACAGTGCTGTTCACTCTTCTGGAGTTGAAACAATGCCTTATACAATTCTAACTAAGCTGTTCACTCTTATAGAGTTGAAACAATGCCTTATACAATTCTAACTAAGCTGTTCACTCTTATAGAGTTGAAACAATGCCTCACACAGATGCAACAATGTTGTTCACTTGATACAAAGATGCAACAGTGCTGTTCACTTGCTTACAGAGTTGAAACAATGCCTTATACAATTCTAACTAAGCTGTTCACTCTTATAGAGTTGAAACAATGCCTTATACAATTCTAACTAAGCTGTTCACTCTTATAGAGTTGAAACAATGCCTTATACAATTCTAACTAAGCTGTTCACTCTTATAGAGTTGAAACAATGCCTCACACAGATTGTTGTGACCCGACTGGACCGGGGTCAACGAAGAGTTTCTCTCGTGACCTCGTTTCGGGTGTAAGGGGAGCCGCAAGCGCGTCTCCCTTCCCTCAGTGCATTGACATCTAGTCAATGGACAGGCGTCTGCCCTGAGGGAGTGGGGATGGCTCGTCCACCCCACCATTGGGTGATTCCGGTCACCTGTCAACCCCGCTTTGTGCAAAGGAATGTGCCTTGCACTGAGCGGGCAGAACCAACACAACCATCAAACGAGAAACACACGTAAAACCCGTCGTCCTACAAGATCAGGCCCAAGTAAATATACTGGGATTGACCAAGGACAAAGGACAATTTACCGTGAGTACGTTTGGTCAGTGTCAAACTCCGCAGAGTAACCTGCGAGATAAGATTACCACACTATTTTAGCACACCAGCTAGAAATAGTAAAAACCACTCCAGTTTAGCGAGTTGTGCAGACAAACGGTCGCACAAGCCTAAACTGCAGTAAAACCACGACGAGCGTTCCCGCCGCTGTGTGACCGCCGGGAGCCAGAAGAGTCCGCCGCTGTGTGATCGCCGGACACCACACAAAAACCTAGACAACAGCCCGAAGTAAGCCTTTTAACTAAGCATTCACTCGCGCCCGACCAGCGTGAGCCCGAAGGACCAGCCAGAGACGAGCCGAGGACGCCATATTGCCACGCCGGCCCAAGACGACACCACGTTGCCACAACGAGGACGCCATCTTGGACACGACCGAGACAACAGACGACCTCGCCGATTCCAGCCAGCTTTCATCATACCTTTACCTTTCCATTTCCCTTCACCCATTCCGATTTACCTTTTACCTACCTTTTATATATATATATATAAGATATATCTGTACATTGTCCCACAGAATAAATCTATATTATATTTTACCTTTTATATCTGTGTAATCATTTCTTTGGGTAAACCGCTTGAGCAAAGCGGTAGTGAGTTAGTCGAATTAAGTAATCAACCCACGAGTTAGCGACGGTTAGAGTTGAGCGCGACACGTGGGGGCCTGTCCGGGATCAAGTTGAATAACTGATTCTAACCTGTGATTACATCATACCCAAAGCAAGAAATGGCAGATAATACCCGAGTAACAGATTCCGACTCCGACGCAAACAAGAGAGCCGGCAGTCGTAAAGGCGCCGACTATCACTTGCGATCTGGAGGTCCCTTACCCAAAGCCTCAGCGCACGAAGCGAGGCAAAAACGGCGTAAGCCTAAACCCGATCGTAGAAGCGCATCCGAGGCATCGCACCCGTCTCGCACCGAGACGAGGCAGCGATTGGACGAGACAGAGCGGGGTGAAGAGCAATCTCACTCCAAACTGCCGCGTTCTAACCGTGACGGCGAGACGAGCGGAAACGAGGTTTTATCCCGTAACCAATCGCCTCGTCTAACGCACGACACCGAGGTGGGCAGTCCGAAAGCAGCGTCTCCGATACAAAAGACGGCCTCAAATACGACCGCTAATTCGGCACTAAACACGCCAATTACGCAAAGCCGCCCAGCTTCGGTCAGGTCCGAAGGACACAAGTCCAACTCATCCTCTGTCAAGCGTGTTTCGAGCCAGCCTTACAGCGTCTCGGGCACCTTGATTGATGCGATGCAATTGGCACAGGCGGAAGGAGTGAGATACACCCTTCCGACGGGGAAAATTACCGTGTACGAAACGTTACAGATCGTACGTGCAGCTTTAAAAGCGCACAGTGTATCCCCACAAATCACCATTGTTGAAGGTGCACACGCTCAACAATTGGTTGATTCCGCTCAATTTGAAGCGGATGCAGAGAACGAGGCTCGTCAAGCCATTCGCGAGAGACGGAGGAAGCTGGCGGAAAGAGAAGCGCAAGCTCTCGAGTACGGCAGAACCCAGCCCAATCCGACTACTCCCGAGGAGGTAGAAATAGTTGACCGAGCCCTGAGAGCACATCGATATGCTTTCCACTCGCAACAAGAAGCAGAGCGAGCATTTATGGCCAGATTGCGACCAGATGACCCGAAATCCGTACGCAAACCAGAGGTCAGTTCATCCGAGCTGTCCGACGAGAGCCTAGAGGGAGACCCAAAGCGCACGCCGAAGGCCAAACCCAAACCCCAGCCGGAGAGGGCAACACCAGCTACTCCGCGCAAGAGAGATGCGTCGGCCAGAGAACAACAAACTCGGCCCCGCATGCAAGCTCTCGATTCAGCCACAAATAATGCGATAACGCGATTAATCAACGCTAATAATGCTAGGCGAAATGAAGAGCAAGCTCTCACAAGCCAACAGCATGATAATCCACAAGGGACTGAGTGGCAACAACCAGTGCCCATCCTTAAAGACGACGAGTCGTCAAGGAGACAATCGCATGATCGCACCTCTTCGCGAGAAGAAGGCAAACGCGATGAAAGACCGAAATATTTTCACTACGGAAATAGTGATTCGTCGTCAGATGGACTGGAGTCAAATGCACCCAGTCATCACGATTCGGAGAGAGGTTCCGGAGAAAGACGAAGGGAAAGAGAACGCGATGAACGCAGAGAAAGGGAACGTGACGACCGTCGTAGGGGCCGGAAAGAGTCAAACTCTTCACGGCGCAACCCGCCACGCCGCTCACCGTCTCCCGACCCCAGCTCCGACCCCTCATCCAACGACGACAGACGAAAGGAAAAATCAAGTAATCGCCGGAAGAGATCCAACTCTCCGCGCGATAGAGAGAAACGACGTCGATCGGAAAATAGCGACCACCGACGGGAGGAGTTTCAGGACCTTCCCCGACAAAGCGCGTTTACCGATTCGACGGGTCGGCAGTATACGATGGGAGAGCTTGGAAGAGCCCTACTCGGCTCGTTAAAAGCCGAGGGAATTGATCTGAGCAAACGAAACGATCGTAATCGTAGCACTGGTGACCGCGTAAAGAAAAAATACGCTGTCTCCCGACGTGACACCATGAGTGTTACCGGGAATATTAGGTGGCAATTTTATATTCAGAACCGTTTCGACGGGTCATGGAAAGCGGGAGATCGCTTCCTTGACGAAGTAATTCGAATTAAGACTGCCACTAAAGCCACCGTAGGAGACATGCTCACCCACGGTATTGTCGAGCTAATGACAGGCTCGGCACGTGAGTGGTACCAAGGATTGAAAGGCGTCAATTGGGACGACTTTTTAATGAGATTCGACCTGCGCTACGGCGAGACACCCGAAGAGGTGAGCCGAAAGATGCGAGGTCTTCGCCAGATGCCTGGTGAAACCATAATGGATTACGACATTCGCGCCAGATTGTTGTTCGAAAAGGCCCCGATGGAATTTCATGCCACGGGATTCAACCTTTTCTTTCTCGGCGGTTTGTCGGAGTACTCGCAACGGGTGCTACTTGAAGAAAGGGCACCGACAGGAGGTAGCTACGAGGAGATGAGCGCCTTCCTGTTCGAGAACACGATAGATATCGAGAAGAGATATTATTCCGCTTTACCAGAAGCGGAGAAAGCAGCAACCGCTAAACGTCTCAAGTTGAGTGCGGAAAGATATGGGGCGACAGATAAGATTATGCGCCCTACTGAATATCTTAGCGGTATAATGGAGCTGGCAGAAGCTAGCGTTGGTTTACAAATAAAAAATAAACTGACATCCACGCTGCCTTCCAACCCTTTGGCCGCCCCTAAAAAGGCACCGACAGCGTCAGCCATGCAAGCGACACTGGAGGAGGTCAAGGAGGGGGAGGAAGCCGAACAAAATGTCGGAAAATCAGACGAAAAAGAAGAAAAAGACGATTATTCGACGGACGAAGAAATACGAAGTTATCGCGATACCTTATCAACGGGTTGCGATGAGGAAGGACCGCTAGTACATCTCATCCATCGAGATAGAGCGGTAGAAGAATTTCGCGCCAGGTTAAAACCAAATGCCGGCCGAATTCCGAAGTATTTTCGGAAAAATTACACGCCACCGTCGAAAGCAGACCCTGAAAAGAAAAAATCGACTGAAGCCCCAAGAGACAAATCAAATATTCGCTGTTTCAAGTGTAACCAACCGGGCCACTACTCCAATGAGTGCCCAAGAACAGCGAAAGAAGACGCTAAGTTTGACGCGATAATGAAGCAGATGGCAGAGATTAAACTCGCCATGGCAAAAAACGAGTCAAAAAACGAGTCAGCGCAGGCGGCGAAGAAATAATTTCTCGACCGTCTGCGCCATTCATGAAGAAAAAGGGGTTTAACAAAGGGTTCGATAAGCCGCCACCAGTCAAAGAAATGGGTAGTGACATAGCTAACGCCCAAATTCAAGACAGGGCCAACAACGCTTTGCAGGTAATTACCGCAAACGCTGAGGCTGAGGCGGAAGAACCGAACCTACTGCTTGAAGAATTACCTCAAGTAGTCGAAGACACAGAAGAATTTCGTGTTTTCATGTGCAACGTGGCGGTCGAATACACCAACCGCCTATGCATGTTGCCCATGACAATAGAACGTGAAAAAATTATGGGACTACTAGACTCGGGAGCAGATCGCTCGTTCGTTTCCGAAGACATAGTAGCATCATTGGGTCTCACCGATAAGATAAAAGGCGTTAATAAAAATATACGTCTAAAAACCGCCAACGGAATGGCGCGTCCAAAAGGAGTTATATTATTGACCATGGAGTGGCTCGGAGGGGTAGAACAGCACCCTTTCCTGGTCCTGCCCACATGCGACAGAATTTTTCTGTTGGGCTTAGACCTCATGGCGTCAATGGAAATACAACCAAATCCAATAACGAAATCTTGGAATTATATCAGAAATGATAAGGAAAGACCCGCAATTGTCGTGCCACCAGCTCTTGTAAAAGAAGCGGCCGACAAGACACAGTGGGAGAAAGGCCTAAAGAAATTCGTTCAAGACTACGATTTTAAAGCATTCGTAACAGAATTGCAACGGGACAATGTAGTGGAAACACTTGTCGCCGACGCCGCTTTAGAATTAAACGAAGCGGCAGCCCTACGAAGGGTCCTACTTAAATATGAGGGGATCCTGTCGAAAAAACCGGGCCGAACGAATAGGGCTATTCACGAAATTAAATTGACGGATAATAAACCTATACGAGTTGCGTATAAGGGAATGAACCCGCAAAAACGTGAAATAGTGCAAAAAATGTGCCAAGAAATGCTAGACAGTGGCATTGTCTCCGAGGCCCAGGGAGAATACGCGACGCGAGTTGTGCTCGTGATGCGCCCGGGCTCGGACCCACGCCTATGCATTGATTACCGCCCATTAAACGCGGTGACAGAGATAGATCCCATACAGATGCCGTCTATCGAATCCATTTTGAGAGAGCTTAGCCCCTTTTCTTGGGTTACGACGATGGATCTGTCGAAGGGGTACTGGCAAGTTGAGATGAGGCCAGAGGATAAGATAAAAACAGCATTTTACTCGCCAATTGGACGGTTGATGTTCAACGTCATGCCATTTGGTTTAGTGAATGCTCCCAGTACCTTTCAGAGGCTAATCGAAAGCGTATTGGGTGATATCCTGCATCAGTTTGTATGGGCATACCTAGATGGCATAGTTATTGCCTCTAAAACATTCGAAGAGCACATTGAGCACATCGACCAAGTGCTCACCCGGCTGGCAAAAGCTGGGTTACACGTGCATCCGGGCAAGAGCAAGTTCTGTCGAAAGGAGCTTGCCTTCCTGGGTTATCGCATTGGAGTCAATGGTTTAGCTATTGGCCCCGAAAAAATCGATGCGATTAATCGTTTCCCACCACCCGAGGACGTTAAAGGTGTCCAACGGTTTATGGGAATGATAAACTTCTTCGGCAGGTTGCTACCGGGTCTAGCTGAAGTGGCAGCCCCAGTTACCGACCTCCTGAAGAATGAAAACGAATTTGTATGGTCAAATGAGTGCAACATCGCATTTAATGCAATAAAGAGGATGCTGACGGAAGTCGGCGTAATGCCTCTACCCGACTTAAACCGGCCGTTCATATTACACACGGACGCCAGCAGAGTTGGGTTAGGAGCGGCGTTGCTCCAAACACACGTGCGCGACGGAGTCGAACAAGACCTGCCGTGCATGTTTATAAGTCGCAAACTCCAAGGCGCTGAAAAGAATTACAATGCCACCGAGTTGGAGTGTTTGGCCGTTGTGTGGGCCATAAGGAAATTCAGAGATTATCTCGAATATACCAAATTTGTGGTCCACACAGATCATCAAGCGTTACAATGGCTGATGAAATTAAAAGAGCCAGCCGGTCGACTAGCCAGATGGCAGTTAGAACTGATGGCATGCGACTTGACCATTCAATACAAGCCCGGCAAATATAACGTCGTGGCTGACGCTCTGTCACGGGCACCAGTGTCAGATCCAATCGACGCTGACGATGATGGCGAGGATGACTCCCGCATCATTTATTGCCCTACGAGTTGTCACCGTTGGGATTTAAGGAAGATGAATGAAATTCCCACCGCGTCTCCGGCAGACGTAAAATTCTGTGGATTCTGGACGCGGTTATACCAACCAGCTGCTGACAATTACCCAAACGCAAAGAAGGAATTTAAGCTAGAGCGGAGAATAAATGACCCGCTTCTAAGCGCCTTCCACGCTCGTGTCGGCAAGCAAATGAAAAGCAATCCCCCAACAAGGGAGGAAATAATTGTGCAACAAAAATTAGACAAAAAATGTCAGGACAGAGCTAGATTCGTACTGACAGGAAGATATCCGCCCAACTTAACCA
The DNA here is from genome assembly GCA_949358305.1 of Strigamia acuminata. Lineage (NCBI taxonomy): Eukaryota > Metazoa > Arthropoda > Chilopoda > Geophilomorpha > Linotaeniidae > Strigamia > Strigamia acuminata. Next base: position 7,928,137 of record OX442318.1, read on the forward strand.
GAAGGCAGAAGCGTCGTTATGCACACGAATCCATAGATTACCTATTGGATGACGGCCTTTTAGTGAAACATCACCCAAATCACCAAGATGACTTGAGTGAATCGGACACCGCAGTAAAGGTAGTAATACCTGCTTCCTTAATCGGTCGCGTGCTGTGGTTGTTACACGGGCACCCGCTTGCGAGCCATGCGGGAGTAAGCAGAACACTCTATCGTGCTACACAGCTTTTTCACTGGACAGGGATGAAAAAAGATATTGCTCTTTTTGTCCACCAATGTCAGCGATGTCAAGCGTGCAAGCCGAGGAGTAAATCACCATTCGAAACTATTTTCTTAGGGCCTTACGCGCCTTTTGATTGTTTAAGTGTCGATGTGATGGGCCCAAAACCCGTTACGGGAAATAAAAATGCGTACATTATCGTTATAATGGACGTGGCAACTCGTTGGCCCGAGTTGTACGCCGTCGCTAGACCTTCAGCAGAGAAAATCGTTGAATGTATCTACGACGTGGCGTTACGTTACGGATTTCCACGTAAAATTATATCCGATAACGGACCCCAATTTATCTCGAAAATTTGGGGTAAGTTTTGTGAGAAATTCGGGATTGTGGCGTCACATACTTCGACCTACAATCCCAGAACAAATCCCGTTGAGCGACTCAACAGGGACATTAAATATGCACTAAGCATATTCACTGACATCCACAATAGGTGGGATGAATACTTGAGGGAGATCGCGTTCAGCATACGAACAACAGTCTCGAGGACGAGAGATTTTTCTCCGGCCTACCTCAACTTCGCCCGAGAGCTACGAGTGCCTTGGGACCCACGAGTGGCAGAGTCGGTAAATGTGGTGGACCCAGAGAAACCACATGAGTATGTATATAAATTGGAGCAAACAATTTCGAGCACATACAAACATATGATGGCGCACATTTTTAACATGCGCGACCGCATTTTACAAGATAAAAGCGGTGGAAAATTTGTGAATTTCGAGAACAATGATTTAGTGTGGAAGGACACACACATCCTCTCAAATGCAGCGAGAGGAATCACCGCCAGCTTGGCCGACAAGAGAGATGGTCCGTATGTGATCATCGGCAAGCATGGCGGTAACGCGTATAAATTACGCAAGCTCGAGGACAACACCGAGCATAAGTCGATACAAGTACGAGAGTTAACTCCGTACATTCCGGAATTCCCGCAAGAAATGTGGGCCAAAGGCCAAGTCAAGTCTAAAACTGACGGCCAAATCGTCGATATGTTCGCTGGCGAGTCGGAAAAAGCACCGCCAAGTGACAACGAGGAGTATTTCGACGCCCCTTCACCTCCGGTAAACGAGATAGTTGAATCCGTTCCGGATCCAATTTTGGTCGGGGGGGAAACAGGAGAAACTCCTGAAACAAACACAAAAAACACGGATAAAAAAGAAAACAATAATGAGGAGGTACAGACACAAAAAACAACAAAAAATATCGTACCTGCCTCGATCCGTAACCTGCGACCAAAAAGAGATAATCCGTTCATAAAAGGCGGAAAGGTCGTAGGAAAGAAGTAAAATAAATTACGAGTCGATGGCGGCACTAAAAATAAATGTAATCGACCGATAGTGCAAGCCATCACGTCGCAGAAAATTTCGCTAAGTCCAACAAAGCGGATATCGGTCGAATTCGCGTCACGAGATGGCGTGGAAACGCGGGACCCGTAGCAAAATTATCGGCACGGGTCGGATACCGCGTGCAAAAGACCCCGTAGCAGCAATCGCGCACGGGAGTGAGAACAAAGGAGACCCGTAGCGTAACATGCGCACGGGTAGGTGCGCACTAGTCTCAAACACCCGGGTTCTGGAGTATATTACCCAGAATCCATCGCGATTACCTCGTGTTCACACAGACTTCCGCTTTTCACAGCTGATCGCTGCATTCGTGCGTGATCCTCGTTTTTAACGTTTTACCGAGTTTTTCACCGAGTTTTTGAGATAGTTTTATCATCCTTTTTAAATCGTGATTGAGATTTTTGTGCGCGCTCCTCGCCATGGACGAGGAAGAGAACGACGTGCTGGCCATCGAGCACGAGGACGAGGAAAACTGGGACCGCGATGTAAACCAAGTCCAGCCCGATCAGGTAGAAGTCGGCATCGGCACATGAGAACTAGTTCCGTGCTGCTGAAGAAGAAATTTTGTTGACTAATACCTGACATGAGTGCTTTGCACTCGAAATAGCGTATAATTAATTATTAACCGCGATCGCTCACACGATCGTATTTTTTTTCCTTGTTAATTTGTTTTCGAGGTGCGAGCGCAGACTTCACGTCGCCTCGCGTCTCGAAAATTCCTCATGACTTGAGTCACGAGCGAGACAATGGGCTCGAGCCATAGATAATTTTATGACAAGGGGAGAATATTCTGTAAAAGAATATTTTTTCTCCACAAGTAATTTGACGCATCAAATTGATGCAACTTAACATTCGTACGATGAATTTTTCGGTGTGTTGGATAAATTTAATTTGACTTTAACTTTTTTAAAAATTAGACAAAGTCCGACTTCGGAATAATTCTTTATTAGGTTTATTTATTTAATAACATTTCGACAAGCACATTTATTGTGCGATTTTAGTAATAATTTACACCCGACGAATTCTTTTTACGAATGACTGATAATTATTAATTTAATTATTAGTAATGTTCTAATTAATGTTAGAATTAATTTGAAGTAAAATCTGATGATAAGAATCCAGATTAAAGGCTCGATTCCGTCTCGCTGTGCGTTTTGGACATGAGACAGATTTTTCACGTGATGACTTCTCTTTTTCTATCCGACGAGGGACAATTCGTCCTACGTTTGCACCGATAGACAGGAATCGGTCTCGACGGACGGCTGCACGTACTGGCAACGTCCCTCGAAACCAACCATTTATCTACGTATTTAAATATTAACTTTTTATTAATTGTTTATTTCTCCATCCTTCCAGATGGCACTACGTAAAACATGGGGACCATTAGACCCCGCTTGCATCACTCGTGGCGGGATATTTCGAGGCGCGCTGCCCGATTTTTACCGACGATGTTTCGGCGAAGACGCCGACCCTTGGCGCCTGCGAATACTACATTCCCGATGCATCGCCCGACGTTGGGTACGAGACTGCACGCTCCTGGATACGTTCCCGGAGGGAATGCGCGAAGGCATCGCCACAGAGTTAGCTCGTGACGATGACCCGAAATCGCCGATTTTCCACCCCGGATTGTCAAGTCAGTACACTGGCAACCCGGCGGAGGAACACGTGCTGCATGCGTGGCGAGCAGCCGAGACAGAAGAGGCCCGTGAGGCCATCTACCAGCATTATAGACAACAGCTGGTGGATACCGCTACGGCAGTGGCCGAGCGCATCCTCCAAAACGAGGGGATGACCGCGGATGATATTCATCTGTGGTTTGAGAGGCTGCGATTGGGAGAGAGTACGCCCCAGTGGAGACCTCGGATGGGAATTTTGACGTCCCAAGCCGAGATGTGGCAGCTCCACTACCTGGGGATTTTGGGGCCCAAGAGCAGCTACCCGCGGAAGCGCAAGCGCTCCAAAGGCGCCGGGGACAGCCAGTCGCGTTCCCCAGCGACAACCAAGAAGCAGCGTGTCGCTCAAAACACGACTGAAGGCAACGAAGCTGGGCCATCCACTAGTACGGTGCGTGACCCTTCGCAGTATTCCCGACCGCGAATTTTCATAAACCGTCAGATTAAAGACGGTAAGGAGTGCAAGGAGGTTTGGATGTCTGGTGACGAAGAGCGAGTCTCTCGTCCCAGCACTTCTAGACGTCCGCTGACTCATCGCGAGCAGCGGAAAAAAGATCGCAAAGAGCGATACTTCGCGAGGTGCGAAGCTCGGGGCCGTCCCATCCCCGAACCCGCCTACGCCTCCAAGAGAGCGGGTCGACGAGGTGGTAGCCAGTCAGGTGAGCGAAACGTCCCAGCGGCAGATACGCGGGACCTTCGCGAGATTCTGACTCAGATGAAGCGGACGAAACTGACACGTTTCGATCCCGCGATGAAACACGCCAGGAAGATGGGTGTTGTCACCGACGGGAAGGTGACCCCACACGAGGTGGCAAGGTGGCTCGCAGACTACATTAATTCGCGACCACGACCCGATGGCATGCCAACCGCCATCGTGCAGCCTTCAGGCTCCGGACAACATCTCCCGGCGCTCCAAGTCGCAATGACTGGAGTGCAGACGACGGAGACGCCACCACCGCCGACGCAGCCAACACCACCGCTGCCGACGCCGACGCTGCCGACCAAGACGCAGCCGCCTCCGAACCTGCCGCCGCCGTCGTTGTTGAATTCGAGCGATCCGCCGGATTTACCCACCGACCGCTCAGTCCCTCTCCCCGTTGGACAGAGCATTGCGCAGGAATGTCGAGCCAATTTGACCGGCATTTACAGGCCGAGCCAACCCCGATCCGGTTCCTCGGCCCTGTTTTTCGAGAGGCGAGACGAAGAAGCGCGACTCGCGAGAGAAGCCGCCAATCCGACTATCTCCGAGCTCTCAGCGTTTCGCTTCGTGATGGAAGACCCAAGAGTCTCCGCGCCCGCCTTGCGAGGTGTGGATCAGGCCCAGCGATATTTCATCGAATGGGCAACGGCGATGATGAGTAAGCTCTCGTGTGCCTTCACTGCGGATTCGGAGCGATCGAATCCAGTGAATCGTCGCAGCCTACAGCTATCATTGACCAAGGTCATGATGCAGCTGCTAACCCCAGCACTCTTCGGAGAAGGGCGTCAGGCGATGGCCGCATGGTCTGTCGTGGACAGAGAGGGTGTACAGGTTCCCCGTGCACTCCTCGCAGAGTGGAGCTCCATTCTGCCCGACCCTGTGTTGACTCGGTACGAGCTAACCAGGGATGTGGTAAACCCCGAATTTGAGGGGTACAAGTTGCGAAGCACGGCGTTTCGTTATACCTCCGCCACCTGGACAGCGGCGCCTACCCAACAACTGCGCGCCTTGACCATCCAGACGGAAGAATCGGCAGAGGATGTAGAAATGGTGATCTCGCCGACGAGCGGAGTTCCGATTCCGCCACCGATGCCTGCGGAGATATCCCCGCAAGGACCCGCCCTGTTCGAAGTGGCGGGTAAACCAAAGCGCTTGCTGTGCCGAACGCCACCCGTCAGGTCCGTCGAGCAAACGAAGCCGACACCGCCCGGGACCTCACCGGCCCGAGCGGCGACAACGACGCAAGCCGCTATTCCCGCGGCCACCCAGAAGCCGAAGCCGGCACCGCCTCCGCCAGACTATTACGGGCGAATCATCGAAGAGTTTCCCCATCTCTCGATGACGACGGCGACCAGGAGGTTTATCCTCGCGCAGCGGGACAAAGGCAAATCAGTCTTCATCTGGCTTCACAACCAGATCCGGAAGACTAGAGACCTCATCTTCCACCAGAGGTTGCTGAGAGCCCACCGTGTGCCAGTGACGCCAGCGGAAGCCAATGCCATCCGGCATACGAACACCGGCTTCTCCGCCTACATCCCGAGCGTTTGGTTACACGAGAGGACGCGTGCCCCGCATGAGCCAGTTGACGGCCATGCATTATGCTTCATTACGGAGCATGAGGACCCCCGAGATCGGTCCTCGGCGTTAGTAGGCGATCTACCCGCGCCACCCGGCACTCAACCGCCTGTCCCTGGAGTGAGTTACGCCCAGGTGACGGACTCAGTGTCGGGTCCCCCAGGAAAGAAGTGATCGCTCAGCCCCACGGTCTGAGCTCGGAGGGGGAAGTGTTGTGACCCGACTGGACCGGGGTCAACGAAGAGTTTCTCTCGTGACCTCGTTTCGGGTGTAAGGGGAGCCGCAAGCGCGTCTCCCTTCCCTCAGTGCATTGACATCTAGTCAATGGACAGGCGTCTGCCCTGAGGGAGTGGGGATGGCTCGTCCACCCCACCATTGGGTGATTCCGGTCACCTGTCAACCCCGCTTTGTGCAAAGGAATGTGCCTTGCACTGAGCGGGCAGAACCAACACAACCATCAAACGAGAAACACACGTAAAACCCGTCGTCCTACAAGATCAGGCCCAAGTAAATATACTGGGATTGACCAAGGACAAAGGACAATTTACCGTGAGTACGTTTGGTCAGTGTCAAACTCCGCAGAGTAACCTGCGAGATAAGATTACCACACTATTTTAGCACACCAGCTAGAAATAGTAAAAACCACTCCAGTTTAGCGAGTTGTGCAGACAAACGGTCGCACAAGCCTAAACTGCAGTAAAACCACGACGAGCGTTCCCGCCGCTGTGTGACCGCCGGGAGCCAGAAGAGTCCGCCGCTGTGTGATCGCCGGACACCACACAAAAACCTAGACAACAGCCCGAAGTAAGCCTTTTAACTAAGCATTCACTCGCGCCCGACCAGCGTGAGCCCGAAGGACCAGCCAGAGACGAGCCGAGGACGCCATATTGCCACGCCGGCCCAAGACGACACCACGTTGCCACAACGAGGACGCCATCTTGGACACGACCGAGACAACAGACGACCTCGCCGATTCCAGCCAGCTTTCATCATACCTTTACCTTTCCATTTCCCTTCACCCATTCCGATTTACCTTTTACCTACCTTTTATATATATATATATAAGATATATCTGTACATTGTCCCACAGAATAAATCTATATTATATTTTACCTTTTATATCTGTGTAATCATTTCTTTGGGTAAACCGCTTGAGCAAAGCGGTAGTGAGTTAGTCGAATTAAGTAATCAACCCACGAGTTAGCGACGGTTAGAGTTGAGCGCGACAAGATGCAACAATGTTGTTCACTTGATACAAAGATGCAACAGTGCTGTTCACTTGCTTACAGAGTTGAAACAATGCCTTATACAATTCTAACTAAGCTGTTCACTCTTATAGAGTTGAAACAATGCCTCACACAGATGCAACAATGTTGTTCACTTGATACAAAGATGCAACAGTGCTGTTCACTTGCTTACAGAGTTGAAACAATGCCTTACACAGATGTAACAATGTTGTTCACTTAATTACAGAGTTGAAACAATGCCTTACACAGATGCAACAATGCTGTTCACTTAATTACAGAGTCAAAACAATGCCTTACACAGATGCAACAATGCTGTTCACTTGATACAAAGTTGCAATAATGCTGTTCACACAATTATGGAGTTGAAACAATGCTGTTCACACAATTATGGAGTTGAAATAATGCTGTTCACTCTTACAGAGTTGAAACAATGTTGTTCACTCTTACCGAGTTGCAACAATGCTGTTCACTTGATTACGAAGTGGCAACAATGCTCTCCACTCTTACAGAGTTAAAACAATGCCTTAAAGAGTTGGAACAATGCTTTGCCGAGTTGGTACAAGATAGCCGAGCCTTTTTTGTAGCATTCAATCTGCATTATGATTATTTTCAAATTCTTTTCAGACGGATTTCTCCTCATTTCCATTCCAGTCCATTTAACACCAAAAAAAAAAAAAAAAAGAAGTCCAATGAGATTAGTAAAAATCTCATTTTGTCTACAATGTCTACCCTATGCCAGCGAAATGGGTCTTGTCTCGCAACTACCTCCCTGTCTGCCACGTATTGATTACACCCAGCTCAAGGCATTCCCTTGCTCTTCTGTGGTCACTTACAACTTTGCTATTCAACTTTTTTGAAACCCTTCCTGCAAAGACATTACTCTCGTCAATTAATGATGCCATTATCTCCGCCGTTCATTCAATTTGCACGGCCCCCCTAGATAAATAAATCCAATATTTCCCTAATTGATTCGACCTTTTACTCTCAATCCAAATTAATCCGAAGAAAAGAAAATTATAAAAAAAATATTTTTTTTTATTTTTTTTAAAAAAAAGTTCCACCAATTCCACGGTGACAATGATAAACAAAAAGTCCTTGTTGACCTTGTGATCTCCACAGGGATACCATCTGCTCTAACTCGCTGACCCCAAGAGCACTGTTTGCATTGAAATGGGTTCTGATGAGCTACCGTACTCTCCAATGATGCAGCATCTCCACCCCATTATCCACTCCCTTCAACTATCAAGCTTTTAATTATACGTTTGGACATTTCTTGTCCTATTTACACATAAAATAACGCTTCAGAGTTCAGCTGTAAATGATTTAGTCTTTTTTTTTTTCTTTGCTAAAATTGCATACCACACATAACAATCATGAACCACAATTTTTTCTTTCTTCAATTGAATAGGCAAATTTGTTGCAGCTGGATTCCTTTCCACTGGAGTGGGATCTTTGTTTAAATGGGTTTAGGTAAAAGTTGACCGGTTCAACCGATCGGTCTAGCTCTAGAAGGCAGGTCGAGAAAATATAGAAGGGCACAGATTATGGGAATGGATAATTTGGTTCGATTTGACACAAAAATTGAGTGTTTTTAGACTAAATTTTATTTTTTTTGGTCCAAAAAATGAATTTTTGGTGCAAAAAATGAATTTTTGGTGCAAAAAATGAATTTTTGGTGCAAAAAATGAATTTTTGGTGCAAAAAATGAATTTTTGGTGCAGAAAATGAATTTTTGGTCCAAAAAAATGAGTTTTTGGTCCAAAAAAATGAATTTTTGGTCCTAAAAATGAATTTATGGTCAAAAAAATGAATTTTTGGTCCAAAAAATGAATTTTTGGTCCAAAAAATAAATTTTTGGTCCAAAAAATGAATTTTTGGTCCAAAAAATGAATTTTTGGTCCAAAAAATAAATTTTTAGTCCAAAAAATAAATTTTCGGTCTAAAAAATAAATTTTTGGTCCAAAAAATAAATTTTCGGTCTAAAAAATAAATTTTCGGTCCAAAACATAAATTCTCGGTCCCAGAAAATAAATTTCTAGTCTTAAAAACAAAATCTTTCTCCCAATTTATGCAAAAAGCGCTAAACATTTGAAAAATATTTTCAGGAAATGAATTTTTACTACCACTAAATCAACTTCACCCAATCTAAACAAATATCCATGACATCTTGTATAAAATCATCATGTGACGATTTCTATTTTTATTGTCGGCTTGACAAGAAATGGCGTCAACTCCGGTAGTAAAAATCAAGGAAATATGGCATTAAAGAGGCATAAAGGTCAAATTTATTGTATTTTTGAAAAGCCAACGTCTGCTCAAAGACGAAAATGGCATGGCATCCTAACCTCACTTGTCCAATCTGTCCTAAACCTGGCCCAGTCTAAGCCCAGCAAAAGCCGCCTTTGTTCCGGGGGCAGCTTCCCCTACATACACGAATTTCAAAGTGGCGCACGATTTTTCGTTTTCCCTTCCATTTTCTCTCCTTCAAACGATTTAAAAAGGCGAGAAATAGTTGGAAAATGCAATGACGAAAGTGCTATTGATTTTTTCCTGTGTTGACAATGTCAATAAAAAATTTTATGTGTGCAATTAAAAGAGCTCAAATACCTCCTATATCAACCTAGCGTGTTATTAGGTATAATAAAATATCACGTGAATATTGTATTAGTTGCCCCAAGTAAAGCAAAAAAAATTTTCTTCCCCCAAAAAATTATATCTTCATCCCATCAAAATTAAATTAAATTATCAAATCGATAAAATCATAAAAATTTGTCTTCATTTTATCAACTCAATAAACAAATGAAAAATATTAATGAAAATCGATCGCGCATGCGGGAGAGGAAAAGAAGAAGTGCTATCACATCATCTTTATTTTTTTTATTGATTAAAATACGAGTGAGTTGCTTTTCTTGCAAACATTAGCTTCAAACAAATGTGTTGCTCCAATTATGTAAATGATGTGATGATTGCCTGACGTCTCTCATTTCTCAATTTGTATGCTAATCAAACAAGAAAAGATCTGCCGCTTTTCAAAACTCAAATCCAATCATTCTTACGTATTATTTCCCGCAAATACAATTGACAAAATTTGCAATTTGCTTTTTCCATTCGAAAAATTGATACGTGTTCGCACTTGCGCAACTAATTCAGCTTTACTCAGAAACAACGGAGTCAAAGACCCATGGAAAACATCTTTAAACCCACGATCAATTACAGGTGGTCAACCCAGAAGAGTGGTCATTCGAGCTGGGCCCCGGGCCTCAAAACCTCAAAAATACACTTTGAGGTCAAAATGTACTTTTTCACGTTTAGAGGGCCCAAAAAATAAACTTTTTGATATTTTAGGGGGCCAAAAAATTGACTTTTTCATGTTTCGAGAGCCGAAAATAAACTTTTTGATATTTCTGGGAGTCAAAATTGCACTTTTTCCTGTTTAGGAGACCCAAAAATAAACGTTTTGATACTTAGGGGGCCCAAAATAGACATTTTGGTAATAGGGGAACCCCAAAAATAAACTTTTTCGTGTGTAGGGTGCCCAAAATAGAATATTAGATGTGTAGGGGGCCCAAAAATAGATGTTTTTAATGTGTAAGAGCCAAAAAATAGATCTTTTTTAAAGTGTAAGGGCCCAAAAATATACTTTTTGATATTTATGGGGTTCAGAAAATATACTTTATCATGTTTAGGGGGCCAAAAATAAACTTTTGGATATTAATGGGAGCCCAAAATAGACTTTTTCCTGCTTAGGTGACCCAAAAATAAACGTTTTGATACTTAGAGGGCCCAAAATAGACATTTTGGTAATAGGGGGACCCCAAAATTAACTTTTTCGTGTGTAGGGTGCCCAAAATAGAATTTTTGATGTGCAGGGGGCCCAAAAATAGATGTTTTTAAAGTGTAGGGGCCAAAAGAAACATCTTTTTACATGTTTAGGGGCCCAAAATAAACTTTTTGATATTCATGGGGGCCCAAAATAGACGTATTCATGTTTACGTGACCAAAAAATAAACTTTTTCACATTTAGGGGAGCCGAAAGTAGACTTGTTGATGTTTAGAAGCCCCAAAAATTTACCATTTCAATGTAATTAATGTTTTATCTGAATCATAATTCGTCTGTTTTTATGCTTTTTTCGGAGCGAAGTGGGAGCCGGCACATTAATGGATTTTGCAGTAAAAATTGAGATGTTGAATGAAGAAATTAAAGCGTACGGATCCATCTATTTCCTCCATTGAATTGATCCAGCCCGGAATGTTATATGGTGTTGATGTATGGGGATATAGAAAAAAGAAGAAGAAGAAAAGATCCACAAAAGATGTATAAAAATGATATTGGAGTTGAGAAGGAATACACCGGATTATCTGCGGATGATAGAAATGGGTCGCAATAACACCGAGTGTCTAACAATAAAAAGGATGTTAAAATAACAAAGATGGAGGGCCAAAGGTGGTCCGGGATTTGCTTGCGCGAGACAATAAGAAATGGATGCACGCGCGCAACGAGAAATGGACGAGCCAGTCGAATACTCATTAAAATGAATGGAATACTGAAAAATAAATAAAACGATGACTAAATAAAAAATAAAAAATAAAAATCGAATTTTCCAGATGAAAAAATGAATATTTAATGCTCGAAATTGAATTATTTCGAAAAACTCGCGTGGAAATCACCAATCTGCATAACATGGCAGTTATTCTTTAAAGTGTGAGCATATTTTAACCAGTCCTTAACAGCCGATAAACTCAATTCACGTCAAATCCACAGCTGTGTAAAGTGGAATTATTTTTTCTCCAAAAAAAGATTATCTCGCAGATTAAAAAGTTAATTAAGTCACTCAGGCTGAATTTATGAATAAATTTTTATATTTTATTTGAATTTTCCTCGCCCCACATATTCCCTGCATAGCAATAGCCAGGCAGGAAAGCATCTCAAGGGGAGCTTTTGATCACTGTCAAGCCAAACGAGTCATCTTTCTTCCGCACAGACAACAGAAGTGTGTTGCTTTTTTTCTTTCATAGCTAATACATAACACAAATCGAGTGACACTCGACTTTCTCCACTTGTTAGATATAAAAATTAACTGCCACTCACTCAAACTTTTCAAAAATACGAAATTTAAAGATAAACTTTGACATTTCGAATGCATTTCCACACGTGGGGCCCGAAATGGGGTCAATATCACAAATGTGGGTCCACCGAGCACAGAAAATAGCACCAGAGAGAAAAAAAGTACAAACTCCGAAACCTAGAAAAAATAATTGAATTTTTAAGGCCCCGGGCCCCGGGCCCCTAAGGAAAAATTTGAATTTTTGGGCCCAGAGAGAGATAAAAGAGTAAATTACTATTGGGGCCTAGAAAAATAAATTTAATTTTGGCGCCCATGGGGCCCAAAACGGTCACTATCACAAAAGTGGGGCCCCCTGAGCCCAAAAATAGTTCATTTTGGGATCCCTTGAATCAGAAAAAAAGTAAAATTAAATTATAAACCTCGGGGCCCAGAAAAAAAAAATTAAATTTTTGGGGCCCCTGGTCCAAAGGAATAAATTGAATTTTCTGGGCCCAAAAACAGATAAGAGTGATTAGGGGCTTGTGGGCCTGAGAAAAAAAATTCAATTGTGGGGCCCCAAGGGGACCAGACTTCTAGAAGGAATATTTTTTGTAAATAAGTTTATAAGTTAGGTAATAATCATGCTATGTAAATTTAGCGAAATGAAATTACAGCAAACTCTTGTGAAAATGTCCTTAATCTGCATGATATTGACCTGGATAGAATTGCGAATAATAATTAGTTTTAAAGTTCAAATGCCAATTAGAGTGGGCGGCCACCAATCACACACTCCCTTCATCTTTATGCTCGACAACAAAAACAAAATAATTAAATCTCTCCGCTCCACATCACATTTTTTTTTCCACGGTTGCATTCCAAATTAATTTGGAATCATACTGCTTTATTCGCAGATCTTTTCTACATTTCTACAAATCAAAATCTTTTCTCGACTCATACCAATTAAAACACGCATCACATTAATAAAACAAAAATATCATTTTTCTAAAATTGTGAATTTCCAGTTCAGTTGTGTATATTCAAAAGTCAACTGGAAAATACGCAAAACCAAATTCCTTGTTGTTCACCTTCAGAAAAATATCATTTTTCTAAAATTGTGAATTTCTAGTTCTGTTGTGTATTCAAAAGTAAACTGGAAAACACGCAAAACCAAATTCCTTGTTGTTCACCTTCAGAAAAATATTATTTTTCTAAAATTGTGAATTTCCAGTTCTGTTGTGTATTCAAAAGTAAACTGGATAACACGCAAAACCAAATTCCTTGTTGTTCACCTTCAGAAAAATATTATTTTTCTAAAATTGTGAATTTCCAGTTCTGTTGTGTATTCAAAAGTAAACTGGAAAACACGCAAAACCAAATATTCCTTGTTGTTCACCTTCAGAAATGTGTTAAAACGTGTTTAAAGACGTAAAACTCTAGAAACTAACTTTCCTAGCGTAGTTTATGATTTCCTTTCTTATATCGCAGTTTGACGATCTCGACTTTTCATCCGATCGTCAAACGAACAAATCCATCGACATTTTTAGACTTCTAAACCTGATGTTTAGAAAGTCTCATGAAACGGTTCTGTCTGTCTGTCCGTCCGTCCGTCCGTCCGTCCGTCCGTCGTCAACGATTCCGCAAAAACTATAGCAGCTAGAGCAAAACGGACAACGGCATTAAATTCAGCATGCTTATATTAGTATTGTAAGGTATTTTCAGATTTCTCGGACCTCCGGTTGAATTAATAAACCGGTTTTAGTGCACTTTTAGCCGTCTAATAATACTACTTCCGTCCTGCACAGGAAGTTGTAACATTGTACTAGCGCCACCTGGCGGATCCCGTGAGCCATACGTTGCGATACGTTTTCCGCGCGATTTATTTCCCGATTGTAGCAAACCCCGGATGCAACAATTCCGCAGCATATCATTTCAAATTTTGGTGGGATTTTGTTTGTTGTTGCTTTATATTGGCAAAAAAAAAAAATTTTTTTTTTTTTTAAATTACTTTTCTTTTATTTCGGTGTTTTATTTAGGGACAAAAGGACAGGGTTTAGAAGTCTAATATGTAATGCTTCCCTGCATTACAAATCCCAGCTTGTTTAACTATGGATGATCCCATTTCTGTCTCTGAAGTCACGTAAAATGATTGGCCAATCGATTACTAAGCAACACGTGACCAACGCCACCCATTTTCATTTCCCAGTTCACTAATAAATTCAAAACTGGACTGGAAACGGTTAAAAATTCAATATGGCATCCAAAATCCCAATTTTCCGCTTAAAAGAACTGATTGCAGTATTTCTTTTGTTTTTTCGCCATTAAACGCGGCTAATAGACAAGTAATGGCACTTACAAACAAAACAAAACCTAGTAATTAAACTAGAGACATTTCTCAACGACTGAACGAAATTCGAACAGCAATTCTTTCTTCAGCTTGAATCAATCCATTAAGAGGAACAAGTGAGTAAAAGATGCATATGTTTGTGTGCAAACAGGAGCCCATCCATTTTGCCATTTAATTCAGCAAAGCGAAGATAGATAGACAGAAAGTAACAGAGAGCCCTGTCTCCATAAACTTAATACTAATGGTGTTCCCTACTGGGAGAAGCGTGTTACAGACAACCGTATTAAGACAACGTGTGGGAAGCGATTCCTGCAGCGCTTTTCAACCCACAAAATCCAACTTGTACCGATGCAAATTTCTATTCTCTGGTCGTTATGCTCGTTCCGCTGCGCGCTTCCAGTTTAACCGAAAAAAATATTACAAATCACGTGCCACATTTCCTATCATAACCATAAATATTTATTCCTTTTAGAATTTTTTTTTTCTTTCTTTCTTTCTCTTTTTATCGTCTCGCAGAGTGTCATACTGATATCTTTTTTCCAGTTCCCACTTTTGCATCATTTCTGACGATGCGTATTGAATTAGCCAATCAAGCGTCAGGACATCAATGTTTACCTAGGGCCCCTGCATATTTAGGGCCCAAAAAATATCAATTTATAAAAAAAAATTTCTTTAACATTTCAAGAGGGCCCAAAAATAATACTAAACATTTTACGGATTTTTTTTAACATTTCAATAGGGCCCTTTTGTATTGTTGGGGCCCAAAACGTAATTGGGAGACTTTTATGGATTTTTTAACGTTTCAATAGGGCCCCCAGATATTTGGGGCCCAAAAAATATTATTGAACCTATTTTTGAATTTTTTTTTTATATTGCAACAGGGGCCCCAAATATTTTTATACCAGTTAACCCAAGGGCCCGATTTGGCCTAATGCCCCAGAAATGCAAATGGCCCTTTATATTTTTAGTTACTTTTACATAATTTTGAAGCAAAAATAATCCCATTAATGCCAAGGACCCCGGGGCCCATGGGCCCATGGGCCCCATTTGGCCTTCTGCCCCAAATTTAGCAATCCAACTTTAAAATTATTGCAATAACAAAAAAAAATTAAAAAAAATAAAAGAGTATTACAATTTTGCGTATTCCACAAAAACTAATTATAAAACTCAGGTTTTCAAGTTTGATTAAATTTAATAAGCGCATTCTAAGATAATTCATGTTGTTTGATAATTAAGGTTGCGCGCGAGTTATTAGATTATGATTAAGATGGCATCAAACGTGCTTGACGACTAATTTACTAAATTTACATTGTGGTCTGCCACACTGGAAAAAAAATTAATAATCGTTTGTTAGAATTCTAGTCCTACAAAAGATATAAAAAGTAAATAAAAATTCCTTTCATGATGTTGCTTATTCGGGCCTCAAAGCACCAATTTTTCGCCATAAAAAATTCCCAGCGTAGAAATTGCACGGCACAAAGATGAATGTGGCTTGCATTTTATTTATGTAGCTCTCAAGGTAGAGCAGTCATCAGAAAATCTCGAGAGGAAACCAGACGCACGTATCGTGTTGTACAAGGTGAGCATCGCAACCGCCGGCTCAATCCCGCTTTATTTACTTTGTGCCATCAAAAGATGACTTTACTTGGGCATTTCAAACTTTACCAAAACATTTTTACCATTTACTATAGGCTAATAAAACATGCCCACAATTTCAACAAAACCATCAGCCCAAATCACGCACACCTGGGGAACGAAGGAAGGAAGCACAACAACATCCACAAATATTTTTTTTTCATGGGCCCCCTTCCATGGGCCCCCTTAAAAAAAGGAAGCCCAAGATCCATACATATTTTTTGCATGGGCCCCCCTAAATCAAAGGGGCCCCAAGATCCATACATTTTTTGCATGGGCCCCCCTAAATAAAGGGGCCCCAAGATCCATACATTTTTTGCATGGGCCTCCTAAATAAAAGGGCCCAAAATCCATAAATATTTTTTTTGCATGGGCCCGCACCTAAAATTTATCCCTAGGGTCGCTAAGGCCCCTTAATCAATCATTTTTTGTGCCTAGGGCTCCAACATCAACTATTTTTATTTACCTAAAGCCCCTAAATCAGCTTATTTGTGTGCCTAGGGCCCAGAAATCAACTTATTTTAATGCAAAGGGCCATAAATAAACCATTTTTTGTCCCGAAGGCCCCTGAATCAACCATTTTTGTGTCTAGGACCCCTAAATCAACTTATTTTTTGAGCCTAGGGCCCCTAAATCAACTATTTTTATGCAAAGGGCCCTAAATCAACTATTTTTATGCAAAGAGCCCCTAAATCAACTATTTTTATGCAAAGGGCCCCTAAATCAACTATTTTTATGCAAAGGGCCCTAAATCAACCATTTTTGTGTGTCTAGGACCCCTAAATCAACTTATTTTTGTGCCTAGGGCCCCTAAATCAACTATTTTCATGCAAAGGGCCCCTAAATCAACTATTTTTATGCAAAGGGCCCTAAATCAACTATTTTTGCGTTAAAGGCCCATGGTTTATTTCGCAATAAAAATCTCCTCTGTTCATGTGTGGGGCCCCCGATGGTATGCTTTACCCAGGGGCCTCTAAAATCAATTTTTAAAATTATTATCAGAAACCCGTGCATTTGTCCTTTAAGTGAGGAAAAAAAAGCGATCTTCAATCACAATTTCAATGCGACTACAGAAAACGTGTCAAAAGCTTGAAAGGCCTTTTTTTAAGGTATTGCTAAAAAAGAAAGACTTTGATGCAAAGAATCCAAAGCTAACATTATTTCATCCTCCGCTTTGATGGAGTCGAACGGCTCCTGCTTGCTGACGTCATGCCGTGTCGCCATGGCAACGGTTGGCACTCGCCTCAGCAATGCAGGCACAAAGATGGTGCTAGTGGTTCATGTTTAAAGGAGACTCACATTTGCCACTTTGCACCATTTTTATCCACGACCGAATACACAATTTCTCTCGTGTCGTGTTGGATTCAATAAAAGCCAACAAAACTCCAATAGTTTGCGCCTGAATTTACGTTAATCTTCGATTTAGGTTAACCAGAGCAGGAATAACACTTGACCACACAAGGTCAAGGGCCCCTAGTTAAAGGGGCCCCATGAGGATTCATGCAAAAATTTTATTTCTGCTTTTTCTTAATTTGGGCCCCAAATGGAAAGGTTTTGGACCCCAAAACAAGCAGGGGCCTCTAAGTTAAAGGGGTCCCATGCATGTTTTTCCTCTAATTTTGGCTCAAAGGAAAAATTTTGGGCCCCAAACAAGCGTGGGCCCCTTAAAGGGGCCCCATGAGATGCCATGCAAAATTTTAATTTTTTTTTCCTAATTTGGACCGCAATTAGAAACGTTTGGGCCCTCGGATGCAAGGTTTGGGGCCCCAAAAGACGCGGGGCCCCTTGAATCTTTTAAAATTGACATATGAAACTATTTTGAAATGTTTATCCATTAGATTCATGCGGTTGTTTTCCACGCATAGCAACATTTTAAAAGAATAAAATAAAGAGTAAATTTTGAATCTAAAATCAATCCACGGCCAACCATTTTTTTCTTCTCTCCCGTTTCATCTTGTCAGAAAATCTTACAAATTCACTTTTTCCCATCTCCTTTTCCAAGTCCCGCTATTACAATTTCTTTCCTCCCTTCAATGCAATGTCGAATGTTAGAAATGCATTTGTCTTCATAATTACACTTTGGACATTGATCAAGTCCCGAGTTCCCAGAAATCACATCCTTTTCCAGTGAATATTTTAGACTACCAACTCTAATTATGCCACCTACTCCCCCCGACACTTTTTTTTCACACTAAAATGTGATCGCATTACTAATGAGAAAGAAATCAACATTTGCCGATGTGATTAATTCCATTATTTACATTGGCACACATTTGCTCCAACGCCTCAATTGTTTACTTTAAAAGACTAAACGCAATAATTATTGCAATAAAAAGAAAAAAAATTTAAATTTAAATTACCATAAATTGAAAATCTTGCCCCCCGTCCCAAATATGGGCCCCCACCTCACTTCAAAAAGCATAAAAATATGCAAATTACAATGTAATTTACATTCAATTTTTTTATTCCCCACATAAGATTACATTTTGGGGCCTCCTGAGCCTCCTGAGCCCGAAAAAACAGAATAAATTTTGGGGCCCTTGGGGGCCCTTGGAAAGATTATATTTTGGAGCCCCCTGTGGGCCAGAAAAAAATAATTGTGAAGCCTCATGGGTCAGAAAAGAAAAGAAAACGTTAGAGGGCCCCTAAACAAACGGGCCCTAGAGAAAAAATATATTAGTGGGGCCCCAAAATATTTACAAAAACAATTTTTTTTATCAAAGAATCATCACATTTTCTTAAAAATTTTAAAGTGCAGGGCCCCTCTGAGCACGGGCCCCCCAAAAGTCTCAATTTGGGGGCCCTGAAGCCCTGACTGCAATCTGCACATTTCACACTCAGTTGTTTACATATAATTACTATACTTAAAATTAAACACAAAAAGGCGTCTAAATTGATATTTACATTTCAGCATTTTTTTAATTTCTCTTTTTTATATCTTTTGTTAGATTTATGACCAAGAGTATTTTCGTCGTAAATTATTTATGACATTTTAACGTCTGCAAAACATCTGTTAGTTACGTTATCCACGTACAGTACATTTTTTGTATTATTTTTTTTTGTATTACATTACTAGAATCTGGACCAACATCACATCAAGACATTCTTTACAGCATTAGACGAAAGCAATGTGCACAAATATTGCAATTATCCTTGAAAACAATGACTTTTAAGCCTCCACGGTGTCTCGACTCGTGTTTACATATTCAGGGATTAGATTTGTCTGCAGTGGCGTTTGGGTATAGCTCTACACACCTTTTAACCTTTCAAATACCAACATTTTACACATTTCCCAACCGCCGTACAACCGCGTTTAAACCGAGTAAACCGACAACAAGAAAATTCACCAAACATGTAATTCGCAGCTATTGATTGAATTAAATCAAATTTAAAAATATCCCACATCCAATGGGGGCTCCAAGGAAAGTCCCAAGTCAAGGGCCCCCCCAAGGGCCCCATCTTAGGGGCCCAAAATCTGTAATTTTTTATTTTATTATTTTTGTTGTTGGGTCGAGTTGTGATCACATGTCAAGAAGGGCCCCATAATTCGGGGCCCCGGGCCCCAAAATTTTTTGTTATACAGTTTGAAGTTTCTTTTGTCATCAGAATATTTCTCGGGGCCCCGTTGTCAAATGGATGAAATAGAAAAATGAAAAAGCAAAGCAACAATTTTGAGGTAAATAACACTTCTTTTTCTTCTTCCCATTGAATTCACACAAGATCAAATCAAATAACCAACTCAATTACTGCATCTAATAAAAAGAAAACGGGAGAAAAAAAATGATATAAGAGTGAAAAACTCTTCTTAAAAAAATGTCTGATTGCGGGAAGAAAAAGAGAAGAAAGAAAAGGGGAGGGAAAAAAATGGCAATTTGCAGAGCTCTTAGATCTTGCTCAAGTGAATTCGTTTTCCAAAGTGCCAATATTATCCGAGAGAAAACTGAAAAACCACATCGAATTGCATTCATTTCTTATCACCCGAGAATGAAATGACAAACTAAACATCCAACATGTTGCAAATCGATTGTCTTAAAGCAGCGCCTAATTTCTCGTCATCATTCCGAAGTTCTCTTTGTCGTGCTTCATAAAGATTAAAATCTTTTCAACATGTTTTTTTTTTTTTTTTTGTTCTGATAAAGACTCGCGATTTAATTAATTTATTGTCGTCAGTAGCAATTGCTAGGCCGATTACCGATAATTCATCAACATTTTCGTGCTCGGGGTAAACATTTTAAATTTTAAAAGTAAAGAAATCTTCACTAAATAACGATTTTTATTAGAAAATTCAAGCTGATAATCAACCTAAGGGACATTTTCAAACTGATAATCAACCGAAGGGAAATTTTCAAACTGATAATCAACTGAAGGGAAATTTTCAAACTGATAATCAACCGAGGGAAATTTTCAAACTGATAATCAACCTAAGGGAAATTTTCAAACTGATAATCAACCGAAGGGAAATTTTCAAACTGATAATCAACCTAAGGGAAATTTTCAAACTGATAATCAACCTAAGGGAAATTTTCAAACTGATAATCAACCTAAGGAATATTTTCAAACTGATAATCAATCTAAGGAAAATTCTCAAACTGATAATCAACCTAAAGGAAATTTTCAAACTGATAATCAACCTAAGGAAAATTTTCAAACTGGTAATCAACCTAAAGGAAATTTTCAAACTGATAAAACAACCTAAGGGAAATTTTCAAAGTGATAATCAACCTAAGAGAATTTTTTAAGCTGGAAATCAACCTAAGGGAAGTTTTCAAGCTGAAAATCTACCTCAGAGAAATTTTCATCAAAGGCCGAACCTCATTGGTCAATTTTAAGTCAAAAATCAACCAAGTAAATTTTCTCCATAAAATATTTCTGATTTGGCAATTTATCTTCCAAAAACACAAATGAACTAAATATATTTAGAAAATAATAAAAATATCTGACAAAACCTTTTTAAAATTTAATAAACAAACATCACAAGGGAATCTCTTCCTCTCAGCGAAGGTGTCGCTCATCGCTGACAAAATTTCTCATTGGACAATTTTATTCCAAACTCTACTCGCTGTCTGATTGGCTACTCAAATAATCAAACTATTTTAATTTTTACATCTCAACAAATTTAACCCTCCCAAATCACTAGAGAAATCATTCCTTTCATCTTCAAAAAATGGTGTCTAACTTGGATACAGAGAAAATTGTTTTACAAATTACATTTGTACAGGTGACTTGATAATGGCATGAAGGAAAGTAGAAAAAAAAATCGATTGGCCCACCAAGTTTACGTAACAAAAAACATTTTTGGTGCAATATTTAAAGATACCAACTTTATTCGCGTTTAATTTTAATTTTCCTATTACGAAACCTTGAATTAAAAGACGTAGACACCGTCTGTGACCCTCAACTAAGCTCTCTTGTAAGCATAGTCCATCATAGGTAAGTAATTTGCCTCAGCTAATTGAACTAACGTGTCGTTAATTCGAGGCAGTGGATAAACCATTTTCTTTGTTACTGCATTCAGTCGTCTCCAGTCCACACAAAATCTCCATTTTCCGTCTCTTTTCTACGGAGCATAGCCGGAACACTTGTTCACTGAGCGTCAAAATGGATGTTCGGCCCGAGCAAGACAAACTGCCCTTCAAGTACTAATCAAGTTACTTACAAAATTCTTTGGGCCCAGTTAAGCCCCAATTAAACCCTCCAAAACTTCTCTTTTTTTGGCCTTCTTTTTCAGGGCCCTTATACTAGTTCTGGTCTGCACCCCATTTCACATCTGAGGCCCTGGCTGGTTTTGGCAGAAGATGAGCTGTAAATCCAATTGCATCTCCATCTATACTCCAAGCTTCAACCACAACTTGCATATCATCGGTTTAAACAGAAAGCAAACAAGTTAAGAAAACACCGCTTAATAGCGCGACCCTTCTCTTCAAATGCAAACAAATGTTTATCCAAACTACAATTAAAAATCAATACACAACTTGGCTCCTGCTCAAATTCCTCAACAAATACAATAAAATAAAATTGAAGGGTTAAAAAAAAAATATTCTTTTCCCATCCCAGTTTTGAGAGGGGTGAACACTGAACATCCCTCAATTTATTGCATTTAGCTTTTCAAATTTGAGTATTTGTATGCCAACCAGGTGAAGTAGCATCCATAAAGAGGAGAGCGTATTTGCCAGTTTGTCCATTCGTCAGATAAAGAAAAACCTCTAAGGCACACACCAAGCTTTATACTGTCCAAAGAACCCCATACAATATTGATGCAGTTACTGCGGATGATTCTTCAAGCGAAACCATCAACCACAAAAAAAAAATAATAATAAAAGAAAAATAATACCCAATTTTCTTATAAATTAAAATTGAAAAAACTCTCTCAGGGAATTACTAAGTTCGGGGCGTAATGAGCAAAAAACTGAAAACGCTTATTAATTTACGCTCTGTCCATTACTCCAATGTGTTCCATTACCTCTGATAACCTGCCTTTCTCTTTACAGCACTACCAAACAAACTTGGGCTAATTATTTTGTTTACTTGGAATAGAATATTCCTTAAAGGTCTAACTTTTAGCAACCGCAATCAAAAAGTCAGGTATTAACCACTCAAGATAATTGACGTTAATATGGCCGATGTTTCTTCCCGTTGCACACTTTAACAGTCGTGTTAGGGCATTCATTCACAGACCGTTTGCTGAGCTAAATCATGGGGTCCACCATCTGGAAACCGCGAGCTACTAAATGCTCTTGCAATGACAACACAGCTTTCATTCGGGTCAGTTTTCCTGCAAATTAAAACTTAACTAAAACTGAAACCGAAACTGATTTTTTTTTTGTCACCTCACACATCCTATCTCCATCTATAGGCAAAAATGAAAAAGTAAAAGGTCGTCTGAAACGTTTAGGTTTATCTGGTCTGATGGCTGGGAGGCTAGGAACAGCTCACCATGCTGGTCACCTGTTTCCATTAAAACCCACAAGTTACCGTATTACTTCGTTTTAAGCGGCATGCCTCTACAGCGCGAGTTTCACCAGACTGCCGGTAAACCCCGTTTAACGGCACTTTAGCAACATTCGTAAATGAAATTTCCTAAAGGTGGTAATTTCACATATAAACTCTTTCCACACTCAAGAGGAGCCCTGGAATCTTGGCTCCCATTGGCCGAGCCATTTCACTTGTGTAGTGATACATAAAAAAAAGACCCAAAACACCAGAATTGCATTATACAAATATACAGATATAAATAGAAGTACAGACATTGCAATAGATTTTCTGTCCTGACAAAGCAACCGATCAACTTAACGGACATGCATTTTAAAATAAAAAGAACATAAAACTTTATTTTTTAAATGGAAATTACTTTTTATTCTAGAGTAACATTAAATGTACATCATTTCAATCATTATTCCTACTGAAAAAGACTAAAAATCATAAGGAACTACTTTTCCTCGTAGCAGAAGTTCAATTACAGTTCTGAGTAATCAGACTAGGCCAATGGGAGCCAAGATTCCAGGGCTCCTCTTGAGTGTGGAAAGAGTATGGCAGCAAGCTTTTTAAAGCAGCATAATACGGTAAACAGCATTAGACCTAGTCAATACTTCGTTATATCTAATCCTCGACTAATGATTAAGGTACGGTTTCTGGGGCAAGAACATCTGCCACCCGCCTCCAACTGGGTCTTTTGTGGTGTTTCAGGTCTTTGTGTAAATACAAGGTTGGGTCCTTAAGAAGTCGTCCCACAGATCGCGACTTGCATGGCCTAAATGCTCACACAAATATTCTACTTACGGAACCTAGACTATGCAAAGTGTCATACTATTTATGTCTCTTGGTAACCTGGAAATTACTAATAAGTTGTTAATTATTTGCTCTGAAGTGGCGCCAGCCATCGTTTCTTTGGACATTCGTGCTGCCTAAATAATTTTTAAATCATTAAGAAATTCCTGAAAAGCATTTTTGGCAAATTGGCTGGGCTTCTTTTGCAAACTGGCTTAACCCAATCAGATTTTGAAATTTTTAAGGAGAGCTTTGAGTGTTTGTTTGCACAACATTTTCCAAGCTAGAATCTTAACGATCTGCCAATACCCTCACTGAGTTGACTCTGGAGCCGGTGATGCATGATGCCCGTTAATATGAAAAAAACTGTAGATTCTTCAAGAGAAATAAAATACGAGGCAAGACATCAAGTGTTTTGCATACCCTTGTTAGGCCCATGAGAGTTTCCCATGTGATAGTGCCGCTTCTGATTGGCAGCCACATTTGACATAAAATTTAAACAAAATTAAAATTTTCCAATTTTTTGTTATTTATTTTCATTTTGTTACTAATTCCATGCTCTTAAGCGGTAAGCTGTATTTTAATTTATAAGCTACTTAAATATTTGAATTTCACTAAGTCCGCAGTAGTTTCTGGTGATATCTCCGGGAGTCGTGTACTTATGAGACGTCTCGTTTAATGGCTGCAGTTCTGTTGCCTTTGTGTTAAATATTTTACTTTTCAAGGGAAACAAACAGTATTCGATTCAATATTTTCCCCTTAAATTATCTATTAAATTAGATTTTCCCCTTCTTTTCTGTTCAGATTTCTCGCAAATTCTTATGCTGAAAATAAAACACTCAAATTAAATTAAATTAAACCAAAAAAAATTAATACTAATTCTGTCTTACAGCTTAAAAAGTCACATTTCTCTTGCATTTTAACTTAAGTCCTCGATAGTATAGTGGTTAATATCCTCGATAGTTTAGTGGTTAACATTCTCGATAGTATAGTGGTGAACATCCTCGATAGTATAGTGGTTAATATCCTCGATAGCATAGTGATTAATATCATTGGTAGTGCAGTAGTTAATGTCCTTGATAATATCGTCACCAGCAAAAATAAAAACATGGGGCCCATTGTGTGGTAAAGCCCCTGGGCCCAGACCCAAGAAGCCCTGGTGTTTGCTTTCCAGTTGTGGATCCCAACTGCTGGCCTTTTTCACTTGCATTATAAATTGATGGATTCAGTTTCACATTGACTAGATAAATGTGTCTACAGTTCTTTTATGTCTACACACAAAGGAAACTATGCATCATTCTCTATGACTACAAATACAGCA
The DNA here is from genome assembly GCA_949358305.1 of Strigamia acuminata. NCBI lineage: Eukaryota > Metazoa > Arthropoda > Chilopoda > Geophilomorpha > Linotaeniidae > Strigamia > Strigamia acuminata. The sequence goes on from OX442318.1 coordinate 7,953,054, forward strand.
GAATTAATCTTTCCAGTTCAGTTGTGAATGGAAAAGTACATTTATTTGACCCTATGGTAACTGATAAGGTAGATCATGCTGCAACAGCTTCGCACTTCCTTTCCTCCTGAAAATCTACAGACTGAGCCATGGACATCTTGATGTTACTGACTTAGCAGTCGTAAGGCTTTTCTAATCTCATTTCCTCTCCTCCCATCCAAGAAGCAATGACAATAATAAATCTCAAGTGGCTACTTCCAGGAAAAATGATCCATATGTTTTCAAAAAAAAATAGATAATATCTCCCAGTCCAAGAAACATAAATATTAAATTACTTTTTAGGAGCTTCAAATACAAAACCTCAAAAATCCATGTACCAATCTGGAAACATTTTACAGGATTAGTTTGGACACACTTTCTTTCTTGAAAATAACTGAAGATACCTTAGACCCCTCTTTAAGGGGCTTTCCACAGTAGTGCGGGTTTACCAAACTGCCGGTAAACCTCGTGTTTACCAACATTTTAGCAGCATTCATAAGTAAAATTTCCAAAAGTTGGTAATTTCACTTACAGCAGCTGGATAATATAGTATATCAATTCTAATAATTAAGTCGAATAGGAAGTCGATGGTGGGCTATCTAAACTCTTTCCACATTCAAGAGGAGCCCTGGAAGCTTGGCTCCCATTGGCCGAGCCATTTCACTTGTGTGTTGATACAGAAAAAAGAACCAAAACACCAGAAATGCGATTCCCCACAAACTTTGGCATAACGTGCCAGCATCTGGTCCCGAATGCTGGGAATGTTTTCGCAACTTTTGATCAAACCGATCGATCAAATAAAACCGAAAATTAAAACAAGTTTCCACATAAAAGGACAAATGTACTTCGACGAAATGAACTTTGTACACGACCTGTTTCTTTCGCAATTTTATGAGTTCCTACTTTGCTTTTACTGGTACCTCGCCCCATAATCATGGGAAAGACAAAGCCGGCACGAGTCTATTAAATCCTTCCCAGTATATTAAATTTTCACTTTTCAAACTTGCTCCAAAACTTTTTTTTCCAGGTCACCCACACACTTGCAAACGCAGGTGTGCATTATATCCTAAAATCCACTCCTTTTTTCCCTTTCAATTTTATTTTTATGGCTCCACCAACTTGGTTCTGATCGATTTAATCAGTGGCACTAGAACCGATCAGGTACACCCACCAGGGCCCTTTGGTGCAGGCCCTGGGCCCCAAAATTCATCTCCTTTATGGTACAAAAATTAATTATGTAAATTCATTGTAATTCGCGTGGTTTTTCGGCTTCCAGAGTCAGGGGCCCATCTCACCTCTCTCAGGCCCTTTAATCAGGTCAATGCTTTGCACTTGCCTTAAGTCTAGTTAGAGTTTTGTTAAAGGCCAACATTCTTATAGGATTTACCAGGAGGGGTTAGATACTACTTGCATTGCAAATTCAGTGGAAACAATAAAAACAGTCGAGTAAACCTGATTGAATTGCCTCTATGGCTGTTTAAAAATAGAATAAAATCAAGACAAGGACTTCTTTTTCTCTTTTTTTTTTTAAAGGATGATGTTTCATTTCGCAAGCGGCTTTTAATTTATTGATTCACCATAATTAATTCCTTTCCAACTTTCTAAACTGCAATTTCACACATTTCAATACTAATTAGGACTCATGTGACTGCTCAATGTAAACAGCGACTTTGCTAGTGCTCGAATTATTTTCCCCGACTAGAAATAATCAATGGACGATATTTTTCAAAGATTTTTCGGAACCCTCGAGAAAAGATTATTAGTAAGGCCAACAACGTCTGAGCCAGTGCTGCCCCTTGGTACTCCAAGAACCTCAAATTTTCTTTCCCGCAAGGCCCTTAGGATCCTAAATTTTCTTTCAATGAAAATCAGTCATCATGTTTTATCGACGTCAACAAAACGTGATTTTTTTATAGTAGAAGGGTGGGGGGCCCTCACACCTCACATTTGCCTAGGGTCTCGCAGATGCTAAAACCGCCACCGATTTCCAGAGACAAGCGGGCTTAGATTTGGGTGTTCGTAAGCCGCACACACTTTCGTAGAAAATGTCATAATTAGCCCAGAAATTGTAGAATTATTTTATCAAAGTTTTAACGCCTAAGATGCCTAATTTTACACTAAGGGGTTTCATTAAATGAGCGATTAGTTGATTACTTTGATTACTTTGATTAGTCGATTACTTGATGTGTCATGTGACTAGATTCAACCAATCCCGAGAATAATCATCTCATCAAATAAGCAACTAAGCAACTAATAAAGTAATCACCCCAAACTACGTCGGAAACTGCTTTTGAGTACTAACCTTAAGGATTGGAACAAGAACCACAAATTTTGAACCATATTTTGAGAAAGTCGGCCCCTTGAGACGTGTTTTAATGCTTCTTCAGCAGGAAGCACTCCAAGATGCCTGTTATACCAGCAAAATCCAATCTCCCACTGCAAAAACCTCAAAGAAATAGTCAATTAATCTCTGCTTCAACCAGAACTCTCAAACCATCTTGAAATGCACTTCCTGTAAACAGTAGCATTTTATCGACGCCATTTCAAAGATTTTGTCTATTCACCGTAAAGCGCGCTTGTCACCCACCCAATGTGGTTTGCTTCAAGTCCTAGACAGAAAGCATCTTTCCGGCAAATGCAGACCTGCAGTTCGATTCCCAGTCCTGGATTCCACCGTCATCCACCCAGCAAGCCTTCTTCAGCCGCACAGCAAATTGATTGATGTTAACTCGGTTTCGCGTTGCTATATGAACAATATTCTCGACAAGTAATAGGGTTAGTCCAATATTGACCTATTACTACTCCCAAGTAAACACATTAACACACGACTATAAGAATTGGTTGCAAAGACGAAAAAGAGCTTTTCGGATGCTGCTGCAAACCATTTGAGGGATTTGAATCGAGTTAGGCGATGTATAAAAAAGATGGGGTATTGGATTCTTGTCTATAGACCTAAGACAGACATGAATTTTCGATGAAGCAAAGCAACAAACATCTAAAACCCATGTCAATAGGAGAAACTTGTTTCACAGCTCTCGGCTGCAAGCTCTTCTTTCATTTCCTGCCAATCTGAGAGAGGGAACCACCCACTCCCCTTCACCTGCTTGGTACCATTCGAGGAAAAAAAAGGAAATTACCTCTTCAACACGGAATTGTGGGTACCTACAAGCACAGATAAGTCGCTTAAGTGTTCCTCTTTATCTTGTTGCAGAATAATCTCAACGACGGGTTATTTTTGAACATGCGTTTGCCGATACTATACATCGATAATGTCAATCCATCTTAATTAGCTGCGGCGAGAGTTCTCAATCTTTTTGATTTTCTACCAATTAATAAAAACGCCTTTTCACTTGATGCTAAAATGTATTAGAAAACGCATTTCAAAATACATCGCAATTAGGCCTGTGCGGTTATATATTGCAACGTATCGCAAAAATACATTAGGGGCCGTCCATAAATTACGTAACGCTGATTTTTCGATTTTTAGACCCCCTCCCCCCCCCTGTAACAAGGTCGTAACAAATCCACAAACCCCCCTAGAATATTACGTAACAAAACTCACCATCCCCCCCCCCAAAAAAAAATTTTGATACAAGCTTATAATACAAAATTGTACAAATTCTCATGTTATTTTAATTCTTTATTGAATATGCAAATAGTTTTGATTCTTTTTTTGCAAAGTAGATGGTAAAAAATTTAGTTTTCGCAAATTGTTGCTGAAATTTTGAAAAATCAGCGCGGCAGTTTCGGCAATCGGGCCCTGCACCGCTATTAGCACTATTGGGTCCCCATTTGGACATTTTTCAATTATTGCTTCAATGTTGCCCCTGGAGCATCTCTGCACTTGGGTAACAAATGAAATTAACTTCCATGGAAATACGATGAAATGATAAATTCTACAATTTCTCTCTCTCGGTGGGTTTCTTTTTGGAAGAAATTCAGAAAAATCACATAAACTTCAAAATGAAAAATCCTAGAAATCAAAAAGATACGACCGGTTGCCGGTCAACCGGTAAATATTTCCCCCGAATGGTAAAAATTTAATATCCATCGAAATTCCGCATAGATTAATGCACAATATCACATTTACAGTGGCGAAAAACGAGTCCAAGTTTGAGAAAAATCGATGATTTATGCAATTGCATCAACCAGCAAATCTCAACCTTCCCACATATTTATTGTCAAAAATTCCCAACATTTCAATATATTTCCAATAACCCCCAAATACCTCACAAATTTCATCCAAAATTAATCACCAACCCCCCCCCCCCCCAAAAAAAAAAAAAAAAAAAAAAAAAAAATCCTTTCAATTGTACCATCACCAGCAAAAAAAAACATTTCCAGACACCACTGATCGTGACCAAGCAACCCGTGACCGATTTTCCCCAGCAAGCGCAAATCCGCTTAACTATTTATGCATCAACACCCCCAAATATCTTTCAGTTAGAACTCCAGTCTTGAGCATCCAACAATCACACGCATTCATCATGAATTGCCACCCTCGACCGAACAAACCGAGCCTGACTTTGTCCACATTTCGTTGGATCACTATCGCAATAACTGCACTTTATCATTCGAGTCATGTTGCCACTTTAATCACTAATAACTAACTTAGCGCGCATAAAAATATGCCAACTTGTGCCTCTAGTCGCGTGGTGCAGCAGTCATATTACCAAGCATAAATTTGGCGAGTGAGTGAATGTGTGTGGTTTTCCAATAACTATTTTGCACCAATCGCGCTCACCTCAATGTGATGGTGGCACGCAGTTGTAGCTGCACAACACGCAAACCCACTGCATCATCATCTGACAACCTTTTTTTAAGGGTATGTGCAAATGGTTGGCCTCGATTTGCTTTCTCGTGTTAAGCATACAAGAAATATAATAATAATAACGCATTCAAGATGCTCATAACTCACACCTCCCGCGTGTCCATAAATTTCAGCCCTTTGCCTTTCGCTCGTTACACGCAGGTAAATAGAAAGCCGATTAAATTGTTTCGTTTCGCTGAATAAATGCTCGCTATGTTTATTTACCGTCGATTCCACATCGCGTAGTATTCTTACCGACAAACACCGAACAGCGACCCCAACTTCAATTGTGGCCGGTTCACACAAAATCGCACCACGAGCAAATAATTTTTGCTGGTTTATTTTATTATTTTACTTATTTTAGTCATTATTATTATTATTATTATTTATTCGTGCGCACTCCAAAGGAGTAAAAATACAGGGAGTTAATCTCAACGGATGAACTAAAAGTAAAGTAAATAGAAAGCCGATTAAATTGTTTCGGTTTGCCGAATAAATGCTCGCTATGTTTATTTACCGTCAATTCCATTATTCTTACTGACCAACATCGAATAGCGGTTCGAATTTCAATCATGGCCGACTGAGACAAAATGGCGTCACAAACAAATAATTTTTGTTTATACTCTGTCCCTGTGTAACTTGGGCCTATTTCCGATTGGCTGAGCCTTTTCACTTGTGTACTGATACCAAAAATAGATCAAAACAATGGTTGCCATTTTGACTGCTGTCCAGACAAAACAACCAATAAAAAAATTTGAAAATTGTTTTTTTTCCCTGGAAGAAGCAAGCAATAAACTTAATAAACAGGAATGTTGAAATAAACCAACATAAATCTTTATTTTATGACTTCAAGATACATTTTCTTAGAAAATACAAACAACATTACATCATTTCAATGATTAAAATCATCAAACAAATTTAAAACCACTCTGAACTATTTTTCCTGGTGGCAGCACAGTGAGTTATGAGGCTCAGCCAATCGGAAATAGGCCCAAGTTACACATGTACAGAGTATTTATTTATTTAATTTTTTTTAGTGATGTTGCTTCACGATCTTTCCATTTTCATTAAAAATGCTCGCTGCCTCACATACAATATTAATAATTCTTAATGACAAACCTCGAATGATCTTCAATTGACAAAACGACACCAAAAGCAAATAATTTTCGCTTATTTATTTATTTAATAAATTCTCGATGTGTTTATTTACCTTTAATTCCACCTCGCATATTATTCTTACAAAAAGGCAAATTTGTGCTTATTTATTTATCTATTTAATTTTCGTCATGTTTCTCCACGATCTTTCCTTGGAATTTCTTTCCATTAAAAATGAAAACAGTTACGATAGGAGGCAATTGCTACGAGTTGGGTAATGGCTTCCGAATAAACGTCGGTCTCGTTACAACGTTGCATTTTACCAGCTATTACAGATCTATCACAGCAAAACAGAGGCACACTTGCTTCTTGGTGGCTTGCCAGGGACCCATCTTGTCTCTGCGGTGAAGACTGATTGACAAAATCCTGGCAATTTTTCAAAAACCTAATCCCACACATTTTCCAACCAGAAAAGGAAGAAAAAAAAATAAAAAAATAAAAAAATAAAAATTGTGCAAAAATACAGGAAGCAGCAAACCAGACTATCCAACTTCAACCAGCAAAGAAATATTAATTAAAAATCTAATGGCCTCCTCCAACTGATCCAGAGATGATGCACCGAGTTTACACAGTCATCAAGAAAGCAATAGAATTGCCAATGCTGAGGTGTCTCACTTCCTGTTTCAAGGTGGTCAAAAAATTTAACATTTGATCTTACTTCCTGAAGAAGAAAAATTAAATTTACTTTGGCCGCCGTTTCCTTATTAACAACAAAAATAAATATACGGCATCCGGCTACTGTACATTCATTCGGAAGAGGTCATTTACACTGTGGCCCAATTGATCCGAACACAAAGATGTAGCCTTTCGTTTGTGTACATTATTCGCTTCCTTTGAGACATATTTCAGCGATTGTGTCCACAAAATCAACCGGCCTAAAAGCTCTTTTAGTTCACCCGTGCAGTAAGCAAATTTTTCCTGCAGGGTTATCAGAACTTTTTGTCGGAGATGCATGATTTTACACTTTCAAAAAGGAAAGTGCCAAAAGGTACTTTAGCAAAAGGAACCTATGGGGTCACTTTTCTTCCTTCTGCATTTTCCTTTTGAGATAGTAACACAAACTGCGCATGCGTCATCACACTAACACTTGACAGTGCACTGTTAAAAGTAAGATGTGTTCTAACATGTAAATCATCGAAAACTTCTCACTAACCGAAGTGAAACCTAAAGATGCTATTTTTGCAGACTTAAAACAGTGAAATTGCGGGTGGAAAGCGGCATTAAAAAACGGCATTTTGCGGACTTATTGCGGACCTATTGCGGGCTCATCCGGGAAGTTTTTGACCAAAATTTCCATACCCAAAACCCTTTATTGTTCAATAACCTGGCCAACCGTTGCTAGAAGCTGCATGATGCCTCGGCATAATGCTGCCGTAATACAGCACGCTTAAAACTGCACAATTCCTTGTGGTGTAAATACATCACAGTATTCCACACATAATATTACTCAAAAAATATTTTAGTAAATAGCAAATATGACATTTTGAGGCATAAACCCGAGATTGAAACACTGCAATATAGTCGATAATCAACAAATTCAAATTTCTGGATAAAATAATGAAAATCAATGCACACATTGCACAGAGTAGGAACTATGACAGAAACAAACCTCCATCCAAGCATCGTGTGTTACCAGGTCCATAAAACATCGTCACCTCCAATAAAATTCCCTTTCAATTCTAGTTAAGTGCACACCTTACGCCACAAAACTCGCAATAAAAATGGAAAAAGATGAAAAGGAAAAAAAAAAATTAAACTTACATTCATCAAACTTCCAATGAATCAGCACAAAAATCTTTTTTCTCTTCCAAAATCCAAACAAACATGGCGGCCGTCGGTTCTAGACGCAAGTAACAAGTAACGCCGAGTTATGTGCCAAAACCAACCACGCATAGAGACTACACATTACGGACTAAAAAGAACATTCACTCACTTATTTACTGCCAAATTTCTTTTTCTCTTGCACAACTAGAAAGAAAAATTGGAGAAGCCAAAGGGTCTTGTAAATCGACTTCCTCGTGTCACTCTTGTCAAGATAAACCCGTCTTTTTGCTCGGCTTACGGGTATAAAAGCACGTTGCTAAAGCGGAAATTGACTCGGAATACAGCAAGATGAGAAGTGGCTCAAATATTCAAAGCCATCATCTTCCAAAGTTGTTCCTTTCAGACACTGTAATGGTCAAAATCTCCTCTCCTACTATGTTACCTCGACGTATATTCCCAATAATTGTGGTCTCCTAGATTTGCCAAGACTTACCAATCTAATTTTATTGCCAACTTTAAATCCGACGCTGCTCACAAAATACTCGGTCATGTAAACATTGACTTCTTCAAATTCCCGATCAGAAAAAGAAAAAAATCCCCACATTCGGATGGGCCCGGGCCTGTCACAATCGATTGGATCAGGGACCCACATGGATGTAATCCTTCAGGGCCGGACTAACCACTTCCAGGCCCCAAGCACAAGCATGAATGTGGGCCCCATCAATATGGCCGACAGAAAAGTGTTGAAATCAGGTCAAAATCCAAAGAATCCACCACACACGTTGATTATAGAATCGGGTTTTCAATAATCCAATAATCAAAAATACGACAAGCTGTGCGTCACTTCCGCTAGGGAATTGAATGCACCTATTATATAATTAAATATATAACGTCCTGTTTAAAGAAGGCATGTATGTATGTCTTTGTAACGGCGACCCATCTATGGACATGTGAAAATTTTAAAATCAATTAAAACAGCTTACTTCGCTTTCTGGTAATCCGGCAGTGGATTGGACACCAAAAACAGCCATAATCCATCACCAAAAACTGTAAAAACAAAAACTTCTGGGCTTTGGGGCCCTTCTTAGGGCCGGGGCCCGAGCCAAGTGGCCTTGCAGATGTCCCCATAACTGGGCTTGATTTTTCTGAGTGTTCAATTACAGTCAAATCTCTCATTAACACCGAGAAAAGAACCCAATTTTTTTTCTTCATTTTTTGAATTGGCAAAAGGAGGACCTTATCTATTATAAGAGCCATAGAAAAACTGCCAAGTTGCAAAGTAAGGCACTAAACTAGGCCAAACTTTTGTCGTTTTTATCGATTTTTGATAAAGAAAAAAAAAAGAAAGAAAAAAAAAACCTTCCAGATTTCTTTTTCCACACATTTTCCAAAAATTGTCACAAACAAATGTCGCAAACAAATCAGTTGAAATTAAATACTTACAAATCCAAAATTTGTATTTAGTTACCACGTGATGTTTTCCGCCCTCTCTCATCAAATTGATTAACTATTGAACGATAAAATTTCCACCTTTTGCATGGTCTCACTCGTGGAAATTAAAGGGTGTGTGAAATCACGCCGCCATCTTGTGGAATTCTTTGTTTCCAGCCACCATCTACAAAATTGCCTTTCGAAACCACAAAAATAATACCTGGACGGACAACTTTCCGATTTAGCGATTTTCCTCTTTTGTGTTTTTGCAATTATGCACACAATTGGTGGAACTGATATCACGTGACAAATCCAAAAGTGCAAAATTGTTAAAAATTGCAAAATTGCAAAATTCAGATTACACCATTTCCTCATTTCAAGCGTGCAAAATAAAAACAAGCCTCTTTTTCGCATTCCATAGCCCAAACTCTGTTTTCCCATCCTGCTTTTCGCCCTCCTAAGGTATTATATAACACTTTTCAATCAAAACTTAACCAAATCCCTTCATACAAGAATAAAACCTGAAAGAATTTAAGTTTAAACATTTTTTTCCCTCCATTGCAAGTGTAATTTTTCATCTCATACACTTTATATGTATGAGACAATCTTTGCCAGCTAAATGAAAATGTCAGGAATATAAAAATTGTTCATAAAAATTCCACACCATCCTTTACTTCTCTTCCTCAAATAAAAAAGAAATCCAAACCCAAAGGCCCCACTATTTTAATCTGAATTTTCCTTACCCATTCTATTTGGTTTCGATTTCCACCAAAACCGAAACTTAACGTTTTTAAATGCCACTTAATGCCCATTAAAATCCACCTCCACTTGCACCACTCTCCCACAGCATTTCAGTAGGTAAAATGATCATGATGGAAAATAAAAAATATTTTAACCTTGAACCAGCGTCTCATATTTTCCCTTCAAAGCCTGAAACTAATTTCACTAATGGCCTTGTCATCTTCACACTTCTACTTGCTTGTTAGTCAATAGCCTGGCTGAGAGCAAATGCATTCCCAACAAATCAATACCAAAAAACATATCTAGATAGGGTAAAGAAGCTTCTGTTCCTTTCTCACCACAAATCTCAGGAGTATCTCGCTACGCCAACATAAACATACAATGCAAATTTGCTTGTGCTTATTTGATTTGTTTAGAAAACCAGGTGGCAAAACTCAATCTTCCCCATACAACAAATCCTCTGATGGAGCTCTGAATACACAACTAAACACGGCATCCAGTATTGTGTTTAATCATGGACCACGGACACGTACCCGCGTGTTATTTCCAGTTGATTCGTTGTTCTGTGCGCTGATTGGATGACGGCAATCACGTGTCACGCATTGCTTGCCAACTAAGCATGTTTGTTACCTGTTGTCATCCCAGAATACACTGCGGCTATATACTGCGGCACCAACTAGATGTTCTCTCAACCGTAGACCTTTCCGAGGGCACAATCTATACTCTAGTTGCAGTCAAAAAGGCACATTAAACTCTATAGTCCCATTGGTCGAGCCAGTTTACTGGTGTAGTGATCCGGAAAAGTAGATCCAAACACCGGAATTGCATTACAATGTACAGACATTGTAATCGATTGCCTAGGCAACTGCCAAAAATTCAAAATTGTTTACTTTCCAGACATAGTAACCAATAAACATAATAAACATGCGTTTGACATTTTTATATGCGTAAAACTTCATTTCAATGATGGAAAGAACATTATTTAATAAGAAAAATCAAAATAACATTAACTAAACTAGTCATAACAAGCACAACAATAAATAAAAACTAAAACTACTTCTCCTAGTAGTAGTATACAGTCTGGAGTTAGTAGTAAACTGGCTCGACCAATGGAACTAGAGTATACGTCTGGATTCCGGAGTTCCGGACCAGCGAAATAGCTCTCAATGCAATCCTATCACTATTGACTCAGATGTCACACTTTCTTGTGGGCCAACACACTACAATAATTTAACACGTTTTCCCATAGATAGGGGTTGCTTACCCAAAATGTACTACAATCTCCAAGGTCCAGGGTTGTTAAGACTTAACTGGTGTAAAAGGTAATGGCTGGAACTGGTGTATTTTATGGCCACTTTTATTGCTAAATTCATCAATAATTACAGCATTATCATTCTGTTTTCAAACATTTCTTACAATCTCTTGAATCTTGCTGGGGTATGACCACACCATAAAAGTCTAATTCTGCCTCCCAGGTTTTGTAATGAGTAGTTTCTTCTCTAAAATAGTGATGAGGTTGTCAGCCAGCCTTGACCCGCATTTGCAAGTGCAAACACGTAACTTTATGTACAACTATTACAACCGGTTGTTTAATTTCATCGACCGAACACTCTAGGGAATTCAATGAGGCGATCTCAAGTGCCACTAACCGCCATTTCGTTTCACCCCCAAACAGTAAACAAAAAATAATAATTTAATTTACACAAAAATAATTTAAACACCAACAAAAATGCCTCAATATAAAATATAAAAAATAGGCTACTGTTAAGCGACATCTAAGCCAAATTTAACACTAGCGGCATTCAAAAATAAAAATAACAATTTTAGTTTAAGTGTATTTTAAGTTTTAACTTGGGTTTAAACAGGAAATGATGTCATTTTTGGTTTAAAATTGAAGTAAAACACAAAATATTTTAGTTATTTGAATGCAGCTGGCAAGTGCGTTCAAAGTATCGCTTTATACCGCTTATGCCGTTTATAAAAATGGCCTAATGTTCCGCATTATTCCCAGCATTAAGTTGTCACGATATCGATTTAACATCACTCATAATCACTGTAAACCTGCAAAAATTCCTTACACCAAAGGATTAAAAACAAAACAAATCATTTATTTACACTTTATAAAAGCAAGATATTTGCAACCGGTGCCAACTTGTGACTTTCCTTCTCCCAACAAACTAAGCAAAACAAAGCTCACTTTTTACGACGCTTCCCAACCTTTTTTCCCACATGAATATCTGTCAAGGGGTGATGGAAAAATGCCCTTTTATTATTTTTTTCCTCCATTTTTTTTTTTTTTTTTTTTTTTTTTTACACTGGTGAGACAAAAAAAACAGCAGTAAAGTACACCAGGAAGACTGAGCAATAAATTAGAACCTTAAATGTTGATAGTGATTGAAGTTATCAGTTGTACTTGTATTTTATCAGCAAAGTTCACACCTCGCGCTCATCTCAAAAGTGTCAGTACATTTCACTTTTTGAAATACAATCTACTCTCTCCTGCTTAACTCGGGGGCTTTTAAAGCCGACATGTATAAGTGGAAACTGCACTTTTCAATAAAAACCATCAAAATTTCAACAAAAAAATTTTTTTTTTCTTAGACCCAAGGACCCCAAAATCTTTGCTCTTGATTCGAATTAACGCCACTAGATAATGTTGATTTTTTAACATTGCCACCTAGTGATCAAAATTCCAAACAAATTAATAGGATTTAAAAATATCTAGTTTCAAAACATCTTTTTTTATCTTCATACATTCAAATGTTTGTTTATCCATTTCTGCAATGAATGTTTCCTAATCTAAATAAACAAATAAAAAAAAATTATTATTCAAATTTCAGACAAAACAAATTTTTTAATTTTTATTTGTTGAAGAAAAATTTTTAAAAAAAAGATTTAATAAAAAACAAAAATTTTTAAAAATTTAAATTTAAATTAAAAAAAAAACAATTGAATGTCAGGGTCATTTAACTTTCTTTTAGAAAAAATCTCCATTAGCCATTTAATCTTACATAACCTTGAAGGTTCAGTGGCCTCCAGTGCGAGCAGACATGAGAAATAAGCACCTCAAAAACCTGTTTGGAATCTCCCGACTTGCTTTCACACTGACCTACCTACTTTTATCCTATTATTCCACATCATTCTCTTCATATTACTAAATAATTTCATCAAAAACAGCCCACGCACTCTATATCCCATTTCCAACATTTTCATCCATTTCATAAAAAGTAAAATAAATATTATTAAAGAAAAAAAAACTCATTTAATACAAGGTTTATTGAAGGTCAAAAAGAAAAACCTAAAAAAAACCCAAATTATTATCAAGATGTGAAGTAATAGTGGGAATTACTTCATTTCCTGAATGCAAAATCATAATTATAAACATTTCCTCTTATCAAACCTTTCCATTCATACACAAAGTTTTCACCTCGACCAGCAGGAAACTCCACAATCCATGACCTGGAAAGATCCAATGAACCAGGGCCCCAAAAATACACCAGGGCCCACAAATTTTAAAAAATAAAAAATACAATGCAAATAACATCATTTATGCCAAAAATGAAATTTGGGGCCCCCGGGCTCTTGGATAGAACCCGTAGGAGTAAATTACAGGGCCCACTGACCTCATTTAATAAATAAAGTGAATTTAAGTTGAAAAGAAAATTTTACAGGGCCCCACTGACCCCATTTAATAAAAAAAAATTAAGCTTCAAAACCAAAATCAGGGCGCCCAAAAAATAAATTTTGGTGCCCCACCCTGGGCCCCTAGATAAAATAAACAAAATTTTTGACTTTTTATTTAAAGTGAATTTTCATTGAAAAACAAATTTTATGGGACCCAAAACCAAAAAATAAATTTTGGCGCCTCACCCTAGGCCCCTAGATAAAATAAAAAAAAATTTTAAGCCCCATTGAGCCCACTTTTTATTTAAAGTAAAATTTTCATTAAAAAACAAATTTTATGGGCCCCAAAACCAAAAAATAAATTTTGGTGCCCCAAACGGGCCCCTGCATAAAAAAAACTTCAAACTAAATTTTTGGGCCCTACTAATCCCTTTTTTATAAAGTAAATTTTCCTTTAAAAACAAACTTCATGGACCCAAGCCCCAAACCATCACTGGGTCATCCCAAAACCAAAACCAGGCCCCCCGCACCGCACACATCCTCCAATCACAAACTCGTGCCGACATAAAAACCGTGTATAGATTTTTTCCGCAGACCCCACCATTGTTTCCCACCTTTAATTACACAGCCACCTATAATTTGAAGCCATTTCCTGTTACAAATTTCGCTCTGTTATAACAGAGTGTTGATTTCGATATTCCCCACTATCAATCGGGATAAACCATGTGTAGCCATGCACGTACAATCGACAGAACACGAATGATGCACCGCTGTACAATCGAAATGCGTGACCTTTATGTATTAATGCCATGTCCTGTTTAATTAAATTGATTTGTCATCGATCTACTGGACATTTGCCAACACCACGCTGTTTTTTAAAAAAAAATAAAGATGAAAAAAAAAAGAAAAAAAAAAAAATTAAAAATCAATTTCATCATACACAACAATAATAATAATAAATATATCTCATACTTTATGTGCATTGCATTTCCTCCATCGCAGTATTTTCGTCAGAGAGCAAAATGAGGAAGTCGTATATTATTTTCTTGATATTTATAGTCACTATCAATCTGCTTTTATCGCGCAAATTCATTGATCACTGTCGATTTCTTCCTCTAATTTTAGCCTAGTCATTAACCCACACCCAGGGGCCCACATTTATTCACCCCGGACCTCAGGGCCCCCGATATTCAATTTTCCCACAACTCAATGTCCCAAAATTACTAAAGTGGGAAATCCCAAAAGTACATTTTTTGTTGGGGGCCCATGGGGGCCCAATATGAATTTTTCTGAAATTAAAAAATACAAGAATTTAGATCAAAATTGCAATTCCGGAGTGGGATGGGGCCCCAGGCCCCATCTTACCTCTTGTTGGCAGATTATTGGAGTTTGGTTTGATTTTTGGGGTTTGGCAGCAACTATTTCGGTGTTGATGGAAAAGCGTTACCAATACGATATTCCGAGAGAGAGAGAGAGAGACAGTCCAGGAAGAGATGCTCGATCAATAGTTTAATGAGCATGCGTAGTGCGTCACTAGAGTCTCCATCCATTCAAGGGATGATGCCGTTACACATGTATACACAAATTATGACAGTCTGAATATTTTCTATGGGTTCGGGACAATTAATCATCTATTCATGTCAATTGCTGTATTGAGTTATGAATGCAAGTAGAGTATTTTTTTTTTGTGTTTATCAATTTGTGAAAATGATGTTTCAATTTGTGAATAATGAGATTTCAATTCGAGAAAATAAGTTGCAATGAATATTTGGTTTCAATTTTTTTTTTTTTTGTTATTATGGTTTTGATTTATGAAAATGAGGTTTCAGTTTGTAGAATTAAAGTTTCAGTTTCTGAAAATACGGTTTCAATTTATGAAAATAAGGCTTTAATTTAAGAAAACAAGGTTTTTAGTTAAAGTCAAATTCTTGAGAATGATTTCATTTCTTGAAAATGAAGTGTCAATTCATGAAAATAAAGTTTCAATTCATGAAAATAAGGTTTCAATTCATGAAAATAAGGTTTCAATTCATAAAAATAAGGTTTCAATTCATGAAAGTAAGGTTTAAATTCATGAAAATAAGGTTTCAATTCATGAAAATAAGGTTTCAATTCATGAAAATAAGGTTTCAATTCATGGGAATAATGAAAACTAGGTTTCAATTCATGGAAATAATAAAAACTAGGTTTTATTTCATGAAAATAAGGTTTCAGTTTATGAAAATAAGGTTTCAATTCATGAAAATAAGGTTTCAATTCATGAAAATAAGGTTTCAATTCATGAAAATAAGGTTTCAATTCATGAAAATAAGGTTTCAATTCATGAAAATAAGGTTTCAATTCATGAAAATAAGGTTTCAATTCATGAAAATAAGGTTTCAATTCATGAAAATAAGGTTTCAATTCATGAAAATAATGAAAACTAGGTTTCAATTCATGGAAATAATGAAAACTAGGTTTCAATTCATGGAAATAATGAAAACTAGGTTTCAATTCATGAAAATAATGAAAACTAGGTTTCAATTCATGAAAATAATGAAAACTAGGTTTCAATTCATGGAAATAATGAAAACTAGGTTTCATCCATGAAAATAATGAAAACTAGGTTTCAATTCATAGAAATAATGAAAACTAGGTTTCAATTCATGAAAATAAGGTTTCAGTTTATAGAAAATAAGGTTTCAATTCATGAAAATAAGGTTTCAATTCATGAAAATAAGGTTTCAATTCATGAAAATAAGGTTTCAATTCACGAAAAGGTGGTAACAATTCATGAAAACAATAAAAACTAAGTTTCAATTCACGTAAATAATGAAAACTATCTTTCAATTCCTGAATACAAAAATGAAAATCCCTAAAAATAAGATCAAAATTCCAAAAAACACCATCCAAATTCCTCAAACACAACATCCAAACACCCACCCCATCCAAACTCCAACTCCAAACTCCCCAAAAATCCAAAACCCAAAGACAAAAACCAATTCTCACCTCACCAACCCATTAAAACCACGACATAAACAAGACAAACCATCCTCACTATCCACCCCTCACTCCAACCCCTCACTCATTACCCACAACCCCTTTTGCCCACCCTCCCGCCCCCCCATGGCACTTCTCCTTCCCTAATAAACCATTCCCATTGAATATAAACAATAACAAGTCGGGTTTATCAGGTGAGAAAATGCAGCTGAGTTTCCTCAGCATTTTCTCACATCAAAACTCATTTCTCCTAATGCTCCAGGCGCATGTACCCGGGTTCAAATGCCGTTTCAACCTTGGCAAAGGTTTCCCTCCACTCCTGGCTATCTGCTCTGCAGCCTGCCACTCCTAGCAACACATTGTTCCACATTCGTCTCTCCCTGCCCTGCAAAACTCAATTCGCTCATTTCGGAAAAGACTCAATTTGCTGCAAATCAAATAAATCGCATTTCTTAGTTAAAACACGACACGTTTGAATTGCTACTTACAATAACGAATTTCAACGGTTTTCCTTCAATGGAATGCAGTTCCTCAACTCGCTGACCCCCCCACACCGCCCCCCTTCACCGCAAAATGGATGTGTAAATATATATACGCAAAAAAGGGGAAATATTCACGAGAATTTTAGCATAAAAATTAAATAATTCTTTTTAAAAATTGAAAATCGACGTTGGATAAACATTACAGTTGAATGTACACACAAGATTGGGTGTTAGCTTGAGGAATAATTCAAGAAATTGAGGAATAATTCAAGAAACTGTTCGAAAACTCAAGAAATTGAGCTTAAATTCAAAAAATTGAGCAAAAATTCAAAAGATTGAGCAAAAATTCACAATGTTGAGCAAAAATTCAAAATATTGTGCAAAAATTCAAAATATGGAGCAAAAATTCAAAATAATAACCAAAAAATTCCAGAAATTGACCAAAATATCCCAAAAATTGACCCAAAACGCATGAAATTGACCCAAACCCCAAGAAATTGACTCACAATCCAAGAAATTGACCCAAAACACGGAATAAACATCTAAAAAATTACTGATACAAACTAGAAATATCCATCCATCGCTCTCCCACTCCTAAACAACACTAACCAATGATCAATTCAACATAAAACAACAATCAGTTGCACTTGCAACCATCCAAGATGGTCACTTTTATATATGCCATCTTGTGACATTTTTTCATTTTTCTCAAAAAAATAAAATTCATATTTAACCCCAAAACAAATAAACCTAAAAAAAAAAAAAACCCAAAAATAAATAAATATGCAATTTAAAACGAAATTCGGAGCAAACAAACAAACAAACAAATTTCTAAATAAATACACACATTGTGATGGAGGATTTGAAAAAAAAAAGTCAAGATGTTCTTACCTGAACTGAAGCCCCAACATAACAGAAAACCAATTGCCAAAAATTGGCCCGTTTTCTTCAAAATCATCTCATCGAACGCTTCCCGTTCTCCGCGTTGGAAAACGGCTCGTCGTTTGTAAGGAAATCCTGCCTTTAGACGCGGAAAACGCTTCAAATTCTTCTTTTTACCATGGAAATGCCGACGGCTGGCTGCCTCTTCAAACTCATGCTTCGTACCGCATAGCTCAAACCGTTTGATTAACGAGCCAATTGCAGCACGTGTAGCAAATGAAAGTAGGCGCAATATCCAATCACAAACGTTCACTTATCGCTTGCTGGCTTTTGCCCGGAGTGACTAATCGCACTCGCTATTCAAACCAACATGGAGGATTTCGAATTTAAATTTTTGAATTTAGATTGATTGGAATTTGAATTCGCGTCGAATTTATGTCGCATTTTACACGCAACGTGCAATTTAGTTCGAACGTTAATTATCGTTAAAGGATTTATCTTTGCGCCGACATTTGCCAGGTTTAGCTTTGCCATCTAGCGGACATCGAGAAAAGATTTAAAATTATGTCAGATCGACTCGTTAATTTAGTGACGTCACAAAATGTCAATAAGGGCCCTTTAAGCGCAACAATTTGACGTTTTATTCTCGGATTTTCGGATTGAGAATTAGGAATGATTGTGGCTACTTTTTACGAGTTCAGTTTAGAGCACTCGTGCCGTTCGTGCGGGATATATAATATGCCAAACGACAGCCGGTATTCTGTGCTCGTAGTGCAACATTATTAAACATTCATTGAAATGGCGGAATAAATTGTTGGGTTTCGTTTTTTGGCTACTTCTCTTTTTAGCACACTTGCAAACGACTTGAAGAAGCACATCGATTAAAACGAGCACAAAAATGCGTTATTGTCATTTATCTAGACTACTAGAACTAATTAACCCAGAAAAACGAAAAAAAAACAAAAAACAATAATTTAACGATTTATTTTTCGGACGAAGTTTCGATTCGCCTGCCGCAGCAGGTCGCCCTTGGTCCGCCGCGAAGCCCAACCGCCGTCGGAACCCAAAATTTGAATAAAATACACAAAAATCGATATTTTCCACTACTTTTTTTTAATAACAACACCCAAAACGTTATGATTGATCGGTATATCTATTTCAATTGTACTGGGATCTTGAAACACATGACATTATCGCCATTATCAGCTTTAAACTCGAACTGCACATCAACCTTCACCTGTTTTATCAATAAAAAAGGAGAAAAATAATTGGATTTTATAAGTTTTGTACAATTTCCATATACATACAGCGGGGTACGATGGTAAGACGGCGATAGAATTTTTATATTCATAGGAATTTCCGTTCTTCAAAGGGCAATTCACTGAACCGCAAGCATTTGCTGGAAGTCCTGTCCATGGAACTTTAATGCCACCAATTACTCCGTACACTTTGGTCGTTAGTTTTGTACTGTCGGTCACTAAATACACAAATATTCCATCGTGTATATATAGTTATATGCAAATGATTAAATATTCTTGATATTTACATGAATCAAATTGGATCTTCAGTTCGGTTTTGCCTCCACGTTTAAGAATACACGGAGTTTTTGTGCAGTCTTGTACTTCAACCGCCGTGATCTTGCTCAGCGTTGCCGCTGCTGTTAATGTCGAATTAATCGTTTAGAGTGTGGGAAAATGAACGCAAATATTACTTACTTGGGCATTCTTTGTAGATTTCAGCATGGACCACGGCCACGAATAAAAGGAAGCTGAAAAAAGTGTTCATTTTCGTTGCAGGTCACAGTCGAAATGAGAGTTGTGTCGAGATAAAAAAAATTCGTTTTATCCTGTTCATTGTCAAATTTTATCTCTTGCACAATATTTATATAATTTGTATCAATTTAAGATTTTAAAATGTCAACGAAGGAGTTTTTTTTTTTGCTTGTTTATTTCACAACTGTCATTTCTCTAATTAAAAAAAGAAAAAATAATTTTTTTAGTATTTTTCTTTTTTAACGGAGTTTCGGTCCCGCTGCCGCCGCTAGTCGACCACCAGTGGCACATCACCGTCAAAACAAAAATAAATAAAAGTTATTACCTATGAATGTAACATTATTGTTTATTCGACGCTACATAATAGGGTTAGGCCTATACATTTATCTATCACAACCTTGCTGCCATTTTGACGGAAATGACGCCATTATCCACTTGCAACTCGAACTGGGCATCAAGATCCACCTGTTTTATTTATACTTCCAAATGAAATAAAATAAATCATTAAATTTTACCAGTTGTTACGCGTACAGGAGGAAATGATTCTGAAATAATGCATCAACTCCTATTACTGCTGCTTGACCATGCAATTTTGACCCAGCATCCGATTATATTCCGATATAATTTCGTTGTCAATATGTCATAAAAACTATTTACATTTTACACCCAAAAACCGATGTTTTATGACAATCCGAGCGACATGAGAGATATGGACTTTTTGAACACATTAGATGCATTCAATTCTAAAATAGCTTTCAAAAACCGTTTTTCATCACTGAACACGCATGACGTTATTAATAATATTTTATGTATTTATTAGAAATGTATCGTAGCAATGTTTATTCGTTATCACTGAAAATGCGCGAGATGTTAATGTTTTATATATTTGAAATATTTATTCAACTTTTAGATTACAAATTTCAGTAAAGGTGGTTCCTCAAGGAAGGATTATTCTTATTTTCTTAGAGCAGTCACTATACTCTGCAAGTTAAAGAAAAAATCACACACAATGGAACAACGGAAGTAATTTCTACGAAACGAAGAATAAAAAATTGTCCTAAATTTCATTTTCTATTTTTTTTATTTATATAAATAAATATATAATAAAAAAAAAATTAAAAATAAAAATTTTATTCAAAAAAATAAATTTCCAGGAAGAAATGTTTTTATTGTCTTCAGCGAGCATTCATTCACTAACCAAACTAAAGAAGAAAAAGAACAAATTTAATTAAACATAACTAAAATTAAAATTAAATAGTTTAGCTAGAATATTAAATTCCCAACCTTAATTTGCAATCAGAGTGCCATCGTTGCACAAAATTGATACAATTTGTATTGGTCTACTGGATATACCTGATGACCCAATTCGCCATCTCCCCGTTCCTTAGGCCTAAATTCCCAACATATTTTACTAAAAATGCAATTCAGGTAATTAATAACTTGAATATGATCACGAAAAATGAGGTCAGGCCAGAACAAACTAGAATAAACTGATAAAACAAATGAAAATTTCAAGTCTAAGAATTGCTCCTGGACTTGACCAAAAACTTCTTTTTTGTTGCATCCCCGGATCCCTGGGCGGCCGGCATTTTAAATCAGTTGAGATTTGGACTAGGACTCTCCCTGGAGCATTATTTGGCTGCGATGACGTAGTGGAAAGCGAAAGGTATAAAAGTAAGGCGTCTGCGGGACAAGTAGATCAGCTGAGCAGGAAAAGTCATGGAGAGAGTGATCTTGTTCGCAACTGGGGCACTGAGTCTTGTGCTCGTGGTAATGGGAGCAAAAATCAAACTTCCAACGGTGGTGGATTGGGAGCCCTGTATATGTAAGTTGGTTCATTAATTATGTTATGGTTAGTGTTTAGGAGTTGGTTTTATAATAGAGTTGATCAAAAATGGTTTTTTGGAGAGTTTTGTTGAAATTTAACAAAATTTCTATAATTTTGTTGAGATTTAACAACATTTCTCTAATTTTGTTGAGATTTAAGATAATTTGTCACATTTACTTGAAATTTGACTAAAATTTTCAAACTTTACCAAAATTTAACTAAAATTTTCAAACTTTACCAAAATTTACGGTAACTAAAATTTTCAAACTTTACCAAAATTTAACTAAAATTTTCAAACTTTACCAAAATTTAACTAAAATTTTCAAACTTTACCAAAATTTAACTAAAATTTTCAAACTTTACCAAAATTTAACTAAAATTTATCAAATATTTTTTAGATTTTATCAAAATTTGACAAAATTTTCACAAATTTCTTAATTTTTATCAAAATTTTCACAAATTTCTTAATTTTTATCAAAATTTTCACAAATTTCTTAATTTTTATCAAAATTTTCATAAATTTCTTAATTTTTATCAAAATTTTCACAAATTTCTTAATTTTTATCAAAATTTTCACAAATTTCTGAATTTTTATCAAAATTTTCACAAATTTCTTAATTTTTATCAAAATTTTCACAAATTTTCACAAATTTCTTAATTTTTATCAAAATTTGTCAAAATTTTCACAAATTTCTTCAAAATTAGCAAAAATTATCAAAAATGTGCAGATATTCAACAAAAAGCGCAAAATTTATAACAATTTTTTAATTTTTAAAAGGGGCCATTACTCGTTTGCGAAAACTCTGGGTGAATTTATTACTTATTACATCACAGGTCATATATTATCCTTCCGTGACGTCAAATCCTTGCAACAATTCAATGGATGACGTTTCGGAAGGAAGAAATGAGGAAGTGGTTTAGACTTTAACATTAAATCGTGTCAGTAGGAAGAATAAATTGAAAAAAAAAATCTATCCATTTTTTTTCTTCAAGCTGAAGATGCAAAAATGAATGAAAAACAAGTGGGAGAAATCAAACAAATTCGCATTTACGGCAATTGCACCGAAAGATGTCAACTCAAAATCAACACTTCGGTCGAATTCGAGGTTGATTTCGATCCAGGTAAAAAAAAAAATAATTTTAAAAAAATAAATCGTTATAATTTAAAGTAATTTATTATTTTTATTCTATCAGGTGAAGACACTGATAATTTGGCGCCCGAAATGTCGGGTCTTCTCGGCCCGATCGAGATCCCGTTTCCGGCAACGAGAACGAGCGTTTGTGATTCGGTGTTTACGTCCAAAGGAGAAACTTGTCCACTGAAAAAAGGGAAATTCTACACATATCGTCGAGCAGTGTTCATTAAAGACGAATATCCACCAGTAATTATTAAAAAAAAAAATTTTAAATTTTTTTTATAAAAAAAAATTATTTTTCTCCTTTTTCCAGATTCTTATCGACATTAAGTGGAAGCTTATTACGGATAAAAAACACACATCAGTATGTTTTATAGTCAAATCACAATTGGTCGAATAATTAAATCAAATTGTTTAAAAATATTGAATCACTACAAAATGCACAGTGGCACAGTTGCTAGGGGCCCCCCGCGATCTCATTTGGCCCCAAAACAAGAAAAAAGTTAGAAAAAAATTATTTCGCCTGGAAATTCTTACTGTTTAACAAAAATCATTTATGTTTCTGGGAAAATTTCTGGAAAATTCAAATTTTTCCCAAAAAATGTCAGAAAAATTCAAATTTTTCCCAAAAAATGTCAGAAAAATTCAAATTTTTCCCAAAAAATGTCAGAAAAGTTCAAATTATCCGGAAAAATGTCAGGAAATTTCTAAGATGTCCTGGAAAATGTCAGAAATTTTATTATTTTCCCGGAAAATGTTTCAAATCTCATTATTTTTTCGGAAAACGTCTGAAAATCAAATTATGTTTCCGGAAAACGTCTGGAAATCAAATTATTTTCCAGGGAAACGTCCGAAATGTTATAATTTTACCCAGAAAACGTCCAAAATCTAATTATTATCCAGGAAAACATCTGAAATCTAATTATTTTTCAGGAAGATATCAAAATCCTCATAATTTTCCCGAAAAATAATCATTTCCGTGTCTTTTCTCATTTTATAGTGTAAACTAGATCTAAATTCATCATCAATCTATGTATATACAGTTCTTAATCCATCAATGTAAGATAAATAAAGCCTTTCTTTATGTTTACAGCGCAAGTAAACACTTTTTTGAGATTTCTATCACACGACCTAATTCCAAAACCTCAAACTCAATCTTCGTCTTCAAATTGATTTAATCAACTTGAAATATTTAAATATTCTTACAATAAATGTTGATATTTCATTCAAACAATCCTCAAGGCGAATTTCATCGCCTTTTCTATATCTTTCCATTCGTTTTATACATATAAAAATAAGTACTCTGTGTGCAACAGCCACACTTTTGATAATAAAGTAGAAACATTGACTGATATGATTAATATCTTTCTACTTTACAAATATTTTTACAAAAAAAATTGCTTTTTGTCATCAAATCACACTGCAAAATCAATAATTCCATGTAAAAAAAGGAGGAAAAAAATCTAAATTTTTGTTAATTATAAAATTCGAAGATTGTTTTTGTGTTTTTGTTTTTGTATCACATCACAGCCAAGGTGTTTTAAACTTCAATTTTTTTTTTCATTTGCGTGTTTCCTTGGCCCTGGGCGGTCTGGCAGGCAAGTGTCCACCCTGTTGTGGCTCCTTTTCAGCGTCTTCAACGATTTTGTCAACTATCTTTGCCTTGGCGTTGGGTGGAGCGTTGTTGTTCAATGGCTGGGATCCAAATTCAACATCGGCGTACTCCAGATCGGGCAAAATCGGTTTAAATGGCTGAGGGTTAATAGAAAAAAAGTAAATTTAAAAGGAGTTGTTAAAATCAATTTAATTTTTATAATTCGTAATTAAATAACCGAAATAGTTATTAATCGTTTTAAAAATCGAAAACTTGTTGATTTTTAAAATTTAAACTTTTTAAACTTTTTAAAATTTTTTTAAAAATTTTAAAAAACAAATTTTAAAAATGAAAATCGATATAATTTTAACAAAATTCCAAATTTCTTCAATTATTGTCATGTAATTTTATTGAAATTCCAAATTTCTTCAATTATTGTCATGTAATTTTATTGAAATTCCAAATTTCTTCAATTATTGTCATGTAATTTTATTGAAATTCCAAATTTCTTCAATTATTTCCATTTAATTTTATTGAAATTCCAAATTTCTTCAATTATTTCCATTTAATTTTATTGAAATTCCAAATTTCTTCAATTATTGTCATGTAATTTTATTGAAATTCCAAATTTCTTCAATTATTTCCATTTAATTTTATTGAAATTCCAAATTTCTTCAATTATTTTCATTTAATTTTATTGAAACTCCAAATTTCTTCAATTATTTTCATTTAATTCCAATTTAATTCCAATTTTCATTTAATTTAATTGAAATTCCAATTAGTTCCGATTAATTTTATTAATATTTTAATCAATTTTGATAAAATCTCGATTAATTTTATTGATATTTCAATTAGTTTTGATAAAACTTCGATTAATCTTAATGAAATTTCGATAAATTCCATTCAATTACAAATAAAATCCCAATCCCCTCAAATTAATTCCCTCCAACTTTAATCAAATTCCAATCACCTTCAATCAAAACCCATTCAAACCCAACTAAACTCCCTCCAACCCCAACAAAACGTCAAATTTATTCCATTTAAAACTTAAAACCCTTCCAAACCGACCACTTTAATCAAAATTTTAATTTCAAATTAATTCAAACCAAACCAAATCAAACAAATTCAAGCTGAAATCATCACCAAACAACACAAACAACTCAAAAGCAACGGATTAAAGATCAAAGCCACATTATTATATATTAATTAATACCTTCAAATTCTAAGCTTCGGAGCAATCATTTTTACCAGCAAAATTTAAAACCGCATATTCCGTAGGCGCGTCCCTCCTTATCACTTGATGTTTGTTACCATTTGCTAATTGCAAGTCAGCGTAAATAATACCATCGTTATTGACCGGCGTGGGTGGCGTGGGGCAATTTCTACCGTTACTCGAATTGCGATCGGGTGAGCAAGTCTGCAAACGTGCCACAGCAACAAATTCAATCGGTTAGTATTGTTATTGAACGCAAACAATAGCAGCAAAGGACGAAATAAACAACTAAAACGTAATGTACCTTCTTAAACATGGGTTGGACTAGTAATTTGGGGAAAAAAGCCATGTTTTCATAAACGGGTTTTTGCTTGACGGGAATGACATTTAGTTTGCGGGGTGCCGGGACAGGCTTCGATGTCTGCTCGGGTTAAAAAAAAATACATTTGAAAAAATAAAAACTTCATGCCAAAAATAAATTAAAGCACAAATAGCAGGATTAGTGCATTTATAAAATGATTTAAAGTTGAATAATTGGGTAATTTGCGCACCTTGTTGGGTGGCGGCTGCAATCCGTGGAACGGAAGGTTTTCGTAAAACGCTTTGTCGTCTCTGGGCAGCGAAGCCTTTTTCTTTTTTCCGTCGGTCGGAGCGGAACCTTCGTCTGGAATAAATTAAAAATGTTTAAGAAATTCTGTACTAGAAAAAAAAAAATTAATAAATACCGTACATTTTCTAATTGCGCAACCAAGCGCTATTTGTGATAATTTCTTTTTCCCGCACGCAATTAGAGACCCGCGTGTTTATAAAAACCCATTAGTCACTTAATTTTTCATCAAATCTGCACGATTTTTTTTTATAAAAAATCGAATATTTCATTAAAAAATCGAATATTTCATTAAAAAAACGAATATTTTACTTAAAAAATCCAATATTTCATAAAAAAATGAAATATTTTATCAAAAAATCGAATTTGTCATTAAAAATCAAATTTTTTATTTAAAAATCGAATTTTTCATTTAAAAAATCGAATATTTCATCAAAAAATTGAATATTTTATCAAAAAATTGAATATTTTATCAAAAAGTTGAATATTTCATCAAAAAATCGAATATTTCATCAATAAATTAAATCTGTAATTGCGAACCCATGCGCTGTTTTCCAAATTTTCGTTCCCCCCCCCCCCCAAACAATTAGAAAATGTACGATAAATAAACAAATTTTACTTTTGGTGTATTTCACCCGAGTTAAACGATTAGTTGGTTCACACTTCTTAAACGAAACTGCAAAATGCATCAACATGCAACAAACATGCATTAAAAAATCAGCTTCCACCAACTAATTAAAACCAACTAATACCTGCAGGTGGGTGCAAAATTTGGGATATATCAGTTTGGGTACCTTCAGGACTGAAATTAATTAAATTAAACACATAAACAAACAAATAAATCAAAAAATCAACTTAAAAACCAACAAACTCACTTCAGTCTAGTTTCCGAATTTAATTTACTATCTGCAAACACAATCATGCATTAAACAAAAACCATGCTCGACATCACAAAAAAACAAACACGTCACTCCAACCAACGTTAAAACTTACCTTCTCCAGCCGTCTTTCGCCGACACAGGCAATACAGAACTATAATGGCAAGGACTAGAAGCAACGCTGCAGCAATTGCAGCCCACATAAATATATCTCTATTCTTGGCTACTTTTTCCAACCAGCTACCTTTACCTAGAAAACACAATACACAGGCTTAATACTCACTCCACACGCCACAAATCCTCTCGTAAAACCGATTTAGCCATTTTTATGCGCATAAATTCACTTTTTTCATGATAAAAGTGAATTTTAGGCCTAAAAATGTATTTTTTCAAGCACATTACGTTATTTCGTGTGGTAAAATACATTTTTTTAGGTTAGAAATATTTTTTCGGGTGGTTTATTTGTAGGTTAACTCACTTGTAATTTCTTGGGAACAAACTGTATCTCCGACCGAGTTACTGACAATGCAGGTGTAGTTTCCATAGACGTGAGTCATTCCTTCTTTCTCTTTAAATGAGAGTTTGTTTCCGTCGATGGTGATGGGTTTAGTCAGATTGCCACCATTGAATAACCATTCGTAGGTTAAATCTCGCGGGTTTGCTGCTAAAATCACACAGGTGATTACGACTATTCCATTCTGTTGAACGGATTTCGTCACTTCGCATTCCGGTTCATCTAAAAAGTATAAAGTTTAATTAAGATTGCCTAAAATTTGTTCTTTCTTCAAGTTTTCACAAATTTTATGCAAATTTTAATAAATTTCTTCAAATTTTATGTACATTTTAAGAAATTTCTTCAAATTTTATGCAAATTTTAAAACATTTCTTCAAATTTTATGTAAATTCTAATAAATTTCTTCCAATTTTATGTTAATTTTAATAAATTTCTTCAAATTTTTATCAAATTCTAATAGATTTTATTGATTTTCATCAAATTCTAATAGATTTTATTGATTTTCATCAAATTCTAATAGATTTTATTGATTTTCATCAAATTCTAATAGATTTTATTGATTTTCATCAAATTCTAATAGATTTTATTGATTTTTATCAAATTCTAATAGATTTTATTTATTTTCATCAAATTCTAATAGATTTTATTGATTTTTATCAAATTCTAATAGATTTCATTGATTTTCATCAAATTCTAATAGATTTCATTAATTTCCATCAAATTTCATCAAATTTCCATCAAATTTCATCAAATTTCCATCAAATTTCATCAAATTTCCATCAAATTTCCATCAAATTTCATCAAATTTCCATCAAATTTCAATAAATTTCCATCAAATTTCATCAAATTTCCATCAAATTTCAATAAATTTCCATCAAATTTCATCAAATTTCCATCAATTTTCATCTATTTCCATCAAATATTATCAAAAAAATTCCTCTATTTACATAAGACATCAATGAAAGTCGTCTCGTTCTGCTTCCCATATCGATTCGACGCCTCGCATCGATACTCCCCGCTATGATTCCTAAAAATTGGAAAATTCAACGCGAGTGTTTGATTATCCGACACGACATTCTTCGTCCCATCGTCATTAACAGTCGTCCACACATAAGACGGCACCGGAAACCCCGACGCGTAACAATGAATCGGTGGTGGAATGCGATTTTCACTGACATTCACCGTCCTAGGTGAAACGATAATATTCTCCGGAGGATCTAAAAAAAACACAAAAATCCAATCAAAATCCACCAAAAACCCAAAGAAAACCATCTCACATTCCACCCTGAAATACGTGGTGCTGTTTACGCCAACTCCGACTAGATTATCCGACGAAATACACGTGTAAATGGCGTTGTCGACCCCCCTGGTCAAGCGACCGTTCTCCCACGCGTCTAAATTCCAATTCAACTTGCTGATGACCGAATCAAAAATACGCCCCTCGATGTTCGCGCTCACTTGTGTCGTGGTTATGTTATAATATAATAAGTCGCTTTTGCTCGTCAAATGTTGGCCATTTTTGAGCCAGTGGATGGCGCAATGTGGGACGCATTCCACTTGACACGTCAATCGCACCGACTCCACGTCGGCCAGCACGCCGTGAGTTGGTGGTAGGTGTTGAATGAAACGCGGCGGAGCTGAAATGGGATTGAAGTTATTTAGTTTTGCAATTTTGCAATTTTAGGGTTTTGTTGTTTTGTGTGTCAATTATTTACCCATTACTGTGAAGGTTTGATGGTCGAAAATGCCAGTTCCAACTTGATTGATGGCTGCGCAAGAGAAATTCGATAACATTTCGGTCGATACGGACTCGATAGTGACGTGTTGTGATTTTGTCATTAGTTTGTATTCGTCGCGGTACCAGCTAGAAATTTATACAAAATAATCGGTATTAGACATAAATAAACATTAAAAATAGTGTTTAACACATAAATAAACATTAAAAATAGTTTTTTACACATAAATATGCATTAAAAATATATTTTTAGACATAAATATACGTTAAAAATAGTTTTTTAGACATAAATATGCATTAAAAGTATATTTTTAGACATAAATATGCATTAAAAATATATTTTTGACATAAATTTAGGTTAAAAATCGATTTTAAACATCATTTGTAGTTTAAAACTCAATTTTAGACATCATTTTTAGTTTAAAACTCAATTTTAGACGTAATTTTTACTTTGAAACTCAATTTTAGACGTAATTTTTACTTTGAAACTCAATTTTAGGCGTAATTTTTACTTTGAAACTCAATTTTAGACGTAATTTTTACTTTGAAACTCAATTTTAGACGTAATTTTTACTTTGAAACTCAATTCTAGACTAAAATTCAAACAAAAAACTCAATTTTCGATATACATTCTTATAAAAAAAATAAACCAATTTTAATCATCAATTTTGGGCCATTTTAGACATAAAATACCCCAAATAAGCTGTCAAATTTAACGATTAATCAAGCTATTCATTTTGCCAATTTTTAAAGAAACTAATTTTTGCGTTTAATTTTATTTAAATTAATATTTTTTACGTGTATTCAGTTGCCGGTGGATGACCCATTTCCTCAGTGTTGCATTTCATTCTCAATTCCGCATCCTTAACGACCAAAGGCGGGTAATACGTAATGGTTGACGGTCCGGGTAAATCTAAAATAAATCATAAACATAATCTAAACCAAAATCAATTTATCTCCGCAATATTCTCACATTGCACTAATAATTCCTCGTCGTCGGATTCCGGACCCCATCCGAACGAATTCAAAGCCATGCACGAATAATTCCCAACATCGTCCCGATCGACATCGAGCAAAACAAACGTATCATTCTCAGTCTCGCCTTCAATTTCACCATTTTTCATCCATCTATAGGCGAAAATCTCACTCGGATTCGCCTTAATCACAACACATTCCAGCGTCACGTTGTCATCTTCGTGTTCGTTCACTAAACTCGGGATTAATTCGATTTCACTCACGGGCGGAACTGAAAAAATGAGAGAATAATTGTCAAAAATTCACGAAAATTCAACAAAACTTACAATAAACATCCAGTTCGAGGATTGTTGAAGATTCACCCGTACCAATATCGTTGGTCAGGATACAGGAATAGGTGCCTTTGTCCAAATGAGACACGTTTTTGATGCGAAGAGCTGGATGCGAATCTTCGTCGTCATCCTCATCCGTGTCGCCATCTTCGTTTTCGTCGCTCTCGATTTCGGCGGAAGTTTCAAAATAATTTTCGTCGCTCAGGTCGATTTCTAAATCGTCTTTCAGCCACACTACTTTGCTCAGGTTGCGTGGATTGGCATCGTAGGTACAAATCAATTCCACACTTGAGCTCGAATTGACTTTTAGAATGCCGTCAGGTTGCAAGGAGACACGGGGCGAATCTGCAAGTGGTAAAAAGCTCTCATATGACGTCACGAAATGTGAGTTTTCATCAGGGAGTTGTTAGCTTAATACATCATAATCTCCTATCTAAGGGTGGAATATAGTTTGGAATTGTTCGGATAGATGGCGGGACGAGTCAAAAATGATTTTACCAAAAATAACGAAGATTGATTTAAAGAAACAATCAGCAAACACACAACTTTTCACTCAAACCCAACACAAATCAATAAATTTTTAAAATTTAAGACAACACGCAATCTGAATTGTACCAAATACCGGTAATTCAAAAATATACCACCATGATAGCGCTGATGTAATAGGAGTGATTGCTAACATTGCTGACAATCTAGAATTGACAATTCTTGCACACATGCCATTAGGTGATAAATTATCGGTTGTGCAACGAAAATTAGTTTGGAAAAAGCAATAATGACATGTCCGCAAGAATTGTGAATCGTCAGCAATACCGGCAACCCTCCAAGCATTCCTGCAAAGCTTAAATTACAGCAATAGTCGCCACTTCCAAACTAAATTAACCTGTACAACCAATAATTTATTTTCAAATTACACGATTCAAGTATCAATCGACAGAAACTCAACACTTCGATCGGTATCCAAATTTTACAATATCGCCTTTAGATTATCAGTAACTGTGATTATCACCAATTATAACACGTATCACATGTTCTGTGCGTTTTGCCACCTATGGCGCCACATAATATATAGCCGCACTGTATTCTGGGATGACAACAGGTAACAAACATGCTTAGTTGGCAAGCAATGCATGACAGGTGATTGCTGTCATCCAATCAGCACACAGAACAACAAATCAATAGGAAATAACACACACGTGTTCATGATTAAACTAAAAAATAATAATGGATATATCATATATTTAAGCGACTCTATTTGGTTTATTATATTAAAATGACACTGACAATGACGATTTTCACCTGCAAACATAAATATTCTTCGATTCCATATTCAATTTATTTTTATTTTTTTTATCTAGTGGAAGTGTTATATTCGTTACGCGTTTCTTCAAACTCTTATTATTCAACTACAAACTTTGGATTTTGCTGTAATTTAATGCGCGAAATTTAAATTTTGTTTCTTCTGCGCGCGTAAATTTTACTTAATCTAGCTACGGGATCCCCCCGTGATTTATACGTGACCCCACAACTTTTTAGTTCTCGTACTATCCCGGCGGGAAGTCGTCCCGACACACAAATCGCGTAAACACCTTTGGTGTAGCGACTTATCCGCTGCCATTTGCACACCCAACTGTCGTCGGGATCCATAACCGCAATTAATCCCTCGAAATTAGACGAAGTACACTCGTAAACCAACTCTCTATTGCCTTTCATCCCCAAATATTCTTCGCAGTTATCGCAGCCGTCACATTTGAATTGCTCAAATGCCTTGACCATCGAACACAGCAAACAAGCCCTCAAATTTCGCAAATCGTTCGGAATGCTCTCGATAGACATGTTCGCACCAAAATGAAAACTTAGACGATCCAACATCGCTTAAATACATAAAAGAGATGTCACGTCGTCGTGACGGACCAAGTATAAACGTGCGTGCGACGTAATGGTCAAAAATTAAGAAAATTTGAAATTTTTTTATTTTTTATTTTTTACTTTTATATAAAAATATAAAAGAAAAAAAAATTCTCCGCCATCATTTTTCTCACTTTCGTGCGCTGTCAAGATGGATCAAATTTACTATCATTGATTGCAATAACAGTGAGAAAGAAGAAGGAAAAATCAAAAAGGGAGATTTTCATCTCGAAAGAGGAGAGAAGAAGAAAACTCTCCAAGGAGGCACATTCATCACCCCTTCTGTGAATAACATCTCTTCGACCTCACTGCGAGAGGTGATAAGAACGACTTGCTTTCATCGGCCCAATTATTTCCCGCCTACGGGGGCCCCGGCACACAACTTTTATCGATACTCGCGCTTAAAGGTCTTCATTTCACCACACCCACCTGAAAACGCGTCAAGTGTCGAATGATGCCCTTTGCTGTACGCAAACTTTAAAATCGCAACTTTAAAATCAACATTTATGACCGAGATGACAAACTCGAGTTTGATGGAGAGAGAGAGAGAGAGAGAGAGAGGAGACCGTTAATATGCAAATGACACTGGGAAATCAAAATTGGCCGCAATTCTCCCTCTTCTCTTTCACATCCGTCACGACACATTTCATGCGGGTTTAAGAGCTTCCTTTCGAGTCACTCGACCGTGCTCGGTAATCCGAAATCGCTCATCCTCGACAAAACTCTTTTCAAAAGATCTGTAAATGATTCGAGCATTGTATAATGACGTATACTTGACAAACCAACGGAAACCACTACAAACAAGTTTCGCATACACTTGTATACATTATATACTGAACGAGCGAATGTGTAAAGTTTAGAGTTGCATATAAAGTTTGCACTTTTCGAGTTGGTTTAATCGCAATTCCAGCAGAGGGGCCCATGATTCGAGAGCCGGAAAAGGGCCCATGGGGCTGTGGGGCCCCTTAATTTTTTATTGACATTTTTTTTTTGAATTAAGGGCACCAAAAATCGCTGCGAGAAGGGGCTCCAGAATCAGAATTTCTGTCATGAATATTCAGAAATAATATTTTTGCAACATTTGCAAGCAAAAAAAATGCATTTTTAGACGGAAATTTGCATTTTTATGGGAAATAAATTTATTTTGTTCTGAAAAATTGCATTTTCACGCAAAACAATAAATTTTCACGCAAAACAATGCATTTTCATGTGAAAAAAATGCATTATTATCTACAAAAAAAAAAGCATTTTGAAAGGGCCCGCGGATTCTTTTCCCTCCTACAACACTAACTTTATTGGGGCTTTCCAAGAACATAAAAGTCAATATTTAATTTTTCCCGGCAAACTTTCAACACATAAAATTAATAAATTTAATTATTTCCAATGTCGATATTCACCGGTGATTAAAGTTTAACGCAATTTGGAAATTAGCCTCTGCGCGGCAATAACTTCAGCCAGAATAGCACAGAATACATGCGGTTTCATATACCGTTAACCCATACATCAGCGAGATGCTCGCAAAAATAAATCAAAACAAGTTTGCATTTTATCCTGGCACAAGCACGACCGCGTGTAATTAATTAGCGCGTGATTAGACACATCCAATCTGCCGCTCACCTTATAATCACCTGTCAAAAACCAAATTACGGTATCGGAGCCCCCTTAATCCCTCACAGGTGGCTCGTAATAAACCGCGAGAAAAAAAAAATTTAAAAAAAAAAAAAAAAAAAAATCTTTCCAATTTGCCCGTGTCGGTTTCGAATAGCAGCACAATAGTTAGGAGGTTCTTAAAACGCGAGTGAAGGCCTTTCCTGGAACCACTTTGGTGTTGCGTAAAGCAAAGAAAAGGAAAGGAAAGCACTTGACCAACCGGTCGATCAAACGGTCAAAGAAAAAAGCGGCGGAGCGGAAAAAGAAAACGCAAAAATTGGCGCGCGGATTGTCGAGTGTTTAATTCGATTTCAACAGCGAATTAAATTAATCCCCGCATCAGATTGCCTGTAATCACCAACACGTTCAAATATCCAATCGGGTGTTGCCACACTTGGAGCTCCTCTCGTCTCATCCCGTGTTAATTAAACACTAGTGAAATTTATTAAATCTCTGTGCGATTTGTTGCATCCGCTGCACCTGACCGCGACTCCGGCGAGAGCCAAATTAACAAGTTAATTTTCTTCCTAATACGCGACGGCAAAACGGCTGCTCATCTGCATCTACTAAACGCTCCGGTGAAGCACTAGCTCTGGATTAAGATCCCGCAAGTGGGTTTGTGCATCTCCATGCATTATCAACTTGCCGACAAATGGAAGTAGCTTTCATCATATACGCGATGCAAAAATCGCTGAGCCGCACGCACAAGGGCCGTGCTGGGAAGCCCATCTTTAAAAAGCAGCTTCGTGTATCTATTAGCATACAATTCTACATCTGTTTTCTTTAATATCTAGTGCGCTGTGGTACAAAACTAGAAAAAAAAACTGTGAACTACGCACTTTTGTACATTAGAAAAGTTGTGAATGGCATGTGGCATCCTACAGCCTTTCGTGTAACCGCAAAAAATGGAAACTTCGGTTAACCGCGGGTTTTCGGTTTTCCATTTTTCCTAATTGACTATTTTAAAATTAATCGTTCTAATTTGTAAAAAAAAAAATACTCTCTCTGTCCCAAATTATGGTATACATTTCTACTATTATTTTTGTCCCAAATTATGGTATACATTTCAAGTTTTATTTGATTTTTATCATTATAAAAATGCAAAATTAATATAATTAAGTTAAATTATACATAAATTAAGTAAACAATAAATAATATGAAGTAAATAATAACAATAAAAAATAAAGAGTAAACAATAACAATAAATAATACTCTGTAAATAAAAAAAAATCAGTTGTAATAAAAAATTATTTTTTAAATTCTATTTTTTGATTAAAAATTTATAATTTGGCCGAAAACCAAAAGTGATGACGAATTATTTTCTGCATGTAAACACAACAATTTAATTTTTTCACCACTCAAAATATTTGCTTATACGTAAATCTGGCCCTAAACTGATTAACAAAGTTCTTTTGGAATCCGAGGAAACCTCCTTCGATGCAACCTGAAACCCAGTTTAAGCCAACCTCACTTCCCCGCCTTCCAGCCGCCTAATTAAGCTGCCGCGACATCTGGTGCCTGCAAGTGCAAGCGAGCAATTCCGTGCAGTGCGCACCTTCTTACCCGCGCCACGAAACTCCGCAGCTTGTCGCGAGAGAATAACTTGACATATAGGCATGCAAATGCACAGTCAAACCGAAAGAAAAAAAGAAAAAGAAAAGCTGCCGGCTCGCTCTCCCCGTTCCTCGCGACCCCATACAAGATCCCCGGATTACCAAACGTAGTTGCGTCGCAAGGTGGCGCGCGTTTGTCTCAAATTTTTCATTCTCCACGCGTCAAACGCGCACATTGCAGCGCGATAAGGCAGCCATGTTAAAACGTGCCAGTTAATTGATTAATTATCTGCTACCCTCATCTGGCGCTCCTCTTTCACTCGACAGCCGATCCCCAGCGGACCCTTTTCCAACTTAATTAATTTCCAACAGTTTAGTTACTTTTATCTCCCTTTGTGTCCCCTTTTCTACTCACAGTGTACATCCAGTCGGATGGATGTCTCCAGAGGATCCTCGTCCCTGTTTTCCATTACCAAATTTACGCCGGTGCAGCGCATTTCCAGCCCGTTGCTGTGTTTTGTAGCTGTGAAACTGTACGTGGAGCGAGTGGTGAGAGTGCCTTGCTCGCCATTCTCCTCAATCTCCATCTCTGCGATGTCGTCCTTCTCCTTCGATGACAGCTCAGTAGTGCCGTTAAACCATTTGATGCCAGCTGCCGGCCGCGCACCTCGCGCTTCGCAAATCAACGATACTCTCTGGCCTTCGACGATGGCTGCTTCCACTGGCAGGATTTCGATGTTGAGAGGACGAACTTTGGAAGAAACAAACAAAATTGTGTTAACGAATGGCACTTGGAACTAAAGTGCAATTTGCAATCGGCGGAAGTGACGATAATGTCGTTCTTAGTCGATTGCTTTTCATTTTGTTACGTTTGTGAAATGGTGGTACGTGCTATGATGTTAACCTTAGCTATAGAATTCATATTAACACATCTGTATTGTATGGTTGCAACTTATTGTCACTAGGGAAGCCCTTTTCTCATTTTACAATGAATTTCTTATACAAATGTTATCTAATGTTATCTAATTAATTTATATTATTACCCAATAAAGTAAATTCCCCTTGTTTGTTGTCGTAAGAGAATATTTAAGGAATTCCCTTTGTTTGTCGTCTAGGAAATCTTTGAGGAATTTTCCTTGTTTGTTGTCTAGGAAGTGTTTGGGGAATTTCCCTTGTTTGTTGTCATAAGAAAATATTTAGGAAATTCCCTTTGTTTGATGTCTAGGAAATCTTTGAGGAATTTCCCTTGTTTGTTGTCTAGGAAGTATTTGGGGAATTTCCCTTGTTTGTTGCCTAGGAAGTGTTTGGGAAATTTCCCTTGTTTGTCGTCATAAGAAAATATTTAGGAAATTCCCTTTGTTTGGTGTCTAGGAAATCTTTGAGGAATTCCCCTTGTTTGTTGTCTAGGAAGTATTTGGGGAATTTCTCTTGTTTGTTGTCTAGGAAGTGTTTGGGGAATTTCCCTTGTTTGTTGTCATAAGAAAATATTTAGGAAATTCCCTTTGTTTGGTGTCTAGGAAATCTTTGAGGAATTCCCCTTGTTTGTTGTCTAGGAAGTATTTGGGGAATTTCTCTTGTTTGTTGTCTAGGAAGTGTTTGGGGAATTTCCCTTGTTTGTTGTCATAAGAAAATATTTAGGAAATTCCCTTTGTTTGGTGTCTAGGAAATCTTTGAGGAATTTCCCTTGTTTGTTGTCTAGGAATTATTTGAGGAATTTCCCTTGTTTGTTGTCTAGGAAGTATTTAAGAAATTTCCTCGTTTGTTGTCATAAGAAAATATTTAGGAAATTCCCTTTGTTTGTTGTCTAGGAAATCTTTCAGGAATTTCCCTTGTTTGTTGTCAAGGAATTTAGGAAATTCCCCTTGTTTATTGTTTAGGAAATATTTAGGGAATTCCCCTTTCGTCTTTTTCACACACTTTTCCTTACACACTTTTTTCTGCAACTTACCTACAATGTACAAACAGAATTAAATTGTAAAATAAACACTATCGGCCATTTTGAAAGTTACCGATGCCAAATATAATACATTAAGAAAAAGAGAAATGATTTCTCTTGACATCAGCGACCAGTCTCTAAATCCAGAGCAAAACCCACTGCCACAAACTCAAGTGTTGATTTCTCCTTTTGACAGACAGGTGCATTAACCACCGCTCTATATAAAACTCCATCAAACAACACAAAAAGAAAAACTTTCCAATTGCCCTAAAAACCTCACTACAACAACCAAAAAAAATACCCCATTAACCCAATGCCTAATTTCGGGTAATTTCCCCTCGTTAAACCCAATCCCCCACCAAACGTTTCGTCAAAACGAGGCCCGACGTCCCACTCGCAGTCATCTGCACACAGCACTCGAAACCAAACCCAAAATTGGAAAAACCATACAATATTAAGTGACGATTATCATTTGATTTCATTTCGGATTGAAAAAACGTCCTTAATGGAACAAAACGGGAAAACTCAGCGATTTCTGAGCGAATGCTGACGCAGCAAAGAGATTTGTTCGTTCGATCGTACAACGACCGAAACCAAGCCTCGAAACCACAATCGAGGGAATTCCATCTCCCGGGAAGTGTAAGACATAAAGACAAGGACGAACAAATCAAGAACCCTAATATTAATCACCCCCAAACGCACTCATCATCATTTCGTAGCAAAAGATGAGCAGCGAAGAGGCAATCATCATCATCATCATCTTACCATGAACGTCCACGTCGACCCACGTAACCATGGGAACCTGGAGCGCATCGTTCATCGCTTGACACACGAACCTCGAGTGAAGGTCGTGTCGAGTCAATTTCACGTTGATGGTACTCGCCGTCTGTTGGCCTTCGTCGTCGGCGTCCGCTCCAAATCGCTCCGTTTTATTCCACCAGGTGATTTGAGCCGGCGGTTTAGCTCCAGACGCTTCGCACGACAGACTCAGTTGGGTGCCCTCGACAAACGATCCAATTCTGCTCGTATTTTCAGCGGTTCCGCCGTCGAATTTCATCTCCAGTTGCGTCGGTTTACCTGCGCGATACAAACAAATCGATTAATTCCCTTTCACACATACAGGCGAGCATTTCACTCGTGTTTTAAGATAATGACAACTTTTCACGGCACACTTTTCTTCATCATCCATTTAAGTGGCTCAGCCGATCGAGAAAGACTGCAAGACACTGTCATTAGTGTCAATTAAGCTGGTTAATAGAAGCCCTGCTCATTCTCACATGATTATTTCACTCGACTGCTCAGTGGCCAATCGCAGAAAGTTTCTTTCCAAAATTGACCAATTATAATCATCCGTCAGCGGAAATAACCTTAGATTGTTTTGGTTTTTAAAAGGGAAAGGAGAGTTGGTGAAATCAATGGAAAAACACTTCCCACTTGTGCGGAAGCATTTGTTCCGATTGTTAGCCAAGATGGCTACTACGGAGTACTGGTGTTAGCGGTATATATGAAAAAATATTATAGGGTATTCTTATAGTAATATCCTATAGGGTGTACTATAACATTTTGGAACAAAACATCATAGTACACCCTATAGTATGTACCTATATGGTGTACTATAATATTTTGGAACAAAACATCATAGTACACCCTATAGTATGTACCTATATGGTACCCTATAGTAAAAGCCTATGTGGTACCCTATACGAAAATTCTATATGATACCCTTTACTAAAATCCTATATGATTTCCTATAGAATATTTTATGATGTGACCTCATATGATATTATATGGTCTGATCCTGTACAGAAAATGAATGACACATTTCCTATAGGAAAGGTAAATACCACTAAACCAGAGGTGGGCAACCTATTTTTCAATGTGGCCGAAGGTGTGGCGAGTGCGAGGTTGAATTTGCCGCACTCAGCCAAACTCCGACGTGGAGTTCGAACCGTTTACCGGTTGCTCCTCAAAACTGCCAATGTCGATGACATAATAAGCTTTCGCTATCGCTGCAATTCTTTGCCGAATGAATCGATTTCTTTGTGTGTAGGCGTTAACTTATTGCGTTAAAATCTGGTAATGGAATTTTAAATGATATAATAATAATTGTGTTTATTGCTGCCACATGTAGGATTTTGAAAAAAAAACTTTTTGCCAATTCTCTGGGTTTATTAAAAAAATATATATAAATAATTTGTTAGTTGAAAGCGATCAAATTCAATTTAAAAAATTGGCTGCCTGAGTTGCAGTTCTTGTTGAGAGAAATTGCACACAATAATAGACAAGTTTATAAAATAGAAAAAAAAAATTAAGACGTTATAGGATGACAAATGGGTGAAATAAAAAAGGTTGTTTTGAAGTAGAACAATTGCCTTCCACTCAATAAACTGCAGTGCACAATTGATAGTTAATCTGCTCGAAATTAAAATGAACAAATGCGCCATATTGTGAAGAATATTTTGGCGAGTTAAACATATAAAAAACAATTAAGAAGAGAAATAGGCAAATTGTCAATTGCACGAGTAGGAATGGAGAATCTTATATAAGTGTTTTATGGTGGTAATTCGCAGCTGCATAACATCTAAAGAGGAAGAAGCAGCCACTTCATTACCATCATTTTATACGCTTGGTAGATAATTAATCCTTTGAGTGAAATTCCCCAGAAAATCACTTTGGTAACGTCTCGGTTGTTATGATGGAACAACCAAGGAAAAGAAAGAAGGGAGAAAAAAAATCGTATGGATGAGTGGATGGCGATAAGAGAAGAAACTGTAATGCAATTTCCAAGTAATAAATTCGTCAGGAAAAAATTATAAGCGCCCATTTTAATATCGATTAAATGAAATTAGGTTGTAAACAAGTGGCTCACTTTTGATTTTGCCGCACAATGGCTACAGGAAGGAGGATTTTGCACCTATTCCACATCGAATGAGATTATTCAGATTTCTAGAATGTTTGGCATTAATCATGAAAATCAATCATAAAAATCAATGTTAAAGTTTGGAACTTGTTAGAAATCTTTAAAACATTTATAGAAGTTGATGGAAATCGTTGACAAAACTGAAGAAATTGATGGAAATCGTTGACAAATCTTTAGAAATTGATGGAAATCCTTGCAAATCAATAGAAATCTATTAAAATTTTTTAAAATCTATTAAAATCCATTAACATCCACTAAAATCTGCTAAAATCTATTAAAATCCATTAAAATCCTTTTAAATCTGCTAAAAAAAATTCAAATCTGCTAAATCCTTTCAAATCTGCTAAATCCTTTCAAATCTGCTAAATCCTTTCAAATCTGCGAAAATCCTTGTAAATCTGCAAAAATCCTTTTAAATCCACACAAATCCCTTCAAATCAATTAAAATTCATTAAAATTTCTTCAAATCTATTAAAATCCCTCTAAATCGATTAAAATTCATTAAAATTTCTTCAAATCTATTAAAATCCCTCTAAATCGATAAAATCTCTCCAAATCTATAAAAAATCCATTCAAATCTATTCAAATCCGTTCAAATCCATTAAATTCCTTTCAAATCTACCAAAATCCATTCAAATCTACCAAAATCCATTCAAATCTACCAAAATCCATTCAAATCCTTTCAAATCTATTAAAATCCCTCCAAATCGATAAAAATCTCTCCTAATCTATAAAAAATCCATTCAAATCTATTCAAATCCGTTAAAATCCTTTCAAATCTACCAAAATCCATTCAAATCTACCAAAATCCATTCAAATCCTTTCAAATCTAACAAACTCCATCCAAATCCTTTCAAATCTACCAAAATCCATTCAAATCCTTGCACTTAACATAAACCCACGCAAACAACAGAAATTCAAACAATACGGATATAGGAACCTTCCAGGTCATTCATGCCTGCTCCTCCTAAAATTTCTCTTATACAATTTAAACTTTATTTTGATAAATGATAAATAAAAAAATCCCCATTTTATGGATCCACTGAATTTATTCATATATTTTTATGGCCCTTGAAGAAGGCAGGGACCCCATACTGCCAGGGCCCCCCATCTCACCTCCCTCAAGCCCTGCTTACAAATCAATACATCTCTGCAAATCACACGACTTTGCAGACGTGCACAAACTCCCTCACGCCCTGGGATGCCGACAGACATCGAAATTTACTCATAACCATCATACTTCTTCATTCCACCTCCAAAAAAAAGAAGAAAACTTGTCAAAATTATTTGTTACAATGACTCCAACAACATTTAAGTTCATCACTCTCGGAGGAAATTCAAATTTCCTTAATTTGATAGCCGCAATTGCGCTTGTAAAAATATTCCATTTCCCAAACGAGGCACAAACAAACGAGGTAGAGCTTTTACGAGCGACAGGAAGAGGTTAAGTGGCTCAGTCAGAGGAATGGACAATGAGAAACCTGTAACTGTCAAGATCCTGAATCCAAATCCCCAAAGTCAGTTAACCAACTAAATTCTCTTAGACACGCACACAACACTTCCACAAAATGGAAAACCCAACCAAACATACATCTTTAAACACTACCAAATCTACACTTATCGGAGCTCTTAGACTAAGGCGCCCCTCAACACACCTAAAGGGCCCCTCAACAATGTACACTTATTGGGCCCCTCAACAATGTAGATTTATTGGGGCCCCTCAACAATGTAGACTTAATAGGGCCCATCAACATACATAGCGGGCCCCTCAACACATCCAGCGGGCCCCTCAACACACCTAGCGGGCCCCTCAACACACCTAATGAGCCCTTCAACAATGTGGACTTATTGAGGCCCGTCAACTTACCTAGTGGGCCCCTCAACATACCTAGCAAACCCTCAACACACTTAATGGGCCCCTCGACACACCTAATGAGCCCTCTGACACACCTAATGGGCTCTTCAACACACCTAATGGGTTCCTCAGCACACCTAATAAATCCCTCAACAATATAGACTTCTTGGGCCCCTCCAACACGCCTAGCGGGCCCCTCAACATACCTAGCGGTAATTATAACGTCGCTAAGTTCGCTTGCCTGCATTACACAATGCACTCTGTACTACACTCTTAAAAATTTAGGTGTAAATAACTTCCTTTAAGGGTGTTTTTACCTTGTCACAGAATTGCACTCTCTAGGGGTGTTTAAAAACACTTTTTCTAAGGGTGTTTTTAAACACCCTGCTTCAGGGTGTTTTAAAAACACCACCTGAATAATTATGATCCTTTAGGGGTATAAAAAAATACTCTTTTGGAAAATAAAAGGGGTTTCTAAAGAGAACTTTAAGGGTGTAAATTTACACCTCAAAATTGAGGTCAAAGGAGAAGCAAACTTTATTTGTAATATTTTGTATTAATATTAATTTAATATTTTCAAATTTATTTGATAAAATAATTTTTTATAATTATTAGTGCAAATAATAGTTTTATTTCTATGTAAAGAATGAAACAACATAATAAACAAATAAATATACAGAAATATATAGAAAATATACAGAAATATACAGAAAAATGAATAAAATTACTTTCATTACATATAAAAGTAGTCTCAATGAGCACTTTTTTGTGATTAATGATTATAAACGACTGATCTTAATAACATTAATAGTGCTATAAACAATAAATCCAAATCATTGGCCTTTCAATGAAGCAATCATCTTTGATCACCAAAGATGATTGTTAAACAGAAAAGCCTATAGTTTTAATTAAAAGTTTCTGGTTTAGCATGTCATTAATGCCATTAAATTCACTTGTTTACTTTTATTCCATCCGCTGAATTGAACAAGCTTAAAAAAAATTTGTTTTTTCATTCAAGGCATTGGCTACCAAGAATAATATGACATCATCTAAATATAAAAATAATAAATGTATAAATCAATTGTTAAATTATTAGAATTTGAATTATTTACCATTTTTTCCATCTTGGATCAAATTTTTTCCAAGTCATAATCTTTTTCACTTTGAACTTCTACAATTCTTCTAGTTTTAGAAAGTTCCAAAAATGTAGTGTCTGTGAAAAATTTGTAAGTTTCACAAAGGTCACCAAACTACTTTGGTGAAAGTGAAATTTCTACAAAAGTTAATTCGAATTTTTCCAATCTTCAATTATGCACCTATCTTCTGGTTTAGTAGTTTGTTTAAAAGTACATTCTTTTAAACGTGAATGCAAGTATTTTTTCAGCAGTGAAAATAAAGCTCAACCTTCTTTTAGATGGTAAAAATATGCACTAGTTTCTTCTTTTCAAAAACAAAAGAAATAAGGAAAAGGGGAGGAATTTCTGAGAAAAGTGGCAAGGGGAACAAAAGGGGTAAAAAAAATCAGTCATACGTCATCACATCTGGTGACAATCACAAAGTTCCTTGCCTGACATTACATTTCTGTAATTTTTATAGTGACCTTTGTAAACTTTGCCAATTTTTTACTTGTTTGACAAGAACCCTCAATGAGCTGATGACAAATAGACAATTTTATTAAAGGGTCTATTGCCTATATTTAAGCTGACAACTTAGGTAGTCAAGAAATAGGGGGGTAACTTCGGTATTTGCCAAAAGAGTATGACAATAATAATTGAGATTGAATTCAAAAGTAGTAATTAAAACAGAAATTTCATAAAAAAATTTTTATGAATTTTTGAATCTATTATTTTTTTTATTGTCTGCTATGATGTTTAAAGAAAATACATAAAATTTCAGAAAGAAAATCCCATTAGTTTTCAAGCAAAAAAATAAAAACACTTTTGGAGGTCAAAATTGACCCTAGGTTGGGCCGGGAACAGTTAATAAAATTTGATTAAAGCTATTTTCTTGTATTAATTAATAAATGCTAGTGAAAATTGTTTTTTTTTTGTATAAATTCAATGACTGGAGAAGTTTAATAAATCTTGAATTGTTCTTCAACTGTCAATGACCTATTATTCAAACTAAAGGTCAGCATAGTATGAAAGGTCAAGCATAGTAAATGGATCAATAACAAACACCTTTGTAGGTGTAATAAGGAGCTTGTTTCAACATAGAAAAAATCCTTTTGGGGTGTTATGGTGTGCCTCTTTTTTAAAAGTTAAAATACACCTTTAAAGGCATAAGCAGAACACCTTTACATAGTCACTCTTGAGAAATGATTCATGGTTTAATTTTTACACCTTTAAAGGATATGTAATGACTGAAAAAAGGTGTAAAATAATTTACACCCTTAAGTAAAGGTGTTTTTGGAAAAAAACACCCCAATTTACACCCTTATTTTTAAGAGTGTACGATAATTCATGACGCTGTACTTGCAACGCCACAAAAATTTGTTTCTCAAAAATCATTGCTTGGATGTTGCTAAAACTTACACTGA
Organism: Strigamia acuminata; assembly: GCA_949358305.1. Classification (NCBI taxonomy): domain Eukaryota; kingdom Metazoa; phylum Arthropoda; class Chilopoda; order Geophilomorpha; family Linotaeniidae; genus Strigamia; species Strigamia acuminata. Next base: position 7,997,885 of record OX442318.1, read on the forward strand.
AGGCTTCTACTAAGGTTTAAACACTATGTTTGAACATTCAGAGACATTGCTCTTGTGGTGTTTGTGCTAAGTCAACTGTGATGTGAAATGAGCACAAAAATTTGTTTCTCAAAATCCATTGCTTGGATGTTGCTAAAACTTACACTGAAGGCTTTTACTAAGGTTTAAACACTATGTTTGAACATTCCATTTTGTTTTTCGCACAATAAATAACATTGTTTTTACCTTACCAATGACTGGACCTTCCATTATTGCCGGAATTAGAAATTTGCATATTAGTTGAGAACACATGAGTGTTCATCTCACTTTGCTGGCTGACTCGCCCGCCACGCCAGGGGCCTCACACTAGATTCCTCTTATTTCCCCCCTTCTAGAGCCCTAGGGGCACCTGTTGTCCCAAGGGCCCCTTAAACTTAAGCCTCATTAGCCTCACAGCAGATCCGCCCCTGTCTTTGAACTGTGTCGCGACATATTTCGTGGATTGAGACTCCGGGAGAGTTATGCGGCTTTGGCTTATTGGCAACAAGGAAAATTGGAGCTCGCTCGAAGCCAATCGGCGCTGGCAATATGCCCGTGTAGACAGATAGCGACATTTCGGCAAAGCAATCTGCAAACGTCTTTTCTTCTTCACCCATTCTCTCGCGAGACAAAAGCAATGTCTTTTTCCCCCACTCTCTCCCCTTCATTCGCACCGCCTGTTTTAATTCTTCTTCATTTAACATTCGGCGCATAAAGATGCCACAAATCAAACCTCGGCTCGCTTTTCTTCTCCGTCTTCCCGCAGAAGGATTTAGTCGATGGACAAGAGGATTTTCTTCCGCACAAAAGCATAACTGCTCGTTGAATAAATAAAAATGTCAGGTACGGAATATTTTTCTTGATTTCTTGACAACCCAGCCCATGATTTTGGTATCTCCTCGAAAAAGAGATAAAAAGCTCTTACTGCGCCCGCGCCAACGGTTTTATTTTCGGGTACAGTGTTTGGTGCAGTACGGCGCATATGTGCTACATGGTTGAGTCAATCCATGCCGCGGTAGAAGAGCTTTCACTGTAATTGTATTTCTATTTGTATTTTCAACAGTCATGACCTCAAAGGCAGGGAAGCCTATTTGGGGTATTAGAGTACGCATGGAGCTTTCTATATTTTCTTTTCGGCGAGTTTTTGATGTTTTAAACGCTGCTCTTTTAATCCCAGAGTTAATCCAAGGAGAATTAAAACCACAAATGTTATTTATTCCAAAAATACATTATTTTCTGTCTAGGAAATTAATTAATTTTGGTTTTTCGCTCGTAAAAATTCGATTTTATGCATGAAGTTGCATTTGAGTGTATAAAAATGGAACTGCAGTGTTTGCAACCGGTCCAACCTGTTAGAGGGGGCCCCAGAGGGTCACTGGATACCTCTATTGGTCAGAAAAAACGTAACCGGCTCCGTAACAGCCTTTTATCCTTTATTTAGCAATAAAAACAACGACAAAGCGGCTCGGTTTTATTTTATTCCTTTGCACCTGCCATCTATTTCAGTTCATATGTTCTTTTGTTTAATTTCCCCAGCTAGTGTTTATTAAACGTTTCATTTGCACACGCACAGCTGGATCGATTCGACTTTAATTTCTCCGCTAGTCAGTTGTAGATCATGGTTTGAAATCTGTATAAATCCAACTTGTCTTCTGGGATTGTGCGAAGAATCAAAAGATGAAGAAGCGACCAAAACAATCAATAAAATGGCAGTAATTGAAATGGCTGCGTTTTTCTAACCTCGTGTTATTATTCACCAGTGATTGTAATAATCAATAGATAATAATTGAAGTTGATGGAAAATCCTTCCAATGTCCCAGCTTTAATCCATTTCATTGACAGTCTAATTTCAAACCGGCACAGTTGAAATTGTCATAAATTAACATCAAATTTTTTTCCTTCTTCCTCTCTCAAAATACATTCAGTGAACCAGACACTCTCAATTCTAATTTTAGCAAAGTGGAAGAGAAGATCAAAATTAAAACTTCATTCGAAATTTTTCCAAGAAATAAATAAATAAATAAATAAATAAATTATATTAGTGGTTTAATATTCATAGTGTGTGTGTTCTCTTCGTTTCTCCACTCGTCTACAACTATTAAAAGTACACACAAACTTCCATAACTAAAAAAAAGAAATAAATTTTGACAAAAATAAATGAAAAAAGTCAAATTGTTTCCTTCTTTCGGAACGTTCTTTTTTCCACATCAACTCACTTCTTGTAATGGAGACGGAAAGTCAGTATCTTCATTTCTCTTTGTCATGCCACCCCATGTAATATTGATCGAAAAATACTTTTCCTCTCACTTTGGGTTACGACCTCTAGTGCCGGTTTTTTTTTTCAATTCATTCTTATCTGGACAAATATTGGACAAAACGGAAAAGATAAAACCCACTCACCTTAAACTGTTGAATCAAAAAAAAAAAAACGGTACATTAAATTCCGTGTTATATAAAACGAGGGAAAAGTACCATAAATTACTTATTCCCTTTATACAAGACTATAAAACACCCAAACAACCAAAGCACAACAAAATTGGTATAAAAAGACCCGCGCGGTTGGACGCTTTGTCTATTTTTGGTTTCGGTGCATTCAAAGTTTCTTATACTTCCCAAGTAACAAAACTATGTTAAATCTAGGTTAAATCTATACAAACCGTCTATCTTGGTACATAGATTTAACATAGAATAAGGATGAAACTATGCCAAAACAACATAGCATTGACATGGAATTAGCGCATTTTGGTCACGATTTTAACATAGCATCGACATAGAGCTGTAGATCGATGCTACTTCAATACAACGTCAAATCGACGTCGAACTTTATGTAGAATTCGGCGTAGAATTCTACGTATTTTTCGACGTAGAGTTCTATGTCGATTCAACTTAGGATCGATCTACCGCTCTATGTATAGATGCGATGTTAAAATCGTGACCAAAATGCGCTAATTCCATGTCAATGCTATGTTGTTTCGGCATAGTTTCATCCTTATTCTACGTTAAATCTATGTAGAATTCTACGTCAAACTCTGCATAGAATTCTACGTCATGGTTTTTGGAACGTATCAAGTGAAAACAATATACACGTATTGTAAAATATATTTTTGAACCACATGGGGGGATCACCTAGTAAAAGCTCATGACCAAACCCTCTTACTATCAACACTTCGATATCATATTTCAATTGTCCGACGAAGCTAGTAATCCTGGATCTTCTCTCGGACGAAACTAATGCGTTATTAATCACTCGAAGTTTTATATTAAAACAGTCATAACGAAACAGCTGCAGTCAATCTACCAATTCTTCACTAATGAAGTTTCTAAAAGCCGACCAAACCCAAAATTCTTTTGACTATCTTGGGCTTCTCTGCATTGACCAAGAGCCCTGTTATTAACAGCACACCTGACGAAGATTTTTGGAACTTTGCACAACTATCCGCACAGTATTGACATAGATTTATAAGCTCAGACCGTTGTGAATTAATATAAATAAAGATAAAAAATTTCAATAAATAATACTGTATTTTTAATTAAAACCATAGAAGTTATACATATATATATTCTCGAGGTATAAATTGATGACATTTTCATTTGACTTCCAATTTTGAGCTTAGAGGAGTAAAATTATTGCTTAGGCAACCGATGGAGGTATTGGAATCTCTCTTAATTGCTCGCATACTTCACACAAAATGCCAAGCAAGTCGACAACTCGAGTGTCTCGTTTCATCCGCTTTATAATTTCTGACTCGACTATAGTAAATTACTCTTAATGAAGGAAATTGATCCATAAACGACCTTTTGTTTATCTTATTAATCACTTCATTTTCCTCTTCTCTGCACACAATCAGGCTCCACTCGCTTCCGGCTTAACATTTCAATTTGAGACTATAAGCAAGCGAGCTCCATTCTTACAAAGAGATTCTAAATCCTCGCAGAAGTCGGTTGTGTCAAGAAATTCGGCTTTCCTGCACAGTTTCATTGCAAAATTATGACATAATGCACTTTGGCTCCGCCCGCAACAATGTTATTTTGTAAAAATTTAATGTTCATACTGAAATGACTCCCACAGACCAAAAATTGCCCTCACGCCACACAATTGTTACAACCGTATCACATGACCTCATTTTTCCAAAGGCTTATTCTGGCTTTTTTTTACGCCATCACTTTTAAAAGTACTCGGCTAAAAGATTCTGATGGGTAAATTCAATAATTGCGTCCCTTTTCTCCGAGAAAATTGCACTCTGCACATGCGCGTCACAAGTCATTTCGAAGATCCATCCAAAGAAAAGATATTCCTCCATATTCATCATTTGTCATTGTCAGAAATGCAAAAATAGAACTCGCTTTCATTTTTTTAGTCGTGTTGTTTTGACTTTTATGATACAATATAGTCGTTAATTTGCCTAAAGTTTGCACGCTTTTTTCTGCAAACGCCATTATTCATCACGTTAAGTAAAATCATTAGGTTCTAAATTCACTAACAAGACCACTATTCAGCTGTGAATAAATAAAAGAAATAAAAAATATTCACATGCTAGAAATGCTTATTTACCCTTAGACAAATATTGGAAATCCATGTTGGCTGCCAACACGCGCAAAAGCAATAAAATTGGAAGGAAAGAGAGAGAGAAAGAGAACGAAAAAATGCGAGGGGCGCTTAGAAATACCTTTCCAATAAACTGGCAGAATGCAAAAATCTCCACCCCGAGTAAACTTATTAAAGTTGGCAAAAAGAAAAAAAGAAAAAAGAAGAAAAAGAAAAAATAATAGACTTTTTAAGATGACGGATAACAAGTCATCCTTAATAAATCGAAAGTTTTGTCGACAGGAAAAATGTGAGATTTGCTCCTTATCTTTGACCATAAAAGAAACAGGTATTAAGTAAGATAAAAGACATTGTGAAAACGGGTCTGGTGATTGTGGCAAACGCAATAAACGGTCGACATACAGACGGAGTAAAGTGGCAGTGGACAGAGCTTATCAGATAGGTGCAGGCAGCCCCAGGTGCACGCGACACAACACAGATAAGCCTGTAAAAACATCCATCTCACTGTCGAATACATTTCCACTTGTAAAACTTCAATTTTAACCGACAAAATGAGATCATCCAAATTCAGGGCAGGCGAAAGCAAACTGCACGTCCACGCACACAGATTCACTCGATTGGATTTGCACAGGGTTCATTGCAACGCCTCAATTCTATCACGCAAAGAGACGGGAAATTTAAGTTTCCAATCAAACTCCTAGCAGCTCGCCTTAATTAAACGTCACGGCTCTGCACATGTGCCCAACATGTCCGCTTTTTGGCGTAATCAACAGCTGAAATCAATATTCATAAATCTTATACTAACAAGCACAAATATATTATCTGCTTTTGGATTATGCACATATTTGTACACCGAACACGCCGAGCTGTTTACGTTGGGACAGGGATTTAAAGGGAGAAGTTTTGCAGTGAAGCATCAAAGAGTTTTGCAGCGAAGCATCGAGGAGTTTTGCAGTGAAGCATCAAGGGGTTCTCATTAAATGCAATTTTATGATTTTGTGTTTTTACGATTAGTGGAACTCGTATCACGTGAGTAAATATTTTTATCACGAAAATAATAAGTGTTTCCATATTAAAATGCCGAGTGAAACTTGTGCAATGTGTAAGAGATTCGTAGAACGGAGACAAACTATGCGCGCAATGTAATCAAGTCGTCAGTCGCGCACGAATAAATTTTGCATAATTTTATAAATACACATCCTTCATTTTCCTGACGGCTCGTCGGCTTTAAGAGAACTGTAAAACCGTCTGTCCACATCCTTGTGGTTACCCTTGCCACCGTAACTTGTCCATGCAGTGCTAAACGAGAGCTCTAGTGTCCCCAGTTGTCACTTGGGCTCTTGGTTTTTCCATTTCGATTTGCTTGAGCGACAACGCCATTCTTTCACGTCGACTTTAAGAGGCTCCTAAACCATATCTCCACCTCCGCCGTGTAATGCTAAACAAGTACTCAGGTAACCCCACTCGTAAAATAATTCGTAATATCAAAATTCGTTATATAGAATTTTTTTTAACGTGGTTTTCTATGACCAACCAACCAAATCATTTTAAAAATTCGTTGAATAAAAATATTCGTTGTATAAAAATATTCGTTGTATAAAAAAATTCGTTGTAAAAAAAAATTCGTTGTATAAAAATATTCGATATATAAAAAAATTCGTTGGATAAAAATATTCGTTGTATAAAAAAATTCGTTGTATAAAAAAATTCGTTATTTAAAAAAATTCGTTGTATAAAAAAATTCGTTTATAAAAAAATTCGTTGTATAAAAAAATTCGTTAAATAAAAAATTTTTTAGAAAAAAATTTGCTATATAAAAATTCGTTGTTTCAAAAATCCGTTGTTTCAAAAATCCGTTGTATCAAAAATTCGTATAAAAAATTCGTTATATCACAGTTTGTTACAACGTTATACCGAATTTTTTTTAACATGACGTTCTATGGCCATCAGCTAACCAAGTCATTTTTAAAAATTTGTCATAACAAAACTCATTCTAATTAATTTTAATTTTCTTCAATAAAATCTAAGTACTTTTCCGTCTGGCAACTGTTGACCTCCACAACAAATCAAACAGAATTTTCGTCTGCTTGCTCGGCAAACACGGTTTCTGCTTCTCAAATATTCTAATATCCCTTTCTTAAGAAGTTCCTCCAAACGCAACCAGCACAAATTAGTAATTGCAAAAAGCAAGGTAATCAAGCTTTTCATTTCTTATCAGGATACACGAGGGGATATGACAGTTGAACTGAGTTTTGTGCGTGGAAAACAATAATCACGATGCTTATCGCAGCAAAGCTTGCATATACGCCCAACAAAATCCATTTTCCGCCTCGAAAACTTTTGCTCCGTTTATGACAGATTTAATGCCACAGATAGATGCAGTGCTCATTATCAATAGTGCCGATCTTTATGCAACATTCGCATGCAAACAGTTCGAAACCGCAACACTTGCACACAGATTTAAAGTCAAAAGGTCGCTTTTCCATCTCGACCCGAAAACCAAATTCCGAATAATAACCACACACACATTCGCTCTCCACCTTCAGCTATTTATCGCAATAGATTCCTGTTGCGACTCCCAAAGAATGCTATGTTAGAAATTGTCGAGTCCTCGAGTCGCTTTTAAATTAAACAAATAATTTATACAAGCGCCGCCGCGACCAAAAACTGACTTAGTGCCGCTTCGCTGCAAAACACGATCCCGAAAAACTCGAATTAAATTGAAAAATTCATGCAATTTATACAATATTCTTGTCCAGTCCCATACATTCCTTAGATTTCCAGTGAATTACATTTTATTTTTGAATTTCTTCTTTTATATTTCATTTTATGTTTTTTTCCATCTTTTGTTGGGTTTTCTTTATGTATTTCCTAGTTCAGTGCAGAGTTCACACACTTTTTATGTCTTTTTCCATGTTCTATTCCTCCTCGTTAGTCCTAACTCTTAAGTAGGCTTAGTGTTTTTTCCTTGGACTTTCAGATTGCGCATGCTGTTTATTATTCCAACTTCTCTTTGTTGCAGATATTTCCATTGTATTGCATTTATGACTCGAAACTTGGGAGTTTAAAGAAGACAGTGTCGTGTTTTTTATCAGCTCCTTTAAGCTAAAATTCCTTTTAATCCTTTAGATCCCCCATGTTCTTGCAGTCTTGAGTAAAACTCGCTTCCAAAGACATGGACACGTATCCATATGTCCATATGTCCATCCGCAGACCCTTCTTGGATTAATTTGCTAAAACATTGCAGTCAAACTTCAGTCTTGAGTAAAACTCGCTTCCAAGGACATGGACACGTATCCATATGTCCATATGTCCATCCGCAGACCCTTCTTGGATTAATTTGCTAAAACATTGCAGTCAAACTTGCTTATTTGCTGCCCCATTTTTAATTTACAGCAAAATCATCTCCCTTCTCCGCATTGAGGTTGCACGTCTCTTCTTGCGGCCATTAAAGAGTGGCTTGCCTGTGGTTTGGTGGCGTCATGGATAACGCAGCAGCGGTTACTGCACATTGTCAGTCACACAGGAAACCAGTGGTCCAATTCCCAGTTTGAATTCCTCGCGAGAAATGATCTTGACGCAAAAATAGCTCGACTGACGGATTGGTTGCGTAAACAAGAGGAAATCAATCCCCTAAACACATTCCAATGACGTTTCACGAAAATAAAATACATTATTATATAAAAAGCACTCTAGTTTTTACAATTTTACATTTCCTAAGCCGTGTGGTAACTGTCAATCATCAATTTATTTTTATTTCGACTCTTATTTTGCGTCGCCATATGAACCCACAGCCCGAATGAATTAAGCTAACAGTGCGGTTTTAGTCGTGTGCAAGTGCAGCATTAGTCCTCAAGAAGCCCTCCCTTGAACATTCCTGGAACCGTGACATTTACAAGACACCTTGTGTGCCGTCAGGAATGTTTGCTTTGGTGATACAAGCAATCAAAAATTCTTCTCCAAAATACCACTTGGGAAATTGTTGCAGGATTTACGCAGATTTACAGCCGAGCGCTTGCATTTATATGTTTTTCAATTCAAATTCTCCACAAACAAACGGCCAAATGCCCATCCCCCGTCCCCCCACCCCCCCGCGTTGCACCAATAGAGCAAAACGAAGTTAAATTTGCAAGAATAAAAAAAAGTGACATTTCTGCAAGCGCCAAAAGCCATCAAGCACCAGAATGACCACTAACGTTAATTCAGTTGTTGGTTTGGGATTTGTAATGCGTTACGAGCAGTGCCATCAACTCTCGACATTCTTGCCTTCATTTCGCGTTTAATGGACACTGTTTTTCCTCATTTCTGAAATTAGATTCTAGATTGCACGAGCAGGCGACATAATGCAGCGGCTTTATTAATCAAATACTGATCGCACGTGTAATTACGGATTAAAATCGTAATTCCTCAACAAAGGAATTCCATCATGAGATGAGCAAACATTTTCTTCATAACTTATCGATCCATTGTTTGCACACTACAAAAGGCCCTCGTACGACTATATAGTTTGCAAGTAAAGTTGTTTGCTCAAAATATTGGTAATCGCCTTTGCACTGTGTCTACAATCATCGTGCAGCGCTGCAGTGTATTGCAGGCAAGCTCAGGCGGAGCTTTGTTCAAGTTTGATGCAAGGATTGCGCGCACGAGTTATTGAAGCAGATAGAGAAGCCCACCGGGTTGTGCGAAGGGGCAGCCTGATGGTGAGAAATGGGGCTATAAGAGGGGGAAAAAAAGGAGAGGAAAAAAAAACAAAGTTTGAATGTTGGTTTTGAGAAGTGGGAGGGCAGCAGGAAGTTGTTTAGGACGCTTAACTGGAAAAAATAGTGTCCAGGGCGCTCGTAAAGAAGGTCGTGTTTCTATAGATACTTTTATTCACGATATTAAATCAAAAATTGATGGCTTTTTTTTTCCTATCCTGGAGTTGTTTGGGGTAAATTTATAGAGCCAACAGAAAGGAGGGATCTGAGTGATTAAGTGAAGTGAGACTCTAGTATCTTAGGAGTTTAGTTTTCTGATGGGTTAAATGAGCCGAGTTTTAAAGAAAAAAAATGGAGGTTGTTAATTTCCGAGAAAGTTTGTAATTGTGCTATTGATTTTTTAAAGGGTGGAGTAAAGAAGAGAGTAGAGGGGTTGTTGGAGTGGTTATGTTGGTTTGATGTTGGAGAAATGTTTTCAAGGTTGAGATTGAATTGGGTTTAAATATTTTGTGTGTTTGTGGGTGGGTAGTGATGTGTTAAAGAGGTTTCAGGGCACAGATGGGGCCCAGGGAGTGGTTGCTTCTTTTTCTTTTGGATTTTTATTTTGTGTTTTTTTATTCTCTGATTTCTTGCGATTTCATGTTTTGCTTTCGGGTTTATTTTGTTCTTCTGATTTCACATTTTCTCTTCTGATTTCATTTTGTCTTCTGATTTAATCTTTTTTTTCGATCTGATTTCACTGATTTTTTATGATTTCTTCTGATTGCTTTATTTCATCTTTTTTGCATCTAATTTTTTTGATCTCATCTTTTTTTCGATCTGATTTCTTCTGATTTCATCTGATTTCATCTGATTTCATCTGCTGTCTTCTGATTTCATCTCATTTCATCTCATTTCATCTGATTTCTTCTGATTTCTTCTGATTTCATCTGATTTCTTCTGATTTCATCTAATTTCATCGTTTTTTCCAACTGATTTCATCGTTTTTTCCATCTGATTTCTTCTGATTTCATCTGATTTCTTCTGATTTCATCTGATTTCTTCTGATTTCATCTGATTTCTTCTGATTTCATCTGATTTCTTCTGATTTCTTCTGATTTCATCTGATTTCTTCTGATTTCATCTGATTTCTTCTGATTTCATCTGATTTCTTCTGATTTCATCTGATTTCTTCTGATTTCATCTGATTTCTTCTGATTTCATCTGATTTCTTCTGATTTCATCTGATTTCTTCTGATTTCATCTGATTTCTTCTGATTTCATCTAATTTCACTGATTTCATCTAATTTCACTGATTTTTTCTGATTTCATCTAATTTCACTGATTTTTTTTTCTGATATCTTCTGATTGCTTTATTTCATCTTTTTTTCTTCTGATTTTTTTCTGATTTCTTTTTTCCCCTTTATTTGTGAAGTAATTTATACCTCAAAGATGCCCTACTAGTCTTAATGACAAGCTGCGTATTAGACTCTCAGCCTTAACAACCTCAGCTTTAGCATGATATTTTAAGCAAAAACAGCACTTCCAAAACAAACAAAAACAAACATCCTAAGAGCCCATCTATATATTTCCCGTACAATATTAAAACTTTTTCTCCGCATCCCATTGTTTCGTTTCCATATTTAGTATATCCACAAGGCACAAAGTAGGAAAGTGGTGCGCATGTTGCGGTCTCCCATCCACAAATTTCCCATTTTTTCCCCTCTTCGCCCTCAAGTGGTGAGGGGGCAGCCATTTTCGAGCGAATGCATGCGTATGGCTCATAAAACCGTGTTACTCATGGCTTTATAAAACGGAAAACTTTCATTTTGAGGTTTCTTCCGAAAGCCAAAGTGATTTAATAAGAGAATGGCAAACGGTGAAATATGAACACAATCCCAACAACATCTCTTCTCCCTTTATCTGACACATCATTCATATATTTATATGCAGATATATAATTTAAATATGTTGATCCACGAAATTTCGATTACTTGTGTGCGGACCAAATCTAGAAAAAAAAAATTCCAAAGTCCAAAGTAAATAAATTGTTGTACGTGATCAGAATCGGAGCGAAAAGAAGACGAAGAAGAAGAAAGAAGGGAAGAAACCATTCTATCTTCTTTTCCTCGTGACGGCGTGTCAATACACTCGACTGCAGTTTGCATTTGCCAATATTGAAGAAATTTAGCGTGCACTGCTGCACCTCATTCTGCCACTGGTGCTTTGACAAGCGCCAATATCTTTACATATATGTCTTTTACTTTGCAACACACAACCGACTTAAAATGACTCCTCACACGCCATCTTTGACAAGAGATACAAGATTAAAATATAAAATTGCTTCCAATAAAACATGGGGCCGGTGCAACACTACGGTGCAACATCGATTCTCCGAACATCAATTATGCAAACAACGGTCATCGATTTTTTTATTAATCAGTTTTTTGTTGTTTATATTTTGTTTGTCACCTCCAATATGCAAATCCCGAATCTCCCACCAGAGGGAGTTCTTTTTTTAATGATTTTTTTATTTTCAACCTAACGTTTGGATAATCGGCCTTCTAGTTGTGGTGACCCAGAAGAGTGCATGCCCCCATTCCCCCGTGGGACCATTCCGCAGATGCTTCCCTTCAGAGTCACTAAGTAAGCGCCTCTTCCCAGAACAGGTGAGTGCCATAAGGGGAGGGTGGGTCGCCGTCATTGGCTGCCACCATCATCTGACCCTGCTGTATAAAGCTCGAGTTTTCGCGCCCGCAAGACAGAACTTACAGAAAAATATACCAAGCACACAGCAACTACCTCACCGTCAGGCCTACTTCAAATATAAGTCAGGAGTGATAGAGGAACTCACTGTGCAAGTATAAATCGTAACTCTCTTCAGTATGCAAGAAGGCTTTTCCAGCGAAAGCCAAGGAACGGCCATTGTGAACACTGTTAGAAATAGTAATAGAAACTACTCTTTCACACTCGTAATGTCCGAGCGTTGTAAGGAATCCCATTCCTGGTCGACGCCTCTGCGATACTAAAATTACCCTTAGACAACAGGCACGGATATCAGACTCTCGGAGCATTCCATCGCGTCCGTTACGCGAATCCAAAGGACGAACAACAGCGAGACCAAGGCGACACCATTGTTCCTGCGACCACGTGGAACTCAAGGCACCATCTTAGACGATCCATTGTTGGACTCAGCAAAGTCGAAACTAAGAACAAATATACTACCCATGGCCAAAAGTATTAGACCACACCAGCAAATCAACACAAAATTTTATTCTCCACCCAACAACTTTGGAGTGGTAAATGATAGATACAAAAATAAAAATGCACTGGAAAGACCTGTTTTCCCTCTACAAAACAAACTAAATAAACTTATAAAAATAGCAAATTAAACCCCAAAAAAGTTGATTTGAAAAAATCTCACTCTGGTCAAAATTATTAGACCACCTTGTTCTTTGGACAAAAATATTAGACCAGACCACTTTTGTCACAGAATGAGATGTAACAATGCAATTTTTATACAAATTTCATTGCTTATCTGAACGATGTCAACAATATTCATAACTAAACCATCATTTGATGACTTCATTTCACTGCCATCATGGCCAAAACCAAGGAACTCTCAGATGACCTGAAATACCGAATTATCTTGTTGCACATGAACAAAATATCCCAGAAAACCATTTCAAATCAACTTAGAATAAGTAAGAAACATTAATGTTACCACTCGTTATCGTTACTTCTGAGATAGTCTAGTTACCGTTACCGTTACATTAACGTTACATTTCCGTTTATGCTGTATTTTGAAAATTTAAATTTAATTTTTGCAGCGCTGCTTTTGCATTCCGCGTTTTCTTTGCCTTCTTTTTCGTGGATGTTAAAAAAAACCATTTGCCATTAGTCTTGGCAAAATGTAAATTGTGACTTCATCCTTGTCTGATTCGAGTCACGGTTCCCGCGACATGTACATCCAGCATCCACATCCAACTGGGTTCTCTGTCGTTTACTCAGTTATCGGTGCAAATGCATTACTAGGTCCCCGGAGACGCCCCTTCAAGGACTAATGCCGAGACAGACACTCCGCCTTTGGGGTCGTGACTCGCAAAAGTTGAAAAACAAACCAATATACTGCTGCGTTCCCACTTAGTGAATACGTTGCTGCTTTGACGGGAAATGTATATTAACTTTTCGACCCCAGATCCAAAAGCAGACATTAGTCACAGGTTGTGGCCGCATCATTACACGCACCCCCCGGTGACTAAAACGTTTAAAAACATTTGATTAGTTATAATTACTCCTAAATTCTATGTCACGCTAAGTGCATTCAAAGTTTTTGACTCAAAACCCACAGAATACCCCTAAAGACCCACATATGGTTTCAAAAATATAGTCGAAACTCTTTATAACAAATCGCGATATAACGAATTATCGATACATTGACTCTAACTATAACCTCACTACCGTGGGAAAGATTAAACGTAAATTCCGCAGACTTTTTGGACAACTGTATTTTCATTTATTGTTGATATTTCAAATAAATATTATTGAATCACTTTGGAAATTTAATCAGACATTACTCGAGTGGTATATTTAGTAATCCTAAAAGGAAAATTAAATCAAAACATTGGAAGTTAATTTTTTCAAACTTTTATCTCATCCCACAGACTTTTTGGACGCATTTCTGAACCACATGGGTGTATTGTTTCGGCTGAAATAAAAGAGAAGAGATTCCTCTGCTTTAGAATCAACAATCCAGCAGCAAAATCCATCATTGTTACAACAGAATGGCATTATTCGCGCAGCAGGAAACGAGGGAACGGAAATGATAGATGTCAAATCTTGCTTAATCTCCTCGTGAATGCACATCCTGCAGCAGCAGAATGAGATTATAATTGCACGCCATTTGCGTTATACCTTTCCCATTATAATGGATTTCGAAAGCCCGTCTCGCGTCATCTCGACCAAAAGAGCGTCGACCGAATCGAAACGACCAGTGGAGGCAACGTCTAACCATTCCAATTCCCCGATTGCATTATTCCGCTAATTGACGCAATCATTCCCAACTTTTTACTCGCGCCTTTCTAATCATATACACATTAAAGTTCCGCATAAATGAGCAGTTGTTGCCGCCCCAGCAAGCCGGCAAGAAGAATTCCAATCCATTAATAATTCAACCCGCAGAAATTATCCCCTTGAATAAATGATGAGACAAATTAAATTTGCTAGCAACTCACTCAAAGTGATGAGCTTGGTATAGGCAGCAGTTCTGCAGCTCTCGTGCACTTCCAGGTACGTCACATCGCATCGATAAGTGCCTTCGTCGCTCAGATAGATTTGACGGACGGTGATGACGGGCGGGTCCACCTCCAAATTGAGTTGGGCTCGAGGTTCGGGTCGGGCGAGGTCTCCCTCGGCGCTGTCCACCACCAAGGCGCTGTCGTTGTTGGTCACGTAGACGTAGACGCGGAAGCCGTTCTTGTACACTTTGATGCTGTGCAGTTGGCTGGGACACGACTCCAAGTCGACGTCGCAGGGAAGCTGCACCGATGAGGCTGCGATGGCTTTTACCTCGTGGAAAGCCGATGGTTCTGCAAATACACGGGAAAATTGTTCAATATTAATTTGAGATAAACCACGTTATTATTGTTTTATAGCATTTTGGATTGCCCGGTTCTCGGGACGGAAAAAGTTCGGGACTCCTGGAAAATCGGTACTCTCGGTACTAGAAATATTTTCCATTTTTAATTTTTTTTTTTATCATTTTTTGATTGATTTTTTAATCTCTTTAGATTTTTAAAAATTGATTATCGTCATTTTAGACTTCTCTTTTAATTGGTTTTTCATTATTTTAGATCGTTTTAAATTGATTTTCAATCATTTTAGACTTTTTTTGATGGACTGTTCACCATTTTAAACTTCTTTGATTAATTTTTAATCATTTTAGACCTCTTTTGATTGATTTTCCATCATTTTAGATTGTTTTAAATTGATTTTAAATCATTTTAGATTTTTTTAAATTGATTTTAAATCATTTTAGACCTCTTTTGATGGACAATTCACCATTTTAGACCTCTTTTGATGGACAATTCACTATTTTAGACCTCTTTTGATGGACAATTCACTATTTTAGACCTCTTTTGATGGACAATTCACCATTTTAAACCTCTTTTGATGGACTGTCTAGCATTTTAGACCGCTTTTGATAGACAATTCACCATTTTAGACCTTTTTTGATTGACTGTCTTGCATTTTAGACCTCTTTTGATGGACTGTCTTGCATTTTAGACCTCTTTTGATGGACTCTCTAGCATTTTAGACCTCTTTTGATGGACTGTCTAGCATTTTAGACCTCTTTTGATGGACTGTCTAGCATTTTAGACCTCTTTTGATGGACTGTCTGGCATTTTAGATCTCTTTGGATGGACTGTTTAGCATTTTAGACCTCTTTGGATGGACTGTCTAGCATTTTAGACCTCTTTTGATTAACTATCTTATATTTTAGACCTCTTTTGATTGACTATCTTATATTTTAGACCTCTTTTGATGGACTGTCTAGCATTTTAGACCTCTTTTGATTAACTATCTTATATTTTAGACCTCTTTTGATGGACTGTCTAGCATTTTAGACCTCTTTTGATGGACCGTCTAGCATTTTAGACCTCTTTTGATGGACCGTCTAGCATTTTAGACCTCTTTAGATGGATTTTCCATCAATTTAGATGTTATTTGACTACAGGTCAGTGGTAGTTGTTGAAATTAATTCGTTTGGTATTTGTTTGAAGAGTGGTGTGATTGTAAGTAAATTCGTTTGATATTTGTTTGTGGGGTGGTGATCGGGTTATCGAGTTAAAGTAAATTAATATACATAAATGTTGGTTCACGCACATAGAATGCAATTAGGGAAATTTAATTCAGGTAATGGAACAAGTTTTTCTCTCAACCCTTTTACTCTTTATGCCTTTTAGTGAAATGAGAAAAATTCTCATACATTTTAACCATAAAAATTTTTCTTTCCTTTTATAATTTTCCCATTTTTATTTTTATTTTTCATCAACAGATGTCTCTTCACAAAGAAATTCAGCTAATAACAAACTAGTGCAAATAAAGGCAAGAGAGAGACTAGATATCGTGTCACCGCGCATGCGTGAGGAAAACTACTTGAGCCCACTAAACATTGCTAAAAAAAAGTAAAAAAGTCAAATGATTTATTCACCGTCGATAAAATATTGATAAAAATCGATAAATGTCAGAATGGATCTTTTTATTTATAAAATTCAGTTTCCACGCCAAATAAAAATGCTTTAAAAAAATTGAGACATTTCTTGAAAATAATCGATATAAAGTGACAAATTAAGAAGAAAAGTTGTTTTTTTATGAAATAACTATAAAAATATCAATATAAATCGATAAAATTAAACATAATACACTAAAAATCGATATTTTACAGAAAATTCGACTAAAAAGTAGTTAATAATAATAAAAAAAACTATTAAAAATCGTTAAAAATTCGAAAAAACACAAAAAAGACTAAAAAGTGTTAAATACTAAAAAATCAACCGAAAATAATTAGAAACCCTAAAAATCAACTAAAAATATTTAAAAAACCAAAAAATCTACTAAAAATAATTAAAAATCCAAAAAATCGACAAAAAATAATTAGAAACCCAAAAAATCGACTAAAAATAATTAAAAATCCAAAAAATCGACTAAAAATATTAAAAAAATCCAAAAAATTGACTAAAAATAATAAAAAATCAAAAAAATCGACTAAAAATAATTAGAAACCCAAAAAATCGACTAAAAATAATTAAAAATCAAAAAAATCAACCAACAATAATAAAAAATCCCAAAAAAAAGACTCAAAAATCGTCAAAAACCCAAAAAATCGACAAAAAAATTCAAAACTACCCACAAAAAAAAATAAAATTAATAAAACAACAAAATGAAACAATTAATTCCCAAAAAAAGTGATAATCTGTGAAAATCTAGTTCACCTGACCCAAAAAAAAAAAAAAAAAAAAAAGAAAAAATCTCTCCGTTTCCTTACACCACACAAAGTGTGAGTGATGAAACCCGAGTCTAAACCCAAGTAAATATATTTCATGTCATTTTGTATTTCTTTCATTTCTCTCCCTCAAGTGAGAAATAAATTTTTTCCTCCCTTTTCTTCCTTACTTTATTTTTTTATATCAATGTTCCATCTAAAACTTGACACCTTTATATCTTTTTCTGCTGATCCATCTTTTTTATTATTTCCTCCCCCTTTAAAGCAACCTTTAAAAAAAAATCACTAGTACAAGCACTCTGTGCCTTTTTTATTATTGTTATTATTCCAAAACATAAAACTTTGCCTTATTTTTTTTTATACCTCTACACGGAACACAAAATGACATAAACCATTACTTGCACATGAAATGAGTTCAAATCACTTTTACAATTCCAATTCCCCACACAATTATTTCCCCACCAAACTTAAACCTTTCTTTCCTTTTTACATTAAAAACGAGACTTTTGTCATCAATTTCTATTTCCATCCCTCAAACACCCCTAAGCAAAAGTTTCTCATTAAATGGCTCCACATTGCACCCTCTGGTGTGCACAAACCAAAAAGCATGCAAACTTTTTCCACAGTGAAGAAATGTGATTGTAAAAACAAAGAGAAACGAGAAACAAGCGAATGAGCTTGGGCTTTTGGTGGTTCATTTAGGATAAGGAAAAATCACAAACCCAAGCACAAGCCTCATTACAGTTGTTGGCAAAAAAAGACAACTTTGGCGTCTTTTTCTTTTGCCCTTAAAAAAATCGATAAACCCAATCTTTTTTGATAAAACAAACATATATATAGAATAAAGTTGTTCCTGTTTACAATGCACAAATCGTGATTTAATGCACGTATTTCCGCTTAATCCAGCACAACAACAAAACAAACTTGAAATTTAATCTTTTTTTCCTTTTCAAGTAATGAATACTTGATTTCTTTTTTATTTTTTGCTTTTATTTGTTTTTGTTACTAAGGATATCTGTTGTAGATGATATAAAATTTGCAGACACGCAATAACATGGATTTTATTCGCTTCTTATTGCGATGAGACGTGACTGGAATAAATAATTTTTTTTTTTAAAAAAACCAGAATCTAAAGCACAAAAATAAAAAATAAAAATTAATCAATAACTAACAAACGAGATAATTCCATCGTTTTCATTAAATAAAAACACAATTTCTCATCCTAGGTCTCAAGTTTCGCTGTTTCTGCCAATATATTTTCCACCGGCAATTGCATTTGGGGAGTTTGATTTGTATTCCGGAGTGTGCTCCGTATTGGTCAACCATCCCAGTGGTCATTGTGGTCTAGTGGACATTACACACCCCTCGGGATAGGCAGTGAAATCGGGAAGAAAAAATTTTTTTTTTAAAAATCTCCAGATCAAGACTGTCAAGTAGATCTCAATATTTATAACCTCAAAGAATTGAATCAAAAATCGAAACTATTGTTCTAAAAACAATTGTTCAAATAATAAAAATATTGTTATCTCTCATAATGTTTTTGTTTATTTATTTATTTTCTTGGTTTTTATGCCAACTTAAAGTAAATTCACTATATTTTTCAACCCTCTTGCGCAAATTTATTTATAGGTATTTATTACACTAAACCTGAAAAACTTTAAATACACATTTTTATTAATAATAATAATAATAATAATAATAATAATAATAATAATAATAATAATAATAGTTTATTGGTACTACAGATGTATTCCTGACCCTCCCAACAGCCCAACACAGCATTTTAAGCAATCATTCCAACATCCGAAGTTTTCGGAGCTTGTTGTGGACATTGTGGTGCTTAAAATAATTGGCCCATTAAGACTTTTTATTATCATCTAAAAGTTTTTAAAGCGAATACAAACTTTGTAACAATTCACTAAAATTCCCAGTTGTGCGCCATCAAAACTTCGCAGTAGTTGTTTTCACCATTGGAAAGAAAAAAAAAATGCTCGCACTTCAGCAACTCCGTACAGTCATTATCCCCATAAAGGGTTTCCTTCGCACGTCTACAAAATGATCCGAGTTGACTCTACGCTAAACTTATCCATCTCTTCTTATTCCTCTTCGCGCTCTACCGACAACTAAAGCGATCTACCTGACTTTTATTTGATTCTCCCAGTCCCTTGCCCCACTTTTTTTCCTTTTTACTTTCTCCACATCACAATTTTCAAATCAGCTCGACAGACCGAGTAAAAAGAACCTTCTCTTTAGAAAAAAGAACTCTTACCAAACTCACTTGATATGCCAAGCAGGTTTAGAAGTCTTATGAGCAGAAAGAAAGAGCGAAGCGATAAGATTTACACTTGTGAGCTCGGTACCATTTTTTGGGACTGATTAGGCAGTCAAGCTTCCAATGCCCAGCAATTTTTTCTCCCATTACTTTAGCATGGAGATTGCAGCAAATTCCACATAATTAGGCAAATCAAGATTGATTGCGTGAACGCCTCAACGCCGCTTCTCTTTGTTCTTTGAGGTTTTTGTTTGGTCTGATAAAAGTAAAAGATGATTGACCAATAGAAGTAAGAGATGATTGACCAATAGAAGTAAAAGATGATTGACCAATAGAAGTAAAAGATAATTGACCAATAGAAGTAAAAGATGATTGACCAATAGAAGTAAGAGATGATTGCCCAATAGAAGTAAGAGATGATTGCCCAATAGAAATAAAAGATGATTGACCAATAGAAGTAAAAGATGATTGACCAATAGAAGTAACAGATGATTGACCAATAAAACTAGAAGATGATTCACCAATAGAAGATTGGCTCCATATGTTGAAGAAGCAATTTCATTGGCTGAAACAAAGATGGTATAAATTCCCAATGTTGATGTATGACATCGATAAAATGTGATGGCATTGAAACGTCGCTTTGTCGGGATTTTATCATTACAGGGAAACTGTTTACATTGGTGCAAATTGCAGCTGGGAACTGTTTGTCACTGTCTAAGCTTTAAAGGTGCAGAATAGTTTTATTCTTTCTTCCTTCGGAGAACATTAAGAGGCTACTGATGGTTGAAATCAATTGTATCTATTGCTATTCTGCCTGTTATGTGAGTGAAAATCAAGATGTATCGCCTTCAATCCTTTGGGATCTCTTTTCTCTCTTTGTTCTTCATTTCTTTTTTGCTTTGTCATACATCCTTGGTTCTTACATCAAAATCTGGTTTGGAACGTTTCGCTGATTTAGTCTCCTCTCACCAGGACTCAATTTAAAGAGACATATTTTAAACCATTTGTCTACTTCTGCCGTATGAGCCTATACCGTATAGACCGGTAGGTTTGGTAGCGGCTCTTGCATTTCGGATGGTTTCGCTAATATTTTGCCTTTGAACGTGACGTTTAGGTTCTTTAGTAATGGCGCGTAGAACCCTACCATTCCGATAAACCGCTGCAATTGCTTCACTTTTTTTGTGCTGAGTACTCCACAATTGCTTGTACCTTGCTGTCATTAGGACTGCAGCCCTCAGGTGTCAAAGTGAAACCGAGAAAATCCATTGACGCAGAATCAGTGAGGCCTGAACCCGCTCTCAAACCCACTATCCACACTACAGGCCAACATTTTCCCTTCCCATAAAAAACCACCAGACAAATCATGACAAATATTTTTCGAGGTTTATGTTCCACTGCTCTTCTGCCGGAATCGAAGACTTGCCAACAGTTTTTGATTAGAGCAATATTTTCATATGGTGAATTGCCGACTACTGATTTCCTACAAGAGCGTAAAGTTGAAAATGTGCCAACTCTTCCTAAGCCCCAAAGAGCATACATGCAGATTAATTCTATTCCTTCTTCCTTCGGCGACCATTAACAGGCAACTGGCGACCGAAATCAATTGGTATTGCTGTTCTGCCTGCTGTGTTTGAGAAAATCCCAGATTTGCACATTGCAACCCAAAATTTAAATAAATCAATCGATTTCCTAACCAGACTCACCCATTCTATCCTTCCTCCCCCCTTTTTTTCTTCCTTACAAGAATGAAGTGGCGCTTCAAGCTGCCCCACCCCGACAACCCGGCATGCCCTCTACAGCGCGATGGTCAATCTGGCAGTCCATCGGTGGCGCGCCAAAAGCAATCATCGCAGTCACAGTCTCGCAATACTGATGGAAATAGAAACCTCCTCAAGTACAAAATACCAAATCATCTCCTCCTTTTTACAGCAAACAAATTTGCTCCGGCCATCAACTTGTACTTTATTAACTTTCAAACGCATTCCCGACGTATCCGTTTTCATTTCACTTTTTACTTTTTGCTTACAATCTGCGACAAAACGATCGCGTACAGCCGATTTTCATGGCAGGATTCAGCGGTGCGGAATCAGCATATAGCACAAGCTGAGCAAAAAAAAAAATAAACTCAAACATTTCTCTCTTCTCCAACTTTTATACCCGCTACCACCAAATCCCCAAGCCGTAACAAACTCGCAAGAAAAAACCTATACCGTAAAAGTATGTATAAAACTCCGAAATAACACCCCCTTTTTCTTCATTCATCTGCATACGCTCAACCACTTTCCCCCCTCACTTTCTCGAGGACCCGTGTGTTGCCAAGCGACCAAAGTCTCCAAGATCGCCAATGTTAATCTCTTTTGAGTTGAGCTTAATGATTATTTTGACTGAAAAGAAATGGGAATCAATAACTGCACATTTTATCGATTTCCTTTCTTTGATTAATTTTAATTAATATTTATTTAAGATTAGCACAAGCTCACTAAAACTAATTGCAATTCATATAAAAGAGGCAGAAAGAAAAGTTAAGTCTCTTGTTCCCACACAATGCAATTAGTCTTGATTAATGGAGCCAATTTAATTACATTAAGAAAACTAAGTGAAAACTGTGGCTAGACGCAAATACCTTTAATTGTATCCACACTTACCACCCAATTTCAATCTTATAGCCGTCAAACTTTTCACTTAACGCGCTGACATCCACACGACATCTCGTTGCATGCAAAATTCATAAGTCTTTAGACAATTTGAAAAATTTACGAAAATTACAACAGACGATTTAAAACCACCCTGACGTAACAAAGAAAACTTATAATAAAGAAAGCACTTAATCATAACAGCAAAGCATTCTTACAACAATAGCACATGCAAGGAAAAGGCTTAAACTAGTCTTAAGTCAGGTCATTTCATCGAATCCCGTTTCATCGAATCCAACTTCGGTTACCTAAATATGATAATAATTTTTTCTTTTCTCCTAAGAATGTCTACCAATGGGGGGGTTAGCCCCCCTTGAACCCCCTTTAACTGTTTGTTTTATATGCACGCTGCAGAACCCATTTAAACTTGCCAAACACCTTTTAAACTTGATTAATGATGTTTCAAAAGACAAAAAAGGTGCCAATACTGATCATAGATTGTATCCAGCTAATGACTGGCTGTGGTTATAGATTAGAGATTCAAGAGATGTCGCATAGTGGATGTGGACATAATGGGTCATTTGGATCTGCGATGAACAGCACTCAGCAAAGTTATAACCGTATTGTGTTTTTCCACAGCAACAAGGGTATCTTATATCATTCGTAATGCTGACATAATATTGCACTGCCCAATCATCTAATTAACACTACACGCAACCCAAAAACTCTGATTAACTTTTAAAGTGAAACTTTTTTTTGGCAGAGTAGCCGTTCCAAACCGGAAATGAGTGACGGAAGCGACGTAACAGTGAAGGGGCGGAGAACAATACAAACACGCAACAATGAGTAGGCAGGAAGCAATGAACAATACGTTAACACCGTGTTTTACATTTGTTATTTCCACTTTAGCGGAAAGTCAAGTAAATATGATGTAAAGACTGTATTTACCGTTCGTGTTAACGATTCCAGACACCATTAGTGACGTCATATTTCAATTTCTAGTTCAGTTTTGCTCCGAAAAGCAAGCGCACACCAAAAAAAGAGGAGAAAAGAATCCAAAAAAGAGAAAATAAAGCGAACAAAAGAGGATACATACATCAAATAAAGTCTCTGCTTTTCATTAAATTCTAATCAAACGTTGGAAATTAAGCAGTTGCAATTAATTCGACTCCAATCAAGGTCCAATGGGATATCCTTAGCCCGAGGGGCTGCGAGTGTCGTGTGCTCCCAAACCCGAAACTGGTTTACAAGGTCGGTTCCGAAAGGGGGAAAGAAAGAAAAAGTTCGTTGGGAAGTTCCCAAGAGAGAAAAGTTTTTGAAAACTCAAAAAACCTTTTTTTGTTTCAAAGAAAACAAATAAAAATTTGTTCCATCGTCACGAGACTTTCTCATTATTCCCAAAGCAAAAATTGACTAATTGCGGACGGTTTTTGCCCCTTTCTTGGTTCCAGGCAGGTGTCAACACTCCCCAACTCCACTTTGACTTCCATTAGAGAGGAAGTGGGGTGTGGGGGCCCTGGGATGGCGCAGATGAAGGCAGGAAGAGAGGAGAACGCCTCACTGACCCTCCACATGTATGAAGCAGCTGCTTTGCACAATGGGGCCATGCTAGGATGGAGGAAGGGTCTATTTCCCACCTGGAAACGCGTCTATGCACCTTTAAATTTTTCTAAATGTCATTGTGGAAAATTTGAATAATTTCGCGCCATTTAATATTAATTTGCTTTGTTTCCAGTCAAAATATTTGCTGTGCATTTTTTTTCGCCTCTTCTCGAGGTTATGAATATTAATTAAAATTCCAACGCGCGAGCTTGAATTTATTCAAAAATAAAAAAAAAATTAATATTTAACGATCTATTCTAAATTTACATGGATATTTTTTTTTCTGTGAATCTGGACTTAATTCATTAGGTTTGCGCAGCATTTCAATCCCGTTATAAATATTAATGGGAGGAAAAATTGAATGTCACTTTTCATTGTGTTTTGCGGTTGTGCAGTGTGCAGGTCTCTCGCTAGACAACAACAGAGAGAGAGAGAAGGGAAAAAAGAGAAAGAGAAACTAAGAAAAAAAGTAAAAACGACCACAACTTTTTACTCCAAATCTCACCGGCATTCACCTCGCGTGTCTCACTCGGATAACTCATTTAATGATTGCCATTGGCCATTACATCCAAATCCCACGACAAACGCCGGATGTTCAACGGACCACCTCACCAACCACCCTTTACCCTCCCATGCCCACTTCCCAAAAAAAAATACATTTTTCTTTCCAACAAATCGAGCATGCAGTGATTCTTTTAAATCCAGGCTCAGAAACTTCCTAGTGAATTATTCTTGGTGGAACGGCAGGAGAATCCCACAGGATGCCATGACACAACTCAGAAATTAATGCAATTCAAGTTCTACGAAAAAATAGAAATTGGGTTAAACGCAACTCTTGTTCTAAAATAAAGTGTAGTAGTTGAACTAAAAAAAATAGAACATGCAAAGTTCTATGAAAATAGAACACAAAGAGTTCTATAAAAATAGAACACAAAGAGTTCTAAAAAATAGAACACAAAGAGTTCTAAAAAAATAGAATACCAAAACTATTCTAAAAAATTGAGAAAATAATAGAACACAGAACAGTTCTAAAAATGGAAAAAATAATAGAACACAGAACCAGTTCTAAAAAATTGAAAAAAGCAACACAAACTGTTCTAAATACCGGTAAGAGAAAAATTAGAGAGAAATAAATAGACTGCAGTTCTAAAAAAGTTAAAAATTGAAAGGAGAGAAATAGACCGCAGTTCTAAAAAAGTTAAAAATTGAAGGAAAAAAAATTAGAACAAAATCAGTTCTAAAAAAATTGGAGAAAGTAATAGAACACAAAAACTGTTCTAAATAAGCGAAAAATTGGAGAGAAAGTAATAGAACACAAAATCAGTTCTACAAAAATTGGAGAGAAATAAATAGACCGCAGTTTTAAAAAAGTTAAAAATTGAACAGAAAAAAATTAGAACAAAATCAGTTCTAAAAAAATTGGAGAAAGTAATAGAACACAAAAACTGTTCTAAAAAAGTGAAAAATTGGAGAGAAATAAATTGAACACAGCACACATTTCTAAAAAAAAGTAAAAATCTGGAAAAAAAATAGAACAGTTCTAAAATAATTTAAAAAGTGAATAAACTCCAACACAACAATTCTAAAAAAAAAAATCCAAAACCGTCAAGAAAGTTGCCCAATATTTCCAACAAATCCAAAACTTCTCAAAAAGTACAAAACAACATTTCTAAAAAAAAAAAAAAAATTAAAAAAATTAAAAAAAAAAACTTGAGAGGAAGTCACAAATATTTGTTGTTAAAATTGGTACAAATTTCTAGAGGAAGTTGAGTTCAGGGCGTCTTTGAAGATGAGTTAAGGGATGATGCATCGAAATAGAGGGCAATTGAGTTTATTTTGGGAGGTTAAACGAATCTCCAAACTTAGTATTGCGCCAAGAGAAACCCAACTTATAAATAGAAAAATCCAGACAAGGTCCTTCATTTAAATAAACATCCACCCAACTTTCTTTAAACACTTAACGCTCTTTCCGCACATATTCCACAAGCCCTTTAATCAAAACACACACACAAACAGCCTCGTTTTACACCGTTTTAAACATATTTCAAACACTTGCCACTTTTCAACTTGAAAACACATCGATTCCCCATTTCTCCCACCACTTTATTTACTTATTCTTGTTGCTCGTTTTCTCTTACCGCGACATACACGAAGAAAAAAAGATTCAGGTGATTTATCATCCGTTCGTTTCCTCTCTCACAGTTTCCCTGATAACCCGAGTGTAGATGGTTGACAGCTCGGCCAAACTAACGAAATCAAAAGCTAATTTTTTCTCCTTATCGACGACTTTTAGTGGACAAAAGATTTTTTCGCCAAGCTGCTAACGAGTAGAGCAGTAGCTCCACTAAAGATCCCTCTCCGGGCTGAGTAGCAGCTGCTCACCTTGCATAATAAACGACAGGTGGACCCAACGCAGTGCAATTAATGCTACCACATCTTGTTCATTAATTTTTCAGCTACAGAATGAGTCGAATATTTACTTAGAACGATTCAATTACTTGTCTTCAACCGACTATATTTGGAAAAGGTTCGAAAATAACTTGCTAGCGCAAAACCAAACTACACACAGACTAAACATACAGCCCGGTACCGAATTTTCACAAAATACCAAATTTTCTCAAATAAAATTTTAAAAAATTAAATTTCCACAAATACTCAATTTTTCTAATATAAATTTTTTTTTTATAAAAAAAAAAGAATTTTCCCCCAATACCCAATTTTTCTCAAATACAAATACCTAATTTTCACCAAATACCAAATACCTAATTTCTATCAAATACAAAAAAAGCAAATTTTTACCAAATACCAAATACCCAATTTTTTTCAAACACAAAAAACCGAATTTCTACCAAATACCAAATACCCAATTTTTTTCAAACACAAAAAACCCAATTTCTACCAAATACCAAATACCCAATTTTTCTCAAATATAAAAAAAACCCAATTTCTACCAAATACCAAATACCAAATTTTTCCCAAACACCAAAAAATTAATTTACACCAAATACCCAATTTTTCCCAAACACCAAACAACCGTTTTAACCAAAATTACTTAAAGTAAAAATTTCCTAATTTTCCAACAACTCGAAAACCGTTACACCAAATCCCCAAATTTCCCCGATCTTAACGCTCCCACCGACTGATTTCCACCAAATCAGAACAAATGACACCCTCTTTTAACTATCCAATTCAACACCAAGTCAATTGGAACAGCGGTGGGGTCACCAAGTGCTACTCACCAGTCGTTGAGAACGACGACACCACGTGGATGACAATGTTGATCAAGAGTACGAATACCAGCGTCGTAAGTCCACTAACCCTCATGGTCGCTCGAAAATGTTTTCTTTTCGTTTCTCTTCACTTCAATTCCACACGGATCTTCACTCACGAGTTGAAAAGCGTCGTCCGGCCGAGTAAAAAATCACAAATTTGTCATTGGTATCGACCACGACTCAGAGACGTGTGACATCTATCCGAAGAGCTCGGCGCACACCTCTCGCACTTGAATCTCATGGCCCAGTCACGCTGCACAGACTCCCTTCTAGCTTCCGCAGACGGGCGCACCACCCCGCACTCTCCGCTTCCTCAACTTAGGCGCACACGGCGCCGCACTAGCGGGCCCCGCGCAAACTAAACCACCAAAACTCACCAACAAAAAAACCAAATTCAACCACCCAAACGTCCCAAACTCCCAAAAAAACACCCAAAATCTCTTTTCCGCCATTATTTCCCATTAAATCGCGCCAAATCCTAATTAATCATTAAAAACAGACTGGAAAAAAATTGCAAAATCCTTTAATCGCATCGACTTTGCGGTAAATTAAAACAAATTCCGCTAATTGTAACTTATTTACCATTAATTTAGTTAAAGTCATTGAGGTAATCCCTTGGACAAACCACTTTCGACCAAACTGTCAACACATCAAACCGACCAAACCCCCAATTGAATTGAAACCGTCGCGAAAATTCGCCGACGCGCCGCCAGACGGCGCCACCAGCCCCGACACCGTCGCCCGTCCATCGCGCGCACATGCCACACCACAGCGAGCGAGCGAGCATGCCGGGAAGACAGCTAGAGCCCTCGGTCGGCGCACGCGCCAACCTTAGCCGCGACCAGGTGGCCCCATCCCGACTCGAGCGCAGCACGGCGGAGGGACGAGGCAGAGATGCGGGTCCCAGTGGCATCAGACGGGTACCGGGCGAGTGGCTGAGCGCGTCGCACACTCCACCCCAATCCCACACTATGCACTGGATACCCTTAACACAACTTTGCTATGGACTGTGTAAAAGGGAGAGGCGAAATGCGACCGCAGTGCCAACCAACTGCAAAACCTCGTTGGCAACCACCCTAGTCCTCTGGTGTCTTCTCACGCTTTCCGGTAAGTTTTTCTCAATTAAAATTTTTAATTTTTTAAAATATATTTTTATAAAAAAAAAAAAAATTTTTTTAATTATAAATTTCTATATGATTCTTTATTCTAAACGAGTTTGAGCGTGTTTTTTGGGCCCGTGCTGCACCCTCGGCAGCTGCGCCACGCGCCAGTTGTTTAAAGCCCCCTCCCACCAGGTGGGCAGTGGATAAGAGCAATAACCCCCCTCTCCACACCTCGCACCGAGCGCCTGCCATCTCTCTTTGCGAGCAGGTGAAGAGAGCAGATGCAAACTGACAAGCAAATTATAAATTCGACCCAAGGTCGAAAACGCAGCGCGAAAAGTGGATAAAATAACATTTCTCTTTTATTCCATCATTCATTGCAAGCAGACTAAATTTAGTCGAGAATTAGGTGAGCATTTCCGTCGTGCTTGCAGACTAAGCCAATTTCTATGTTTAGAAACTTAACAAGACGGCGCGCAACCGAAAAACAAAAATAACAAAAATAACCAAAAAAAAAAAAATCCCACCACTCAAAATCAATTAAAAATCAATTAAAAAATAATTTTTCCAAAAAATTAAAAAAATATTTTTAAAATTTTTTTAAGTCGTATATTAAATCGATATTAAATCCATATAAACTAGCCGAGCAAGTGTCGTGTCTTCCTATATATAGTCAGAGCAGCTGGTCATGGCGAGCTAAGAAATTGTTTACACGCTTCCTGTCTGCATCAGCTGCCTTGCCCAAAGGGACAGTCACACCATTACCAGTCACCACTACCAACACCCCCCTCATTATCGTGTCACATTCGTTTCCCCTTCCTCTCATTGTCTGTGACTGACAACCATTGAGATATTTTTGCGTGCCGGCTTACTACGCGGCCGTATAAGGTGCATTAAAAACATTAATAACAATTTAACAAAAACAAAAATCAATTCGGGCAAGAATAAACCATTATATGCTCTTATATAGACCGGCACACGCGAGAAGTGCCACTTTTTTCGCACTTTGCTGCTTTGTCGTCGGTGTCGGTGCTGTGCTGTGCTGTGCTGTGCTGTGCTGTGCTGTGCTGTGCTGTGCTGTGCTGTGCTGTGCTGGCCACTGCGCTCTCAAATATTAACTAAACAAGCAATTAGTGATGAAATTAGTTGTGTCAACAGCTACGAGTTGCTCTTTCTTCGCTCTTATTATCCAATTTAGCGTGGAACTGTCCAAGTTGGGATTGGCGATAATTAGGAAAAAGTTGAATTTTACAATTTTGTTGAATTCTAGTTAAGTTTGGCGTAATTCTGGTTAAGTTTGACGTGGTTCTGGTTAAGTTTGACGTGGTTCTGGTTAAGTTTGACGTAATTCTGGATAAGTTTTGCGTAATTCTGGTTAAGTTTGGCGTATTTCTAGTTAATATTGACGATCTAGTTAATTTTGACGTAATTCTAGCCAATTTTTACATAACTCTAGAAACTTTTTACGAAATTCTAGATACTTCTTACGTGATTTTAGATACTTTTTACGAAATTCTACATACTTCTTACGTGATTTTAGATACTTTTTACGTAATTCTAGATAGGTTTACGTAATTCTAGATAGGTTTACGTAATTCTAGATAGGTTTACGTAATTCTAGATAGGTTTACGTAATTCTAGATAGGTTTACGTAATTCTAGATAGGTTTACGTAATTCTAGATAGGTTTACATAATTCTAGATAGGTTTACGTAATTCTAGATAGGTTTACGTAATTCTAGATAGGTTTACGTAATTCTAGATAGGTTTACGTAATTCTAAGTGATACGAAACTTTTACATAATTCTAGAAGGTACTTTTACGTAATTTTAGGAGGTACTCTTACGCAATTCTAGATGCCTTTTGTTTCGTAATTTTATATATTTAACGCAATTCTAAACACTTTAACGTAAATCCAGCTCATTTTTACAATATAACCTCAATTATTTTCAATCCTAATCAACCTTAAGTTATTATATTCCCTCCTAATTTCCCAACAAACTATAAACCCACTCGAGAAACTAACCAAACCCAGGTTATAATGCTTACATAATGCAATTTCCTGTCCATGAGCCTTGAACGTGTCAATTGAATAATTATCTTCCTGTTCGCTCACAAAAGAAATTCATCAATAAACTCCCCGAAATTCTTTTTCCCATATTCCATCACATTCCACGCCCCGTCCAACCCTTCCAATCCAACAACAACAAAAAGAAAAAAGAAAAAAAACAAAAAAAAAAAACCAAAAAAAAAAAAAACAAATAATCATCATCATCATCATCATCCTCATCTTACAAATTCCATCAATAAAAGAAACCCCAGTGCGGTCACATCAAAAAAGAAATATACCCTCCTCCCATTTCGATAAAAATTTCAATCTTATTACACATAGCTCTTTGGCATTCGATCCAATCAATAGTGAAAACACAACGCCCTTTTTCCCTTTTACATTTCAACCCAACCACAAAAGATCCTTCAGTCGACCTCCATTAGGAGCGACTATTATGTATTAACTAGTGTAGCAAGCCGCCAGAAGGTGGCTCTACTAAAACCATACATACATAGCCTCGCCCCAGACTTAATAAAGACCTAATGTTACACTCAGCAACCAGTGGACTCAACCCCTCATAAAAACAGCGACCACATTCAAGGCCCCCCTTCAATCAAACTCGATCAGAACATCCGGTGACGCCACTCGATATCCCCCTCGCTGCGCTGCCAAAATGGCGTAATTACCGACCCGATATGGGCCCTGAAGGATGAGAACCGACCCCGTCTCTGCCGATTGTTGACCACCTGTTGTCGAGATAAGTGAACTTCTTGCGCGCCCTCGAGTCCAATATTCATACGTTGGGAATCCCATTATCTCCAATCGATAGATTTGTAAACATTGATGAGTAAAAGGGGGCCGGGACGACGCAAACGGGTGCGGGGGATATCTGGCTGTGGGAAGAGGAGCATCTGTTGGTGAATTTTTCACATACACTTATTTACACGCGTGTCGCAAACTCATTAATGAGTAAATCACCGACGGAGGGGGTAGAAGGAAAACAAGGTTCACACCTCGGAGAAATTTTTCAAGTAAACCCATTAAAGTTTAACGATACATCAAAACGGGCAAATGGCGTGTAAAATGAAACGAGCGAAGTGCCATTTATCAAAGTAAAACTGCAAAACAAAGTGCAAGTATGAATAAGGGCGCCGCAAATTTATTCACTAAATAAACAACTGCTTGGTCATCTGCGAGCTGCTTAACGTTTGCGGTGTGTACGCAATAATAAAACCCTTTTCGACATCTGATTTACGTTAATGAATAAATATACAGCCGGGCAAACGTTCAAAGCCTCGTGCCGTGCCACGAGATTCGACTCGAGAATCCCGTGGCACAGTATCGGCATACGTAGCAAAATTGTTGTCTGATAACGTGTATAAACATAACGTTTAATAAACGGCCGTTACTACAAAAAAGAGTAACGAATTGTAGCAAAATTGTTGCCTGATAACGTGTATAACGGTAGCGGTAACGTAACGTTTAAGAAAACTTAGAATAATAACAGCATATTAACATACAGCAAAGCATTAATAAACGGCCGTTACTACAAAAAAAAGTAACGAATTACCGGTGAGTTAAACTGGTCGAATTCAGTAATGCGTTACCGTTACAGTTATGTAACGGTAGCGCACACAACACTGCCAAAACTAGTGACATCATCACACATCAACAACTTTTGAATTGGTTGAAGGTCACACCAAGGTCAACTCCAGTTTTTCTCACAGATTCTTAATCTACGCTTAATAATAAGCCACATTTGTTTGAGACGTTTTTTCATTTGACCAGGGTCCGCCTTAGCACGAAAACCTCGTGTTAATACTTGTTTTATCTTGTATAGCACGGGTTCCATTAACAAGCAGTGCTAATTTTTGCGTTAATTCTAGCAAAAAGCACGGAGTTTATAAACACATTTCGAGGTTATTTTCTTTAATTATTAGCAATTGCTGTCACCCTATGCCGAGCTCAAACAAGGAAGAGCACAACAAACGATTGAGTGGAAGCAAGGCGGGAACGAAGGCGGGGAAAGAGGCAGAGCAGGGAAGCGCCCATCGACGAGAACACTTTTCCGATGGGCAACCCCCGGTCTTAGCGATCGATTTATGGTGGGGAAGTGTATAGATGTATCCTCTCCTTGGCTTCCATTTCACCGCAATCAATCATATCTCTCTCTTTTTGACAAATAGCCAATAAAATTTATGTGTTGTGGTAACAATTTTTGTCCTCGCTTTTTCTTCAATTGAGTCCGCTCGTTGGGAGTCAATAAAGGCGGCGAAACTAACTCCTTTCAGTGGCTCTGCATGTAAATTCGGTGAGAGGTGATGACGGTAGGAGAGTTTTGGAAAATCAGGAAGCATCTATTGATTTGGCACTCTCCACGCCAACCTTGCACCTGTCATCCTGCCAGCGTGCCTGTCAATCACACCCAACAGATGTTTGTAAGGAAGGATTGCCACAATTCCATTCCATTCCTCAGAGGGCTTTTCTCAATTTGTACCTCGATCATCTGCAGCAAGCGATCGACTTGCGCACTAAACTCAAATATACTTCACATCAGCCGCCAAACTTTGCCAAAGATGGTCTTCGGATAAAGCTCAAATCTCTTGCAGGAGAAGTCAATAACGCCCACCAATGCATTTAATACAAATTTGACAATAAAACTTGCTTTATGGCGTTATGTATGACCATTTGTGTGATTTACGGCTCCCAAAAGCTGCGCATTTATATCCTTTTAATCAAAACAACGACGCTTGTCGACCCTGGATGGTCATCCAAAGCCGTAAACGCTTGCATTCTTCAGTCAAGGCTGTTAACACACAATTAACACGCCAATAGCTACTTAAAAAGCAGTACCGGCTGAAGACAATAGTTAACAGCGTGTGAAGGACCGATTACGGTAGTTCGCAAAAAAAATTATCCGCTATGGCAGTTTACATTTTACTCATCCCTGAGGACTCCGTGATACATCGACCTTACAGGCTGAAACTACCATAGTTCAAATTGCTTCGCTTAAGCGTACAAATGCTGTAGCTAAAAGCTCAATCTAGTAAACTAACCTTTCGTTGCTAAATTTAGTAAAGGCAACAACAAGAGTTAGTTAATTCTACTAAATTGCGCTGCAAACAAAGAGAGATTTCCTCTATGTGGGAAATGTTATGGAAAAATCCACTTTCCGTTAGTAAAGCTTTCAGAGTCTAAATATTTTTAGTCTTAATTTTTCAACAGCACCATTTCAAACGGAATGTTTTATCCTCTTATTATTCAGAGTCTGATAAATTTGTAGTACTCATGAAATTGTCACCAGAAAGTTTCCTACTCTTAAACTGTGTGAGTCATTGTTGCTTGTTTTCCAAATGGCTGGCAATGGCAATGAAGCTTTGTCCGACTTTTCTGACTTAAATAATTTTAAAATCAGTTTTGGTCTTTTTTTGCAATTAAAAAAGCATTTATTTTGTCTTAAATGCAGGCAAAAATATAATTCTACTAACCTTCAACAAACAACGTGTTCAATTGTAGTAGTTGGGTGTCTTTGTTTGCAACCGGCTGTGACCAGAATTTTAGATGAAAAACAAGGGAATTCTGAGTAGACAAAATTTATTCAGAGTCTGAAACAATTAAATTTTTCCGTGCACCATCGGGGCCGGAAACAATTCGTTTCCACTTGCAAGGGTGATTCAGAGTCTAAACAATATTTTTATGAGTACCACCCTTGGCAGGAAACTTAAGACTTTAATTCCTGTTACCATTCCAAGGACGGAATGGTGTTATGAGTCTAGGCTTTAAACGTTAAATTTCCACAATGTACAAATTCCATCTTTCCATACAACTTTCCTATTCGTAAAGGACTGTTTCCCATGTCGACTTTCCATATTACTTCCATACTGTTTAGTCGTCTCTGTTTTTATAGTGTACATATTGAACGCACTTAGTTTCTTAAGACGCCTTGATTTCCGATAGAAGGATAAAATAAAAGTTAGGTGACTATTGGAGGACATTCTGGTCTTAATCGTCTTGGCTGTTTGTGGGATTTTTGGAAGAATTAATAGTCGGTTGGACTTGGCTTTTAAAGCCTTCAAAGTCCTTTCACCGCTTTGGCAAAACAAGGGACAGGTAATCACATTTGAAGCTTGAATGCTTAGTTAAAGCAAATTGATTTTAAAATATGCGTCTAATCAACATTTGAATGTTTTCTTAAAGATGGGGTATTGAATTTTGTGGCAAAATGAAATCCATTTAACGATTGAGGTTATAGTAGTGCAAATTCTTTCCGGTGACTCATTTTACATTTGTTTCTCTTTCATTAACTTGCAATTAATCCAATCCTATAAGAAAATGAAAAAAAAAAGCAGGAGCAAAAAAACACACACTAGTGAGTCTCCGAACTGCCTGCTTCCTTTAATTAACTTCTATGCCAGCCCAAATTGTTCGACTTTTATACGAGTCCTGACACTAAAACAGAAAAGAGCAATTGTACTTAAAGGTTCTTCTTATACGGCTCATGAAACATCCAAAATCGAGGTTTGTGCACATTTAAAACTGAATACCAAAACCCTACAAACCAACTTTTTACTAACTTTTCAAACTCAATGAAGAAATTGTCCAAAAATTGGACCGATTTTAGAAGATTTTGCTACATTTTTTGAGATTTTGCTAAAGTAAAGTCGTACGGTACCAAAAAAAGATACCTACCACGAGATGCGGTACTTTTTGAAAAGTACTGTGTACCTGTACCGATACCGCTGAAGAAATCCACAAAACAAAATCTGAAATTCAAAAATGACTAATGCAATCAAATTTGGCGAATTGAGACAAAAATTGATTAAAAACGCAAATATCTCGAGAACGAAAGCTCATATCATCAAAAACTAAACACCAAACGAAAGTGCGGAAAAAACTGCACCAGATACGTTAATTAAACAACACCGCCCACAATTAATACTTAATATATATTTATTTGAGAAATCCTTAGTGACCTTCCTTGTATTATCAGGCCGGTTTTATTTGGGCCACCCGGTAGACAGCAAAATTAGTAAAACTGCAAATAATAACATAAAATGATAGAAAACACTTTGACAAATTTAGATACATTACGTCTGACATTACAATATCTACAAAAGAAAAGACAACGCGACTTGATTTACATAACTAAATAAACTTTACTGCAGTACACGAAACAAAAACGACAAAAGTTGAGTTTTCCACGAAAAAAAAAAAATCTAAACATTTTATCTCAAATTGATTGATTTATTTTATTACATCACCATAACATTTTTTTTGTGTTTTTTATTATAAATTTATCGAGTGGAGTTGGCCATTCTTCGAAGTTCTCTCGAGATTTGCCCCTTTTAGTACCTACTTTGAAAATACTTTTTCTCTCCAGAAGCCAATATGAGCACGTTGACACGGACTGGAGCGAGGTGGATGGACCCAGATTCAATTTAATGCTGGGGAGTATCTCCTGAGGGTAAAGCAAAGAATGAAGTAGGGGAGTGATAAATTACAAACTGCCTTCACGTGCCGACGTTTCGAATATCCGTTTCCACCTGACGTTCAACCCCCAGACACTTTTGTTTCGTTCGAGCAAATCCCAAAACCTGGCGGGGACGATGAAGTTGTCATTTTAATTCACGTGGCACAGACAAAGCCGAGAAGCCGAGCTGCTTTAATCACCTTATGGAAAATCCGATTAAATATTAAACAAGGATTGAAAAACACTGACAATTTTCATTTTGCTCGAGCTTTGCGAAATAAATTAAAACTTTCGCCAAATCTTTATCCCTTTCCACAACTCGGGATTAAGACGGCGAGTTCGTGAAAAGAATGGAAAACGATCGATTCAATTATTTTTCTTTATTTCCACATCTCCAAACATGCCTAGCGCTATTATAAGCAGCAAATGCGGCCATGCATGCAGAGCGATCGTATTTGCTGCGTCTAGCCTGCAAATTGCTAATGGTTGCCCGACTTTACTTCCCGTGCAACGAAAACCCGTTCCGCAATCGCCGATATTCGTTGCGAGTGTTTCAATTGCGCTAATCAGCGATTCGAACCGAAAACCGCTTCATTCCTTCTTCTTATTGCAACAAGGCTTTAGAGGAGTGCCACAAAACTTGAACTCAACTAAAAAGATGGCTACCGCACCGCCCCGTTTAATTTGAAACCCGGCGTTTATACGGACCCGGCGATTATCCAGAAAAAAGTCTAAAATCAATAATAAAAAATTATAATAATAATTTATCGAGAAAATTAATTAATTAATTAATTGATTGGAGCCATTATAATATTTTTTCGTGGGAAATTAGACTTGTACCTGTTTCGCCAAATCCCGTTTCGCCGAAATGTTTCCCCGAAAATTGAATTCCCGTTTCGCCGAAAATGAAAAAAGTGAGTACGGTAATCGATCAATTTTTCAAATTTTTTGTTTTTCCACATTTCCACACATTTCCACAAAATTTCCACACAATTCCTAAGAAAGGGGGGGGGGGATTTTTTATTTCCGGGGCCCCCAACGGGTGGGGGCCCTAAGTCACTTCTATAAGTCAAAGAAGTGATTTCAATTCCACTTAATCTTAATCTTCTTATTTGAATTCTTTCAAGTTGACTTCTCAGAGATATGATGTAAAAAACGTCACATTGAGACCCCCTGGACTTCCGGGCGTCCTAACCTGCTGAGCCTCATCCCGTTTGGGACAGTAACATCCATTATTCAAATTCCGGTGGCGCAATTGATGGCGGTTTGCCAAATATGGCAGAAATGCCAACTTTTATTGGTACAAGAAACAGGATTTTGAAGTTTTTATAAATTTCATTCAATATTTCAAACGCCAATACCCAAATAAGAAGAGAAAAAAAAAAGAATTGAGATCAAAGGAAATGACAAGTGTGCTCACTCATCTCCCAACATGCAATTTATCTCAAACAAATGACTCCAAACACAAGGAGCATCTGACAAGCCCAGTGTAGCGAAAAATGCTCCTTAGTAACCGACCCCCATAATTTTCTGCAATCACAAATTGCTTATTTTTGATTGGTGATAACAGCTGGAAAAAAAAAGTAATGGTTTTAAAGATCCCATCTCGATTTTTTTTCCTGTGTTAAAGTATGAGAAAAGGTCAAGTCAAAGGTAAAGAAAGAAAGAAAAAAAGTATTGTCCAAATGGACGAGTTGAGAATCCATTATTGACACAGGGAACCCGCTAGTGGGCAAGATAAAAAGGGAAAGCAAACAGTATTGATTTGACCACTGAGACGTTGCACGAGCAACTTGTATAAATGAAACACTCCTAAAACTTGTTAAAACGACGGATGGAGTCGGATTCGGATCGAAGTTTGTTGTAGACTCAAAGAAACGATGTAGACAAGGTTACATTTGAAAAGACAGTGAGTTTTTATTCAAAATTTTAGATATATAAAACAAGAGGATTAAGTTAATCCTTAAATTCCAATAATATAGATCCGGGTCACAAGTGAACTTTTCCACTTGCGCCACGGTGGTCAAAACACTCAACTAAATTATTTCACTTTGGAAACCGCCAGTTTCCACAGTCCCCCCGTCCCGGCGGACTGGAACTTCGGTTTCTACTTCGAGGTTGCACAGTCTCTGGATGGGTCTTCGAAGCAGAGTTCCATTCGACATCCGAATTTCACAGGAGCGAATCAAACCGTCTCGTCCTTCCTTCACGGAGGTGATGCGACCCAGCTTCCACGTCATTCTCGGTTTGTTCTGGTCTTCGATGATGACAACGTCGCCAACATCAAATTTCGTTTGACTTGTATTTCCACGATGTTGTCGAAGCTCAATGAGGTATTCTTTGGTCCAACGATCCCAAAACCGACTCAGCAACGTCTGACGATATTTCCACGCTCTCAAAACAATTTCCTTCGATCCCGTGCCGGTTGAATACTTCTGTAGTGTTGGCAGGAATGATATTCGTCTTCCTATTAAAAAATGAGAAGGGGAAAGGGGTAATTGCTCACTAGGATTATCATACACATAGGTTAAAGGCCTCGAATTTACAACGGCCTCAACTTCTGCCAAAATCGTAACAAGTCCTTCGTAGTCAAGCGAGTTTTTCCCGATCGTTTTCTTCAATGTAAGTTTTACGGAACGCACCATGCGTTCCCAGAAACCGCCCCACCAAGGTGCGGTCTCAACTATGTACTTCCATTTAATTTGTTTCTCCGTAACGAATCCCTGAAATTGGTCTTCTGGCAAACTTTTTAAAAATAAATTCAACTCCTTATCTGCTCGTATAAATGTTTTCGCATTATCGGAATATATCGTTTTCGGGATTCCTCGCCGACAAATAAAACGCTTCATTGCATCTATGAAACGTTCGGTGGACAAACTCGAAACTAACTCAAGGTGGACTGCTCTCGTGACTGCACATGTGAACAGCGCAATATACGTTTTTGCTCCTAACTTGGTGTAGAGAGGTCCGGCAAAGTCAATACCACAAATTGCAAAAGGTTCACAAGGTGTAATTCGATCCACAGGCAGTAAACCCCACTTTTCTTTAGCCAGCCGCCCCTGTACTTTCCTGCACTGCACGCATTTGTTGATCACACTCTTGATGGTTTTTCGCGCTCGTAATACCCAAAACTGCTCTCGAAAACTGGCTAGTGTGTCGGCCAGTCCACCGTGGAGTAATCTCTCGTGTTCACCACGTATGATTAGTTTGGTAATCGGGTGCGAATGAGGAAGAATACAGGGCTCTCGAACGTCTCGAGGCATGTCTGCCAGTTGCCATCTGTGGGTTGCTCGAATTATTTCGTTGTCATCTAGAATAGGCGCAAGTTTAAATATTAGCGAGGTTTTTTGCAACAGTTTTTTGTTTTTTAATTGTTTAAGTTCATCTCCGAAGTTGGTTTGCTGCAAGTATTTCACCCAATATTGTTCACTTAGTTTCAGTTCGTTGTTTGTTAACGGTTCACCATTTCGAGTTTTCGTTTTCAGATTTGTTATGAATCGAAACGTCCAAGCGGTGGCTCTTTTTAATTTCTTCCAAGTGCTAAATCGAGTGTAATCGATGTCTGGTTCTGCAATTGTTATTAATGTCACTTTTACTTCTTCTTCGTCGTCCTCGATGATTGGATTCACGTTCACGTCTTCATTTGGCCATCTCGATTCGTTGTCTGCAAGCCACGCCGGTCCTTTCAACCAAAATGGTTCTTCGGTGAGCTGTTTTACGTTCACTCCCCTCGTAACCAGGTCGGCTGGATTATCTTTCCCTGGGCAGTGGCGCCAATCGTCTCTCGATGTATTTTCGACAATTTCTCGTACACGATTGTACACGAATGTCGCTGGTCGGTTTTTGGTGTCGCGGATCCAGTGCAAAACTATCTTGGAATCGGTCCAAATTGTGAAATCTTCACACCCAAGAGTCGCTTTCAATGTTGGAATCAGTCTTGTTGCCAGTAGCGCGCCCATCAGTTCCAGCTTTGGTAATGTTAGTTCCTTTACAGGCGCCACTCTACACTTGGAAATGATAAAATCAACATTAACAGTATTTGTTTCGTCCAGAACTCGAGTGTAGGCTACTACGCCATACGCTCTCGGACTGGCATCACAGAAGATGTGAATCCTTTTCCCACAATTTCCTCCCCAATTTAATAATTTGCGCTCTAAATTTAAATTTTCGAGGTAGGGTATCTGAACATACCAATTTTCCCATTTTATCTTCACATATTCTGGAATGACGTCATCCCACCCAACATTTAATTTCCAAAGTTCCTGAAAAATAATTTTAGCAGTTATCACAAAGGGGTTTGCCATTCCCAACGGGTCAAAAATCATGGCGGTAATTCTTACAATAAATCTCTTGGTGTATTTGGTCAAGTTAATCTCGTTAATCAATGCACTAATGTCTAATCCCAATTTATCTAACTCAATATCCCAAACTACCCCCAAAACCTTAGTTTTCTTTTGAAAAACTGTCACGTCACAATCTGGGTCATCTCGTATAATTTTCTCTTGTAATTTCACATCATTCGACTTCCATTTGGTTAATTTCATGTTCGCGGCTTGCAAAATCTCACGACTCTCATCATAAATTTGAATTAACTTGTTCGAATTGTCAATACTTGTTACAAAATCGTCTACATACAAGTCTTCTTTCAGCTTGTCGCATGTGTCCGGGTATTGGTCTTCAAACTTGTCGACGTGTTCTTTTACTGTTGCATTTAGTAAAAATGGACTGGGTCCTGTCCCAAATGGAACTCGAGTTTGGCGTAATTCAATTAGTTT
Organism: Strigamia acuminata; assembly: GCA_949358305.1. Lineage (NCBI taxonomy): Eukaryota > Metazoa > Arthropoda > Chilopoda > Geophilomorpha > Linotaeniidae > Strigamia > Strigamia acuminata. The sequence goes on from OX442318.1 coordinate 8,038,306, forward strand.
TACCGACTCTTCACCGTTCCACCCGTCCTCAATCCAATAAAGTCGTGTGACGTCTCGTTCGTCCGTCTTGAGATGTATTCGATGGAAGGCTTTCTCGATGTCGCCGATTGCGCCGTATTTGCCGGTTCGGAACTTCAAAACAATGTTTATTAGATGAGGTAACATATTCGGACCCTTACTCAGACAGTCGTTTAGCGATAAACATCCTTTTGCGTGTGACGACGCGTCATACACAATCCTTAGCTTTGTTGTGGCTCGAGTTTCGTCAATTACTGGTCGATGAGGGATATAATACGGGTTGTCTGGTTTCGAGTTCTTCGGAACTTTTTCCAAGATTCCGGAGGCGAGTTGTTCGTCGATCACTTTTTTATAGTCTAAATACAATTTGGGATTTTTTCGGAAACGGTTAATTAAGCTCCACAAACGCTTTTTTGCGACATCTCGATTGTCGCTCAATTCTTTGCGGTCGATCTTCCACGGGAATCCCACTTCGTAATGGTCATCCACCCACTCAATCTGGTCTTTGAAGCGTTTCAACGTGTCCACTTCATCGATTCCCGGTTCCATAGTCTCGTGACGAATCCCAATCGACTCCAAGTTCCAAAATTTCTCTAAAAGTTCGTTTGTATTATCGGCAACAATCACTTTATTTACCCGCACCAAAGATGACATTGTTGTTTCTGTCTTCCCAGCTGATCCGTGCAGTGTCCAACCAAAGATGGTTTCGATCGCCATCAAATTTTCGTCGATACGCTGCTGTTTTCCCGTTGTAACGCGCCAAAAGTTGTCGACGCCGATCAAAATGGACACTCCATCGTCTCGTTGAATGTTGCTATCGTGGGTTAGTTTAATATCGAATTTTCTTAACTTTTCCATCACCTGCTCATCTGGTTTTCCATGTAGGGTCGGCGTTATCCAAGGTGATTCGAGGGCTTCGATCTCTAAACTACAATTTCTATTTTCACAGTTATTCAAACTCAATTTCACCTTTTTCCTTTTTGTAATTGTTGGCTCAGTGGATCCGAAAGTCAAGAGGGCGAGGGATTGTTCTCCAGTTTTTTCCAGTTGTAATTCGCGCGACAGTTTTTCTGTGATGAAACTTCTTTGTGATCCCCCATCCAAAAAACACTGGACTTTTCTTTTCTTGTTGCTTCCGTTGGCTTCCAGAACGACGACTTGCAGGAACATCACGGTTTCCATAGCTGTAGACTCTTGTACGGCTGAAGTTAAAGTTGTTTCTGTTTTCTTCGTGTCTTCTTTGTCGCACAAATACGTGTGATGTTTCTGCTCACATTTTCGGCATTTAAATCGGGTGTTGCATTGGCGAGCCTGATGATTCTCTTTTAAGCATCGATAACAACGTCGGGCCTTGAAACACGCTTCCTTTCGTTTCTCCACGGACAACGGACAGTCTGGACTCTTGTGATCTTCTTTCTCGCAAAACGTGCATTTGTAGACAATGTTGGAGAGGGCTGAAGCGGAACTGTGATTATTAGACTTGTAATTGGTTTTCTTCACTTCTTCCTTTCTGGTATTCGGAGCTTCCGTCGATTCTTGTGTTTTATTATTGGTTTTGTCTGCGGCTTCCGTACGCTCCCTCATCGCGACCTCGAATCTGAAGAAATCAAGAAATTCTTTTACTTTCCACGGCGCATCTCCTCGTGGACGCGCAAAATCGTGCTGGATACTGTTTGGTACAGCACGCGCTAATATTGGGCACAACAATGGTCCAAAGGTTTCCGCAGGTACGCCGAGGTTCTCGAGACTTTTGATGTGGAGGTCGCAAAAGTCGTACAGCTTCCGTAACGCCGTTATATCCTCCGCTCGTTTCACTGGTTGCATCTCGAGGAGTTTTGCCATGTGTGCACCTACAATCTGTTCTTTTTGACCAAAACGATTAGTTAAAAGTTCTATTGCAGTGTCATAGTTGAGTTCCGTCACGGTGAGCCCGCTAATTGCATTTGCTGCGAGTCCCTCGACGAGTGAGCGCAGATACACAAACTTGGCGGTTTTGGGTAAAGCTGTATTGTTGTGCACGCTCAATTCAAAATCGGACCAGAACCCCGTCCAGGTTTCCGGCGTGCCTTTAAACTTGGCGACCTCGAGCTTCGGCAGTTTCATCACTGCACATTGCGGTTGAATTGGGTTTGGGTTTTGCACAGGTGGAACGAAAAGAGGGTTAACTGGTGGTATATTTACGAGTGGTACTTGCGGTGGTTGTTGTGGTGGTGTTTGTTTCATTTGCGCGAGTTCTTTCAAGGCGACTTCGAGTGTGATTCGGGCGGCGGTCATCTCGTCTTGTAGTTCTTCCGCTTCGAATTCGTCTTGGTCCACCTCGTTCACGTCGGTGATCCCGTCGGCGATTATTGTGTCCAGTTTATCGATTTTCAAACGTTTTGTGATTAGTTGGGCTTGTATGCATAATAATCGTACCTCGTTGAGGGGATCCTCGGCCATTTCTTTCTTCAATTTCGCAAAAAGCGCACGCACGCTCCTTCTCTGTGTTTCCCTTTGTGCACGACTTCTTGCCAAATCGTCCATTTTCGCGTTCTGGTTCGTTTTCAAAAATGTTTCCCGGGTTTCGGCACCATGAGACGTTGCACGAGCAACTTGTATAAATGAAACACTCCTAAAACTTGTTAAAACGACGGATGGAGTCGGATTCGGATCGAAGTTTGTTGTAGACTCAAAGAAACGATGTAGACAAGGTTACATTTGAAAAGACAGTGAGTTTTTATTCAAAATTTTAGATATATAAAACAAGAGGATTAAGTTAATCCTTAAATTCCAATAATATAGATCCGGGTCACAAGTGAACTTTTCCACTTGCGCCACGGTGGTCAAAACACTCAACTAAATTATTTCACTTTGGAAACCGCCAGTTTCCACAACCACCAAGTAAAGTACAATCAAAAAAGACCATCCACCTCAAAGTTATCGCTTAATCAACTAAATGAATATTTATTTTAAAAACGCCTTTGTTCCAACACCAGCACGCTCCAATGGGTGTTTCACAGCAACAAAGTATCATGAAAGGGAATCCAAAGAAAGACTATAATAGGCCTATCTAGGTTAGGCCTATCTAGATCTGGAGAAATGTTTTCTGGGAACTTACGGCTAGTGTATATTGATAAATTCATAATTTTATTACACGAAGAAAACACTGTACACAATGTATACAGTCGTACATCCCTTCTGTTTATCTTTTAATACTGTTGTTAGGGTAAGACGAGAGACCGAGTCACTATTGACGTCATTGAATCTCAATGGATTTTTATGCCACCTGGTAGATAAAATCAAAACAGCTAAACTGAAGGGAAGTTTTTTTTGTCCACGGCTGTACATGTCGATAATAATTGTGCTATTGCTATTTCAAATATCCGTTGAGTATTTCTACTATGGACGCACTAACACTACGACATCATTTAAAAGTGACAAAGAAAGTAACTTTCCAAGGCTGACTTGTTCTGAATATGACGTAAAAAGCGTCTCTTCCGCCTTCTACAGACGGTGAATATACTCAAAAATGAAACACTTTAAAAGTGGACTTGCTAGTGATTGGCACACCAAATTTAAATTTTGTTTGTTACGTCATTTAATCTAAGCCTTACTCTCGATTTACAACAATGGTCGTAACTAATTACTAATTATAATTCATTTACATCAAGAACACTTTAACGCCTGATTTCACTGAAATAAATTTTTTTATTTTGCATATTTTTATTTTTATTTTGCATAAAATGGACTTTTTGGTGCATGTTTTATGCGCATAAAACGAATTTAATTTTGCATAAATATCCAGGGTCTAGTCATAACTGTCAGTTCAAATATGGCGCCTCATCATGGCACAGAAGTTGATGTTATGGTCAAATTGTAGTAAATTAAAAGAAATTAAAAGAAAATAAAGAAGATTGACATTCCTTCAAGAATTGAAATAAAATAATGTTCTCGTTTTGTCAATCCACCGCACTTTAATACCAAAAATAAAATACAACTGAAAACGATGCACTTTAAACCGAATGCGTGTTCAGTATTCTTCGGGGTAGAATTGGCAACAACAAATACGAGACCATGTCAAGTACAAAAAGCCGACGAAGGGAAACATCCTTTCCTCGCATTTGAAACGCGACTAAAAATGCAACGAGGCCACAATTACTTATTCATAATTCCCTCGCTGCTCGCCTTCACCTCAGTCGGTATCAAGCCATCGTCCACAGGCTTATAACTCGAGTTGACTGTGTTTGCGCATAAGCCGATGCCATTAGGTGCACCTGGCATCCTGCTTTGGAGCAAATTGTTGCTTGTCTCGCTGTTTATGTGAATCCAATGAGTCATTAAGTCTCATTACCAAATGATTTAAGCACTACTATTTCAAGTAAAGAGTGGTAAAAAAAATCGCTTTTCGTTGCAAAGACGTCATTAAATAAGCCAAACTTGTAAACAAGGCTTCATCCAAGCTACTTTGAACAAGCTAAATTAATGACCCTTAAAAAGAAATAAACCTCTTTGCTTTAAAATTCTAGCAAAAGAATGAAACATGTATTTTGCATTACACTTTTCACCTTTCCTTTCCTTTCCTTCACTTAACTTATCGATTCACAACTTCTTTCCTTTATGATCTTAAACTACCCTGGCCCTCCCAACAACTCAGTGTAATCAGATTACGTCGCAAAAAATAACAATTTGACTGACCACACGCACTTAAAAGCATGGCCAAACAATGACAAAAATCAATGAATGCCCAAAACACCAAAACAAATTCTTCACCAAATGCTAAAATTCACTAAATACCAAAAACCAAATGTTTGCACCAAATACCGTATTTCCTCTTACAGTGCGCGAGCCTCCAATAAATTAAAACTTGTAATTTCTAGATGGAAAAAGAACTCGTTTTGAATTACGCGCGGTTATTTTTCTGGACAAACGGTTTGACCTGTTTATTTGACTTTTTGGCCACAAACTATCAATACATGAAGGAATAAAGTGTATATTCTGAATTGTCTATATTGTCTCTTATTTAAGAGTAAAACAGGTCCAACCTCAAAGTTAAATAAATCGTACCTCACGTTTGAATACTTTTTGCGAGGGGTTGTAATCCTAGGAAAAATTATTTCGTCAATAGTACGCGGATGCACAATTAAAATAAATGCCTACCATCTACCAAAAACGAATTTTATTTAGTAAACACCAAAAATTACAAGAGCAAATGTTGAGCAAACAGCGAAAAGCCAAGAGTTAATTGAATAGTAAAAGTGCGCCAATAGAAATATTTGGTGCATCATCCCAAACGAAAAGGTTTGTTTTGTGAGTTGGCAGCTCATTTCATTATGCGACTTTAATCTCTCGTGTGTCCATACTTGTGCCAGTAATCATAAACAATTTTCCCTCCCATTTCCTCCTCTAAATGAATCGAAACGCACAGCGGCAAACCTTTAATGGCAATCATTATACACACACTGAACACACATCTCCTGAGCTGCAAACTCGTTCGGTTGGAGAGTGCACCGCAGGGGTCATCACATCCGAGCTGTGCCTGCAGCCACCACTGCCTTGACCTGTGGTGTCCACTGTATTCTGACATATTTCAAACGCACCAGATAAGGACTCGTGTGGGACCTTTTGTGTGCACCATCATTCCAACGCCCAATGCTCAGATAGACGCATGATCCACATACCAAATTCTCATCAGAGACAAAAGCAAACCAAACATCAATATCTCTTCAACGACTCTGTTTAAATTCTTGTTTTGTCCACAAGCGGCGTGTGCACTTAGCAGCAACCGACACATGCATGCAGACCAACTTGTCCTGTTTACCACGTCCCTTGACATGCATTTTGATAATACAGTTTGTAAAACGTATTATCAAATGCATTACCAATATTATTGTTTGTCAAACACATGTGAACATATTTTCAAATGCATTTTTTCAATTGTATTACGAAATACATTATTTAATATACAGGGTTTCTAAACAATTTGAAAAATTTATTAAAATTACAAATAAAATTGAATACTTTTGAAACTTGTCCATAAGTATATACAGGGCGTCTCAAAAGTCTGAACCACCCTAAATATTTCGTGAGCAATTGCATCTAGGCCAACTTTGATGAAGCGATCGTATAGGAAGTTGGGTGAGAGCAATCCAATGATGTCATCAAATTTGACCTTGAAGGCCATTTTCAAGGTTATTCACTTGCTAACTTCTAAACCAATTAGGTTAGAGCAAAAACGTCAATTACAAAGTTGTAGAGCATCATCTAATTAGTCTAGAACTGTTCTTAAAAAAATTATCTCTTCCTGAAAAGTTTTGAGAAAAAAAGGTTTGAAATGGGGAAGTGCCGGTAGCGATGCGCGCATGCGCAATAAAAATAGTTCGGGTTCACTCGAATTAAACAACCTTCTGCGAGGGATTATTCACTACTCGAATAATCCTTGTCATCCATTTAGGCTGGTTTAAAAAATATAAACAAGTTTAAATGTCTTTATGAATGCGCTTACTGTTTACGAAGACTTATGACAAACTCCCATTGGCTATTGGCCTTTGCGTTTAAAAAAAACTTCAACTAACCACTCCAATGGCATCATTCAATAATTTTGTGAATATATCTCTGGAAAAGCAATTCAAACTTATCCAGTATAATGATTTTCCTCTTTCGTCCATCAAATTGTAGATATTGGTCATTTTATGTGGCCACAAACTGCAGCGAGCGATTTCATTTTCCAATACATGTAAAAGAATTGCGTTTTATTCTTTTTTGTTCAATAAAAAAAATATTTTTTTTTCTTTCTTAAAATGTAATAAAAATAAAAAAAAAATACAGAAGAGAACAAATTACATCCAAATCTAAATGGGATCATTGCAAATTTTCTTTTACATTGGACAAAAAAAAGCATTTCCTTTACTTGTATAAGCAAATTTCCTCCATAACAAAGAGAAAAAAACAAAAGAAAAAAAAAACAATTTATGCATTAGATCTTCTGTAATCAAACGTCAACTTCAACTTCATTTGTTTTCCAACAAAAAAAAAAAAAACATACATAGAAAAAAGAAATTCCATTTTCAATTACAATCCAATGGACTGATCCATCTATTCCTTTTCCCTACTGATAATTTATCCTCAATGTTTTCTTTCAACCCAGAAGTAACCAATGCTTTAATCAGACTGTTTCAAACTCAGGTAAAATGGTTGCAAGCACAAGACCCATTAGAGACTCTTTTAAGGTTCCAGTTGATTCCATGTCCCCTTTAGTGTTTTTTTTCTTCTTCTTCTTCTGTTTCTTCTTTTCTGCTCTTCATCCATCCTGCTATTGTTTTTTTTTCTTTTCCTCTTTTGGTGTCTTACAGCAAATGAAAGACCATGAAATGCTTTTATCCCCATTGGCAGGAAGGTAGAAGATTGAATTTGAAAATCTTCCATCCTTGCTAACTCCAACAGAAACCTTTCTGCCCTTTACATCATGGACTACTGAAACATGTGTGCCACACCTATACACTCCGAGAAACTTAAAAATTGCCAACTTGGCACCTTGTTTTATTCTTCCTCTCCATCCATCCTTGCAATACAAACACTTTTTTCTGAGTAAACCACACACTCTATGCTTGTGAGACGGCAAATTTATACAGTTCGCCATCCATTATTATACGGAAATGAATTTATTGATGCTAGAAAGTGGAGGAAACAAAAGGTTACTCCACCAAAGAAACTCAAGTCTTGCGGTCAGGGGTGGAGTCAACCCCATGCATGCCAGGAAGCCAGGGCATCGTCCCAGTACTTCGACTAAGTTCACACTTCACTGTCCTCCCGGTATCGTTATGCCAAACTCATACTGCGCATGCCATTTAGCAGTATTAAACCTAATGCTCAACTCTTTATAACGAATCGCAGTGTGTAATCAAAATGTTTATTTAAAGTTTTTCAGGTTTAGTGTAATAAATACAGTCGAAACTCTTTATAACGAATCGCAAGGGACCCTAAAAATCGATTCGTTATAACGATAATTCGTTATATCGAAATTTTTTAACGTGGTGTTCTATGGCCAGCCAACCAAACCGGCTATTTTTAGGTATTAGTTATATCGATAATTCGTTATATCGCAATTCGTTATAAAGAGTTTCTACTGTATACTGGTTGAACGTAAAACATGGAGTAACATTTATTCAAGGATCATGTGACCAAGAAAGCTACGACGTACAACACCCTCCACTGCGCAGTTATATATAAACAATTTGCTATACAATCTATAACATTAATGCAGCTGTTGCTACTTACTAGACAATTATAAACTAGAACCCTTTGCGCATTCAGGGTGCGGGACTAATTTATAGTACTAATCCTTTAGGGTTAATCCAGATTGCGTAAACAAATGCTACATTTTTTATAATGTAAATTGAATCATTTTATTACGTGCAGAGTTTACCATGAAGGCGTGGTTTCACTTTCCTTTTGGAAATAAATGCATGGCCTATTAATTTACATGACCCAATCCTCAATTCACCGGTGGACCCGGACAACATTGTACGATTTGGCGTCTCATTTCTCTCTGTCCAATTTCTCTTCCCAACAAATTTATCTCGCTTGATTAAGTGCAAAACTTGCATCATCACCTCTCTTCACTTCTCTCCGGAGACTTCTATACATTTATGAATTTCATCCTTCTACATCATCAAAAAAATCTTTCGCTTAATTTATCACCGCAGTCGACATCCACACTTACACTGCAACTGCAATTAATAACATTCAAATAACGCACGAGTTTGCACCGACCAACCAGCGTTCACCTTTTAATAGCATCAATAAAAGTATGCGCAGTAATTAGAAAAAACACACTTGGGTGTTGGAGAAGTTTTCAGCACTCCGAGGCAAAGGTGAAGACCCATTGGTCATCTATTTAACTCATCATTACACTCTCAGATGCTCCAACAAGTTTATTGCATCCAACGAATTATTCCCATTTCCCCTGATGGGCGGCTCGTGCCACGCCAGTCCCCGGAGAACGATTCTTGTCCTCATCATAACTCTCGTTCGTCAACAAACTTGAGAAGCCCACATGCGCATTCTCCAGAGAAATAAAGTGAACAAAAATAACTATCATTGGCTAGACACCACTTGCATTGAAACCAAGGGAAAGGACTGGCATTGACATTAAAAAAATCATCCATGTACACCATCTCATTTGAAAATCAAGCACGCATCAGCTGCAAATCCAGCAAATCAGCTGTAAATCCAGCAAACCAGCTGCAAATCCAGCAAACCAGCTGCAAATCCAGCAAATCAGCTGCAAATCCAGCAAATCAGCTGCAAATCAACTGTAAATCCAGCAAATCAGCTGCAAATCAACTGTAAATCCTGCAAATCAACTGTAAATCCAGCAAATCAGCTGCAAATCAACTGTAAATCCAGTAAATCAGCTGCAAATCAACTGTAAATCCAGCAAATCAGCTATAAATCCAGCAAATCAGCTATAAATCCAGCAAATCAGCTGCAAATCCAGCAAATCAGCTGCAAATTCAACAAATCAGCTGCCAATCGAGCAAATCAGCTGTAAATCCAGAAAATCAACTGTAAATCCAGAAAATTCGCTATAAATCCAGAAAATCAGCTGTAAATTCAGCAAATCAGCTATAAATTCAAAAAATCAGCTGCAAATCCAGCAAATCAGCTATAAATCCAAAAAATCAGCTGCAAATCCAGCAAATCAGCTGCAAATGCAGCAAATCAGCTGTAAATCCAAAAAAATCAACTGTAAATCCAGAAAATCAACTGTGAATCCAGAAAATTCGCTATAAATCCAGCAAATCAGCTGCAAATTCAACAAATCAGCTGCCAATCCAGCAAATCAGCCACAAATATAATGACAAAACAAAAATACAAAATCTTACAATAGAAATCGCAGTTAGCAAACTAGCAAATCCCATGATTTAATTTGATGATTTGTAAATCCACAAGCAACATGACTGAATATCAGTCACATTAGAGTTTCCGAAAATGCTCTAAAGATAAACAGTGGTAGTTTGTGTTTTTAAAATCATCCACCAGATTCCAAAAAACTAATTCCAAAATAAAATCTCACACGTCCAGTCACTGTATTTCTTCGACCACTTTATCACACGCTCCAACGACAACTCCGCTTAACTGCACTTGAACTCTTACTTTGAGTTATGTAAGCAAGTTTGCTAGCAGCCAAATGAGAGTATCAGCTTTTATTGAATAGAGTGAAAAACAAGTCAATTCCTAATCCCAAGTTGCACTTGCCCCCTCCAACCTGTCATTTTCACCTCAGCACTTTAAGTCAGGGCGGTTTATGAGGAGGAGAGAGAGCACAACTAATTCCTCCCACGTCTTGAGCATAAACAATTATCCTAATTAATTGCAATGGCTTTTAAATACATTTTTTCAAGAATTTTATTAGAATATTAAGCTCAATGATCAAATAAGCTCAAAAAACTCGTTCTGCTGCAATGCCACTGTATAGAAAATTATCTCTCTTACTCTTTCCGTGTGTAAATTACAACAAACTCGCCTAGCCACTGATGGCTTATTGATTGGCCTACAAAATACACCGCCCAAGCTATCCTCTTTTTTTTTTGCTCTCGCTCGCTCTAGTCACGCATGATGTCAGCAAAGTCGTTACATTTTGTGACGTGCCTATGACAAGAAACATGCAGCAAGAAATAGAAAAATCAAACTGAGTATGAAATTGCTAGCACGCACTTTCAACTAGCCGATGTTTACAAGCAGTTGCCAGATTGAAACAAAACCAAAACATCAAATAAATGGGTCGAATGGGTCAGTCATTTCATTGTCTTCGTACAAAAGAAATGCTCCAATCAATTTCTACAGTTTTAACACGTTTGTTTATTACTCTTCCAAACGCTACCAACTTGTCCTTTTGATCCTTCATCCTTGGGCCATCTTCAGGTTGTAATGAAATCTCAATTGGCCACTTATGTCTTTTGGTGTCCGATCCCATATGGTTCAAAAATACAGTGAAATTATGTTGCAATGTACAACTCCTTGCCAAAAAAATGGCATACTCTATTTTTTGGAACTTTTAATATTTGAAATTTCTCAGAAACTATTTCTCACAAGTAAAAATGGTTTTAGGAGGATTTAAAGGATTGTTAGAGCTATCATTTCGTTAAAAGTTTTTTGGAAAAAAATGAATAGTTAAAGAGAAAAAAATTAAAAACTCCAAAAAGTGACTATTTACAATATTTCTCATAACTTGTAAACAGAATGAGATAAAATTAAAAACTAAACAGATTTGAGACCGTCTATATCTCAGGAAACTTTTCTAAATTGGATGTATGGACCTCCAAGGCCCTCAAAAAAAAGCGTAATGGAGCTATGTAAAGGGGTAGACAACCACTATTTTTCGAAAAATCGTGGCGAGCACAACTGTTTACAAATCAAGTCATAACTATAACATGTTATGGTACGACACAATAATGCTTCAATGCTAAAGTTTCGTTTAGATTCGTGAACAGTTGTGCTCGCCACGATTTTTTTTTTTTGGTTTCGTCCGGTTGCTAGTCGCAACCGAGCAAAACAATGATATAGCAATTATTCATGATACATGTTATGATAACAATTTGTTGTTGTGGAAACATAACAGTCCACATCTTACACATCCACTTAAAATGGTCTTGAGAGTCCAAAGAAACATTTGCTTTTCTTCTGTGAATGTCAATTCCTGTACTGACTGCATCGAAGCCTGCAAAAGATGCCGGGTTTTAACTTTCAGTGGTGTCTACTGGGCTTCTTAATGTAGATTTGCGATGTAGTCCAAACTGGGGACGTTTGAGTGTGAACAAATGATTTGTGCAGCAGACCGTGCTCAATAGCACATCTCCAATCCAAGGTGAACAGCTTCTAATCGATAGAACAATGTAGCCGATCTTATATGACTGAATGTTGATGCTGGGCATTCAAGTGGATGGGAACAAGGTCGAGTATTCCAGATCATATTCTATCAGATCTGAGGAGATTTGGTTGACCTCACATTGCAACAGTCGGTTTCCACTTCACTTTTATATTGGTGGAAACCAATCTTAGCTGGTATTTGTTAAATAAATCAAATGTTCAAGTTTCCAACCAAAAATAAAAATTTTTTTTTATATTATTTTTCTTCTTCTTTGCAATTAGAAAATACAATGCATCAAGTGAATTAATGGAGCAAGAAAATAAATTGCCAGTGGATTAAAAGCCATGCATGGCAAATGATGACAAGAGGTGCATCAGATAATGGGGTCGAGTTGAGACACACATTAATTGTTTTCATTAGCCAATTTGCCTCACTTGGGGCTAGCAAAACGAGCACTTAGCTTCCATCAGCATTTATTTCAATACCAATGCAGATCTATATGGTTAAAAATATATATTTTACAATATATTGCTTTTCACTTTGATGCATTCAATTGAAAAAATTACATTTTGAAAATGCATTCTTATTTGACAAATAATACTATTTGGAATGCATTTCTTAATATATTTTGTAAAATATATTACAAAATGCATTTCAAAATGCAATGCAATATAATTTCAATGTATTTTTGAACCACATGGGAATCAAGTGAGAATTTTTGACCAGAAACCAATAAATCAAGTTTAAGTTTTGGTGGGGAAAAAAGGGAAAAAAGAAAGAAAAAAATCAATTCCAAACTAAAAACTTAACGCAGAGAAAAAGAAAGAGTAGGCAAGTATATGAAATCAAAAGAGGGATCATTCAATTTTGCCAGTTTGAATATTTTTCCCCTTCTTTCTTCCTTCCTTCCTTCCTTCCTTTATACACTCGTATCATCAGTGAGCAGACTGAAAGAATAATACGTCCTTTTTACCATAATAATAACAACACTCGACTATGCTTTATATTTTACATCTGTTCGTTTTCTCCCCCATTTTTAATAGGCAAAGAGATTGAAACGGATGAATGAGTAGGAATTTCCAATGAGCAAAAGAAAAACTTGGGGGATCCATATATGAAATAAAAAAGATGGAAGATGGTTGGGGTTAGGTAGGAAGAGACTCGAGTGAATACAACTCACCTCAAATGGAATTCCTTTCATGTTTCAAACTCCTTTACTTCTTCCTCCCATAAATGTAAATGCTAATTTATGGAAAGAAAGAAAGAAAAAAAAGTCTATCGTTTTGAATGGGAGATAAAATTCCCTGATAAGAACAAGTGCCAATCTTTTCCCTTTTTCAATGAAAAAGGGAAAGAAATATTTAAAAAAATAAAAAAAAATAAAAAAAAAAATAGAAGAAAGTGAAAGCTTGCTGAATTTTGCAAAAATTACATTCCAATTTATTAATATATAAAAAAATGAGAGTTATGGTGTTTTAAATTATAACGTCGATTTTCAAAGTTTCTGTTTAATTGGTTACAGATAGGTTAGGGACTTGTGATGAGTTATAACTGAAACTTTAGTGTCCTCTACAAAATACCCCAAGCTTCACGGCAATGCACAGAGCTTCACTGGAATACACAAATACCCAGAGCTTCACGGCAATACACAGAGCTTTACGGCAATAATTTAATTGCCTTACTGCAATTGCCTTCCTGTATAAATCATATTTGCTTCGTTTTTAGGTTGTGTTTATAATGTAGTCTTTGCGACATGATCTTTAAACGGCGATTAAAAATTCCTTTATTTTCATTCAACCAACGAATTGTGTTTGTGGTCAACTTATTTGACCACAATAATGAATTTACTCACCATTTACATCAACAAAATTTTGTGATGTTATAAAAGTTTGACCATCCGGCTTTTGTTGAAATACAATATATTTTTTTTCCCGTTGTTCCTCTTGAAGCAATTTCAATTTCATTCCATATTCCACATGTGGGCACCCGTTCAAAGAAAAAGAAAAGAAATAGGAAAACTTGACTCAATGAATTTTGCCCGTGTTGATGTCATCATCATGTGTGTTACTTTCCCCTCTGCTGAATGCACAATCACGACACTCCCGAGGACCTACCTAAGACATAAGGATCTAGCAATATCTCGTCCTGCATAGTAATCACTAGAAAAACTTGCATGTTGCACTTTTCTACGTTATGGCGTTACTTGGATCAAAATGCACGCCGATACATGAATACACCAAAACGAAAAAGAGGCTCTTCTTAATGGCAGGCACAAACTTTCAATGGAAAAAAATTGCCAAAAAAGTCGATTCTTTTTATTAAAGCAAAACACTTCCATGGATCTAGCCGAGTTGCACAAATCAAATCTTACTAGTAATTTCACGCAGGATGAGATTGCAAAAAATACCCCAAGCTTCAGGGTAATACACGGCAAAACAGAGCTTCACGGCAATACACGGCAACACAGAGCTTCACGGCAACACAGAGAGCTTCACGGCAATACACGGCAACACAGAGCTTCACGGCAACACAGAGAGCTTCACGGCAGTACACAGAGCTTCACTGCAATACACAGAGCTTCACGGTAATACTCGTACTGGGAGCTTTACAGCAGATCAAGCTTCATAGCAATACAGCGTAACGAGCGCCGCCTGGGTCTGTTTGTAACCGTTCTTTAAGTGTACCATGAAACCTGTGATTGACACCATTTGTGGTCGCCATTGAGGGGTTTCACTGCAGATAATCAATTGATTAATAATGCTCGTTCGTTTTGATATGATGAAAGTTTTCGTTATTTGTCTAGGACCAGTGTGTAAAGCCAATCTATGGAGGCAAAGGACCAGATGGAAAGGGCAATGAATTATACATGGCTTTGCGGGTAGCGAAAGCTGGCTGAATTGTAACTACCAGCCTCCTCACGGTATCTTAAGACCGCGCGTGTGTGTGCTTGGGTTGATGCAATTTTCAAAACCGAAGGCGCCCACCTCCCACACTCAGCTGATTTATCTTGATGCACAAAATTCTACTCGCCTTCTATTAGGGAAGCCACTGACGAAAAAGTTTGCAGCTCACACGTTCGCAAGGGGCACGAGAGGATGATTTCATTCCCGACCCAACTAACGAGGAGCAATTCCCAGGGTGCAGCGGAGAGGGAGTACAAAGTGTAGATGGAACGAACAGCCAAGAAGAGAAAGAGGGGGAAATTCTCTCTCAATGTGACATTTTTAGCGAATAAAACAACTTTCTTCCCTGCGTTGCATTTGCATTAGACTCTAAGTCCAACTTCAATGTGTATTCTACGGGCGAAAAAATTAGCAGTTTTCTGCTGCGTCAAGATGCGATTGCACATTTGGACGAAGGATAATCCCATAAAAATATGGTTAGTTCGTGGAATTGACGGCGGCTTTTCTGGATTACGATTTAGTCTTCGGTCTTGTGTCTTCGGCTAAATCGTTCATTGCCTAATACGAATTTTGGCACTTCAAATAAGTGTGAACATACTTGCGTTACCTTACTTCTACTTCTCATTGTTTACTTTACTTTACTTTACTTTACTTCCAAGTGTGATACCACCTTTCTGTTCGATGTTTAGGAGTGTCAAGGGGGCAATTCCCCCCCCCCCCAAAAAAAGGAAAAAATCCATATAAAAAAAATAAAATTGCACATTTTTGTCCAATAAACCGGTTTTTCACCTGGAATGTGTCACAAGCTTGGTTTACAACGGCAGCACGATCTGGTGTGCCCGGTCGACTGGCCTTGCAGCCCAGAATCTGCTACCCTAGACACGTGCCTAGTGAGCCTAATGGCAAACCCATCCCTGGTTTTACAAGTACATGGCAATTAAAATTCCTTCATTTTCACCCGATGGACGAATCATGGCCCACATAATACATAGCCGTACTGTATTCTGGGATGACAACAGGTAACAAGCATACATAATTGGCGAACTACACGTGATTGCTGTCATCCAATCAGCGCACAGAACAACGAATCAATAGGAAATAATACACGGATACGTGTTCACGTTATCCTTAGAACTAACTACAGCAAAAACAAACTTTGAATGCGCTTATTGAAACCGAGAAGTCCCGAATGGATCGGAAAACTCCTCTGCTTGAGTCGGTCTAATTTCAATTATTGATTTGCCGTAGGTTAGGTATTTTTTTTTATTTTTTATTTTTTATTTTATTTTTTTTGAAAAATGGCTTTATGTTTCAGTTAACTATTAGAATAATTAGAAAGCAATGTCGAGCACGGAGTGTATGACCAATATACGGCACAAAGATGATTCCTCTCCAGAGTGAATTTTCGAGAAGGCCTTCTGCCAAAATTAGCCCCGTAAAAGCGCTTATCTCAATTCGAGTTGGAAATTTTCCATTGCCCTCGCTGGGGAAATAAAATAAGAAGCCACCTCAATTTCTGGCATGACGAGATCCTCCTCGTGCAAACTTTAATCGAAACCAAACGAATCACCATGTGTGCACGATTCTTGTAATGTAAATAAAATCTTTGGCTTCGGAATAGGAAATTGCTCCATTCTCTAGGGAAAACGTGTAAAAATTTATCAATTTTCTCTACTTATCCTATCCAAACTTTGCAAACTTCAATATCTTTTAATACTTCACTTGCCAGATTTTCATCTTGTCTCGACATCACTTCGCCGGCTTTATCGTTTACTGCAACTAAACATCGTCGTTCCAACAACACTTTACAACAAATCGGCCCGCAAACATACAAATATCTTTTAAACTAGTTTCACTTTTAGCCAACAAAATAATTTAACAATACAGTTGTGCCTCGATTATCCGAACTAATTGGGAGACGTGGGTGTTCATAAAACTGAATTCTTCGGATAAACGAACATTAGGTTTATACACACACTGTACTGCATATGAAAATTAAAAGTCATTAAAATATAGTTAAAAAGCATTAAAACCGACCAAAAATGGATAAAAACCGTCAAAAACCATTAAAAACCGATTAAAAATGGATAGAAATCGTCAAAAAACATTAAAAATCGATTAAAAATAGGTGAAAATCGTCAAAAACATTAAAAATCGATTAAAAAACCGATAAACACCAGTAAAAAATCGATAAAAAATCGGATAACTGATCATTCGTATAACCGATGTTCCGATAATTGAGGCTCTACTGTATATTGCTTTTTGCTTAATGCATTCCCACAATGTACAGCATTTAGCACAATTAAATAATGCATTTCATAATACAATTAAAAAAATACATTAGAAAATGCATTGACAAACACGGAGTAATAAATATTGGGAATGCATTTAAAACATTTTATAAAATGCATTATTATTTGCAAAAATGTATTACAAAATGTATTACAAAATGCATTCTCGCAAAATGCATTTCAAAATGCATTGCAATACATTACAATATATTTTTTATCCACATGAATACAGCTCCTGCAAAAAAAATATCAACAAATAATATTTTTCAAACATTTCCATTAAAAAAAAAATAAAATAAAAAAATAAAAAAAAGTCACACAATTTTTTTCCTCCTTTTTCGGATGTCACTTATCAAATTCCCAATAGTTTCCGCTAGGGAGTATCATGTTTAAATTAATGCAGGGCTAATATAGATAACTCGGTTATAATGATTTTTATCCGCCAAAAAAATTCATCTCCACATTTTTCTAAATTATAAAAAAAAAATAAAAAAAACAAAAAATTAATTTCATAAATTCTCAAATTGTTTCAGCAATTTTCCCGCCCAAATATGATTACTTGTAAAAATATATTGACCTAACGCAGAACAATATATTGATTGGTCCTCGGGGGTGTGAAAAACAAGTCAGCAACAGATATTGAAACTTGTTGATTTGTAAACCAATAGCCATCTGAAAATGATGCCAACTCTTGCTCATCTGGCCAAGACTGGCCCTTCGCCCAATCACTTAACCCTTCTTCGCCGTCCACACCGGCAACGGACACACCGGTCATCCAATTCCACATTTAAACAGACCTCGACCACGTTTAAAACACGAATCAATAGGAAACTGAGGCCAACTCCACTCTCCAACACGAGGGAGAGGTAGCAAAGCCTAGCTTCGTCTCCTATCCCGTGTGTACTCACCACTTCATCTCTCTACCTGAACAACTTGATCAAGAAACTCATTGTTTGCATCGCTGTTTAAAGATTTAATTGAACGTGCAACGCATCATTAATCATTTAAAAACCTGCACTTAAAAAATATTTCTCACAAAATAAATAAATCTTTAACGATCATTATTTCACTCGGAATCAACCAATGGGACCATTTGAAAAATTAATTTCTTAGCTTATACATAAAATAGTCGAAATTCTCTAAATTCCAATAAAAATACAAAAATAAAATTTTTAAAAATTAAAAATTTATCATTACGGTTGATGTTGTTTATAAAAATGGCCAAAATCGTCCGCAAAAACGTGCCTAACCATGTATGTGTTCGTTTTTATGCCCGTTTCTTCTATCGTTCTTGCGCTGCAATCGCGCAAGTACAGTCGTGTTCAAAAAAACTGGACCCTCACTCTATGCTGGCAATTAAAATTGTGAGTAATTTCGTATTTTCTCACTAGGTGAAACACCAGACATCAACAGGTGATAATACTCAATTTTTTGGCTGTTTTAGACCCCATTCCGTTTATAGAAACGATAAAACCCGTAAAAACCCAAACTTTAATGTATTTTTTGACCCACATGGGTATATATTTTCACACATGATCGATAATCATTAAGACAGCGTGCGATAATATTTGAAAGTTTGTATTTTTATTTATTTTTTGACCCCCTCTTTTAATATATCACCCGCACATACAGTGGTAATATTTCTTAACATTCCACAACTGCCTTTTATCTGCGAGGGAAGACGAAGAAGAAGAGTGACCATAACTCAAGATAACCCGTGAAAAAGAAGTCGGGCACAAAATTAAACACAAGGACGAGTCGGGGGCAGGTCTAAGTGCGTGGACCATTCCTCTCCTTCACAATGACTTGTCCAAGTCAGCTCGACTCTTGCTACGTGCCACAGCTGCACAATAGGTGTCGAGGTGGACAACACGGCCACATCATAAATCCCGGCCTTGCCCAGATCTCTTCTCTTCGGCGTTGCATCCAGCCTAATAAATAAGTCGCTCACGGAGCATCAAGATGATTCTTTACACTACATACAAACACAGCAAACTCCTTTGAGTCGCTGCTCTTTTACGACAACATTCGCCAAGAATCATCACAAAAATGTCACATTTAAATCCCAAACACGCCGCCACCATCGTTTTATCTGTCCGTTGGTCAGCGCCCAAAAGCGCTATTTATGACGAATATCTTGCCCGCTCACCCCCTAAGTAATGACCGAGAACTGTCCTCGACGATCGTTTGGGGATTTTCAACACCCCACTTCCCAACTATTCCACTAACCGGCAAGAATAACCAATCAGTCTGTTGCTCCAGTGCGTCCAAAACACTAACACATAAGAGTTCAAATGGCTCAAACTACACCATCACTCCAGAATCATCAAACAAAAAACTTTTTACAACCTAAATATATAAAACACACCACTCTTCACTCGTCATCCCACTTTCAGCACCAATTGATCCAGATTATAGGCAATATCGCAATTACCTGCAAGACTGCGACAGTCAATAACGCAATAGACCATTGGAGAATTATGATGTAATGCACTTTGGCTCTGCCCACAATAAAAAATGGCAAAATCACAATGTTATAATGTTATTTTGCAAAGGTTTGTCTCAGAGGGGCAACAATTGTTACGATCATGTGATCGCAAGGCCGACACATGGTAGGATCGAGTGGTGCTACCGCAAACTCTTGCAGGATGCATTAATGCGCCCAAAATTCACTAGGTGCGTTCAATCTGCTTGTAGAAAGTCACTTAACTGCCTTTCAGAGGGCGGAAGTGACAATAATTACGTCACATTTTGACCAAGTAAAGTCACGTAAGTGACTTTCAGGCAAGTAACTGGAAAGTTCCTTTTCCACCTTTTAGAAGTCACTTACATGTGCGTGCGCATGTGCATTGCGCATTTAACACAGCTATAGTGGTGGCCATTTTGTTTTCGATCTGACTGGCTATAAGTTCGTCACCACCAAGAAAACAAACTCGAAGTCTGGTGGTAAGTAAGTGCATTCAATGAAAAGTGACTTTAAGGAAAGGAAGGAAAGTCAAAGTCACTTCTTGTACCACAGATTGAACGCACCTACTGTCAAGTATTAAGTCTATTACCTTTCAACAATGTCGACAATACTTGAATGGGTGACCGGTTGGGAATCCCAGTTGTTTCTTATCCTTGTCTGACTAAGATACTGTTTCTATGACTAGAGCTGATGTAGTTTGATGGATTGTAGAAGATTGTTGAGGATAGACACAAAAACTAAACCATTCCGTATAAAGGTTACTATGGAAGTCCCGTTACAATTTTATTTTACGTTAAAGTCGCTGAGAACCAGGTGACGCTATTACAAAACAATCATCATAAAATATAACACTACAATAAGAGCATCTGACACCTGTCTTCAACTGTCCTAAATCCGCCCACGAGTATTCTACTTCCGAAGCCATGACCGTGCTAAGTGCCACTTATAATAAATTGGTCTTTGACTGGTTAGTTCCATTTTGAATAACATTCTGTGATTGGTGTTACTAAACCTTGTTTTATGGTCCAAGACTGGCAACATGTGCTTTAACACTGAATGAATTATAAGCAAAAATCCATTCCTTGCACTCTTCCACCCTTTGGGACACATTTAAAAGAGTGTAGGTCTGTCTATATGCGACCGAGGATGGGGGACAAAATGTTATTTGTCTAACATACATCTTGTTACTCCTCCTCTTAGTGAGGAAAGTAGAAAATGCACTGTATACGCTTCTGGGCTATAGAAATTTCCCCCGGGGATTTTCAGCTCTTACCACTCTCGCAGCTTTCAATTGGTATCTACAGGATATTATATAAGCAACTAGAGTACCACGGGCCAACCCTTTAACAACCTTTTTCTGCATTTAAAACAACATTATTCTCCCCAGCTGATATTTAATTTAAACAAGATTCAATTTATTTTGGATTATGTGACATCAGAAGGGTTTTACGACATTTAGAACAACCAATTATTGCAAACATTGATTACACAACCCCCACAAGACCCCAGATGGATTAAGTTGAGATACACATAATGTTAATGTACTAAATTAAAAATTAATTAGACAGGAGAGAGCTTTCTGTACGCGAATCCGAAGACATTAATGTCTGCTCCTATCTCACAAACTAGACGAGTAGATCACAGGATATCCTACTAACCCGGTTATGTTGCTTCAACGTTGTAAAAAAAATATTCACTAATACCCTTTATTATCATTAGAGAGTTTGCAGGATGCATTTTTCCCTTATTTTGCTCCACGATACACTATTTTAGTGCCATATCGTAAGGGAAAATTCTTTAGTGTATCGTTTTCAACACTAAATTAAAATATAGCGCAGCCAATCAGAATTGAGAACACTATATTGTTAGCTCGGCCCATTGCAAATGGCGATTATTTTGTTGTCCCGATCAAACACAACAGTCAAAGGTACGTAGATTGAATGATAAGTGAGGCCCAAAATTGAATTTTAGGCCCAAAACCATACTTTATAGGCATAATAATGAAATTTTATGCAGAAATTTGCACATTTATGCCCCAAAATTGAATTTTTAGGCCCAAAATTACTAACTGTCAGTAGTTGGCTGAAATAGTGTAGTGATAAGGGAAAAGTGCAGCCCGCAAAAACTTAATTTACCATTTTTCCCTAACACTATTTTTATACCGTATAGTCTTTAACTGTAAGGAAAAAATGCATCCCGCAAACTCTCTATTACCTGGCCGACTGTCGCTAGGGGAAAATATGGAAGCTGCACGATGCTTTATACACTGTATTGTTGCCAATACAATGTACTTCCTAACTGTGCTCAAACCTGCACAATTCCTTGTGGTGCAAATACACAACAGCATCAAACTTAGAAATTAAAAACTCGGTTTCCCTGGTCAAACGTGCCCGGGCTTCTTCCGGTTTAATCCCAACCATTTAAGATATGAGTGCAATTAATAAAAAACGTGAACTAATGTCGAGGGTGTTGACTCGCTGGCTGCAGCTAATTGATTGTGCGCAATATCGCTCTGCCACACCTGAGACAGCAGGAGACGACTCCTCGTACGTGGAGTGGGGAAAGGCGCAATATCGAAAATTAATTTAGATGCCGTCTCGATACACCTACCCCCCTACAGCCATGTGCAACGTCTTGCCTCACCCTGCAGGGACACAGCGCACACAACCGATAACATTATCAATCTGCAGAGGAAGCTCTACCTTCTTTGGCTTTCTCGAGTCAATACATTTTTTATCATGGCGCCAGGAAATTAACTCACTCCACACCCAACCCTTTTCTCGCTCGACGCTTGTCCAGCATCTGCACTGCTCTCCGTTTTGAATAGCTCGAGACAATCGTGCCACCTTATCGCGCCGATATCTATCGATGTTGCACTTGTAATGTCAGTATAGAACACTAGGGCATTCCAAATGACATTTTAGTCAACGTTTTTCTATCTTTTAACGTAGCAAAACAAAAACACAAACACCTATACTCTGTCCATGTGTAACTTGGGCCTATTTCCGATTGGCTGAGCCTTTTCACTTGTGTAGTGATACAAAAAATAGATCAAAACAATGGTTGCCATTTTGACTGCTTTCCAGACAAAACAACCAATAAAAAAATTTGAAAATTGTTTGCTTCCCTGGAAGAAGCAAGCAATAAACTTAATAAACAGGAATGTTGAAATAAACCAACATAAATCTTTATTTTATGACTTCAAGATACATTTTCTTAGAAAATACAAACAACGTTACATCATTTCAATGATTAAAATCATCAAACAAATTTAAAACCACTCTGAACTATTTTTTCTGAGTTATGAGGCTCAGCCAAGTTATACATGGACAGAGTATACAGGGTGGAACAAAAGTCTGTTCCCCTCAAATATTTCCTGAGCAATTGCATCTAGGCCAACTTTGATGAAGCGATCATATAGGACTTTTTTACCGTTTTTTTTTTTACGATGAATTAAACGCGTTTTGAATTATGCCCAGTTACGGTACAAAGCGAGAGCCTGGTTTGAACATCGGCCCGTCTAAAATGTTTATTTTTTAAGTAAAACTTTATTTATTTATTTATTTATTTATTTTTCTTGCTTATCTGTTAGAAAAATAATGCACACGTCATTTAAACAATAAACCATGTTTAACTGCAAGTTAAATACGACTTTAGTGATTTAAAGTAAACAAAGCAGACTAAATAACTTTTCGAGTGCAGCTAGTGATACAACGCCAATTTCCAACTGCAACGTCAATATTTGAAGCAGGAAGAATCGATTTTTGTGCTCTTTTTTTTCTTCATTTCTTTATTATTAAATACATGAAATTTGAAATCCTTTTACTTTTCGTCGATGGAGAATTAGAGAGGAAAAAAAGCGGCTTTTCTGTGTTGACTGTAAAGCTATTGGCAAATAGTATGAGGTGAGAGATAGTATCATTTGCTAAAGTTTGATGGTAGTAAAGGAAAGAAATCGAATCCTAAGAGCCAACCAAGGGTAAAATTGTAACGTCTTTCTGTACTGATAAGCTGTCGACACGAATAACGGAAAATAAACACGATTAATCTTCTATTTCTAACTCGAATTTTCTTTTGTTTAAATTTAAATAAATCGATCAATTTATTCTCTACAAAGTGAGCAACATGTCCAAAGGGAAATGCGAACAGCTCAAGACGGTTTAGTTAATCATTATTAGACTATTAGTGAGAAATTAAGTGTTCTGCTTAATCTACAAGGCGGTTGTTGCAGTCGGTAATCCACAATGCGTGTCAGGCAAATTATTCAAGGGTTAAGGGGTCGTGTGTATGTGGAATATGGGATGGTTGTCAAGCACAGCTGTGCAATTTTTCGATTCAAATGCGCATGCGCCAATCCCAATACACAATTTTATACTTGTGCGTAACCAATGACCTAAATGTTTAATGAACTTATGGTGTTTTAAATTGATTTCCTTTCTCTGTTTTCATTTAAAGGATTTTCACCATGGTAATTGGTTACAAATTTTTAAATATAAAATTGTTGTTTTTGCTCTTTTTTTTAATAATTCACTAGAATAATGCTTCTCAAACTATGTAATGTTGCGGACCGGTGTTTTTTGCCCCAATGTGTTGCGTGAAGTGTTCCTTTGGTGTCTGTGTTTACTAGGAAGTTGAAAGCGAATTAAGGTGCGACTGTCATTGTTGAATATGGTAACAGGAGTGATTTTATTACAGGTTCACTGAGAAAAAAAAATTAGTTTACTTACAAGGGGAGCACATGTATAAGACACTCACAGATTGTTGTAATATTAAACGTGAAGGATTGTTATATCATGCTGAGTGAGACCCTAAAATAATTTCATTCCATAAACAGCCAACAATGTAAACAATGAGCTGAAAGTTTGCGCTATTTTGTCTGTGTATACATCCAATCTGAGCAATCAGGCCTAGTGTATGAATACTGTAAACAACAGTTGCTAGGTAAAAAATAGTTCCAAGATCCAAGTTGAATTTTATCATTTGATATTCACTGATGTCATTTCATCAATGCGCACAACACCAAGTTCAAAGTTAGTTGCTTCTCTCTGGGTCCTACATAACTCTTCCATCCAACAGTCTCAGTCCGACATCATTCTCTCCTTTAACTCACCGTTGACACACTTACAGGATAATCCTTCTTGACTCTAAATGATTTAGTGTGGTAGAATGTAACTAAATCAAATTATCACCAATAATACCACGGTTGCAAAAAAATACCAATAATCTTATTAGGACCAGAGGTTTTTAAAAGATAATATCACGAGTCGGTTTCAGACCCAAAAGAATCATCGAGATTATCTTTTCCCTCGAGTGCAACCGAGACAACCGATCGAGAACCAATGAGTGAAACTATCCAGGTAAACACACCTCGTGTCATTGCCTGAAATTTCATATTTACTTTACCGGAAAGTCAAATTTCAATAACTCATAAACGGTCGTTTAAACCCGTTTGCACAAACTTTCAAACGAGATTCTCGTTTAAAAGCTCGTTTAAATGGGTTTAAACAGGCTGAAAATAAACGACCTAAATAGGTCGGTTAAATCTCCGTGCAACGAGAAAACTCGTGCAAATCGGGTATTGTTGGCAGCCATCTTGGATTTCCATTAGACCGGTCGCAACCAAGTCGAACTTGATCTGGAATCCCAGATCAAGTTTGGGAAATAAACGATTGCATTCAGAAACAAAACATTTCGTCTAAAAATTCCAGCGAGACAAAAACTTAGACGAGAAGTTATTGACTGCGCCTACTATGTACAAATGTCGTTAAATTGTCTAAGAAAGTGTTAAGGTTTCCATCGATTGACAAAATATTGGTTCCGAATATCGGATACATCTTGGTTACATTATTGAGGCAATTTTAGAATGTCAAGTTTTGTCTGGATTAGCATTGGCTACGTTATTTGGCCAATTTCAAAGCGGTCGTTATATTCTCTGCGAAAAGTAAACACAACTTTCTTTTTCTTCTGCCGATAAGTATTCATACTTGAACTGAATATAGAAATTTTGAGAGTTTATAACCGCAGACAAAAGTGTCATCTTGTGAAACTAAAAACTTAAAAATGGTCTTTCATCTAGAACAAAGTGTAGTGGGTTTATTAGGCGTGCAGTGAACATTTAAAGCTTGGAAAGTCGTTCTACTGAGATTAGAAGAGACTCGACGAACAGCTGTGGCAAAGTCTGAGAAATAGTCTGAAAATTTGGTAATTGCTAAAAATTCTCTTCTCGTCTCCACTTATTTCCCAGAAAGACACACTTTAAAACTGATCTCTTTGACGAAGATAAAAAGATCCAACGCGCCAAATGCTACGAACATTTTTCACGCATCCACAAACCAATGGCGCTGCAGGAATTTCCCAATTTTACATACAAAACCAAAAAATTGCAAAACCCAAAAAAAAAAAAAAAAATTATATTAGAAATCATCTAACATCACACAAATTAATTTCCACTATTGAAATAACCAAAAAAAAGTTAAAGTTTACAAGTTCCCAGTCGAAAAACTGAATGATAAATGCGTTTTATGCAAATCCCCCAATGGTTTTAACCCCACTTTAAATGATGTTTACAAAAAGCGAGATGAACGAAGGGTAATGGACTGATAAAACAAATTGAAAACACTCCCATCTCCGCACAAATACATTGATTCACTTCACCCCTGCTTCGTCATTTCCCCCTCCACAAACCACAGAATCGTCAAGCAATCACTGGATGTGTTTGGACCGACATCACAAGACGTGTCAGAGCAGGGGAGGAAGACGCCAGCAAGGCGGAAATGCAATCATGTCACGTGATAATTGAAGGCAAGACATCCGTTCACAGACAAGAAAAAAAAGAGTCACATCTCAACAAGTAGCGAAATTTCCAACCCATTCAATAATGCATGTGCTCTAATCGTCTTTACAAACTCCATTTGATCTGTTTTCTTGATTTTGCGTATTGAGCCAACCACCGCAGAGCTTTTAGAAAGTTGAGATTTGAGAAATGCACCACATGGCTTTGCATTTTTAAATTAACTTTTGTGCAGCACCAGACTGTAAATGAAATGTAAACAAAGCACAACACCATGCTACAAGTCTGCGTGTTTTCTATTGAGAATGCACAAATTACACTCCAAAAAAAAATTTATTTATTTATTTATTATTTATTTTATTATTATTATTATTATTATTATTATTATTATTATTTATTTATTTATTTTTATTTTAATTTAATTTAAAGAGTGAGAAATTATGCTCTGTATTATCGCAGATTAAAGTTTGATGTCGTGCGATATTTGCATTAATAAATAAATAAATAAATAAATAAATAAATAAATAAATAGGCTAAGGTACTTGGAATTTCATGTCATCGACTTAAAACTCATCTCAGGTTATCCCTTTGTCGTACAAATTCCAAACGCACAAAGAAAATAACGGCGCTAAACGGCCATTTTGAAAAAACACCGCCACCTGTTGCTAATTTCCCAAAGTTTTAAAACGGCGGCTTAATTTCAAAACATAAATTGGTTAAACAAATACTTAAAGTTTGGCTTTAAAACTTGTTTGGTAAACGTACTTTTGACGAAACCCCGGTTGCAATAATCGTATTCGCATCTTCTTCGGCGCAATTTCATTTTTTCGCGTCTTCTCCATTTGCAAAAACGGAGTTCGAGATAAACAAACCACAAATTCCCGCAGCAAATTTCTCCCAGTAGAACACTCTACTACATATGTGCAATCCCGACAATATTTTGCCATTTTTTCCTTCCGTCTACTTCCGATATAAAGTAAGTGCAAGCCATTTCTCCTCGATATATATGACAAGAGATCTATTGCCTCCAGATAAAAGCACACAGAAAAGCACCTTAACTTTCCCCTTGTGGACAACAGCACATAATTCTGCCTGCAATTTATTGAACACAAACTGCTCAAAATGTGAAAAATCCAACCACTCCGATGGATAAACGCCAGATATTCGCTTCCATATCGCTTCATTTTATCAAATTGAATACACACTCGGCATCATCGTGCCAAATAAACACGCCAGTTCCATGTCAGAACAAGGTATTTATCCTAACAGAAAGAAAAGGGAAGAAAAAGGGAAAAGCAAACTTTAAACTAAAATAAAAAAAAAGAAATAAGAAAAAAGAAAAAAGAAGAGAAAAAGCTTTCAAGAAAGAACAGAGAAAATCCATTCCTTGCTTTAGACAACAAACACCTGCCAAAATTCCCTGGATATCAAAATTTTGCTTCAAAACATCTTTTACTCTAAACACATCAATCAGAATGCGATAAATACATTTTCGCCTCCATTCTAAATGAGAAATGGAAATTGGAGCAATAAATGATTTCTCTGCTTTCAAACAAACCTTTATTGGAATTTGTTCAACACTAATAAATGATTCATCCAACACACAGCTGTGATGGACAAATGACAATTTCTACGGCTTCATCTATTATTTCACGGATCCTAACCAAATTGGCAAACAAGTCAAGCATCGCCATTCCCCCCCCCCCCCCCTTTATTAAATTAAATTCTACAAATCCGCCAAAAATTCACCAATTACCGCAAATCCTTCTGCTTGAACGCAGAAAAACAACGCACACTTCAGTAATTAATGCGTGGTTCACACTTAAACCACTTTTCTAGAACTTATGATTTTCTAAAAGTTCTACAAATCTGAAATCAGTTGTTCACACTTAAGGATAGTTTTGTACAAGTGAAGTGTCATGACGTTTTAACCTGCTGTTGGCAGCCATCTTTTGTGAACGTCAGCCCAAAACTAGTCACATGACACAATGGGGGCATCTTTCACAGTTGTGACGTCAAGTTTAAGAAAACTTTTCTTCGACTTGAGTTGTAGAAAAGTCCGCCATCTTGTTTTGAGTTCTAGAAAACCTGAGGTAGTGTGAACACAGGTTTTCTACAAAAATGGTTTAGGTGTGAACAGGGCATTAGACTAAACAGCATTTTAAACAACACATTTTAAACAAACCAGATTTCCAGAAAAGACAGACTTATTCGGAAAACTAAATTCCAGTTATACGAGGTAGATTTTGGGCGTTTTGCGCATTGCAAACTACATGTAAACACCTGTGCATGCATAAAAGTGCAGTACTGACCGTAATATTTCATAAATTTTTCCAGATTTGAGCATCTAAAAAGTGAACTTTTTACAACCGGTGCCCGTGGCAGCAAGGGGCCCCCGAGTACCAATCATTAAAATTCATAACTTGAGATATTACTAGTAATAATCCAACGATCGGTTCATTTTTTCTTCCAACTTATTTAATAACATAGCACGGTCCGCTATGTTTACGCCCATTTATTTCTATATCATCTTCAAACTGGCAGAACGCTGAGCCAGAGACGGAAATTGGATTTTGTAATTAGTGCACCCGTGCTAAAACCAGACAATTTACGGCCACACACATTTCACGCTCCATTGTCAAAGTTGCCACAACTCTCAAAACTTGTAGCACATGTTTTTCCAAAACTCCTCCAAAACCTGAGACAAAATCAACACCTTGCAACACGGCCGTCTCGCGATCCGTCGGTCGATACGCGCCGAAACATCGACGACAGCTTTCTTCCAAACCACACATTTGCATCCCCTATATCCACCACTTTTCCAACATTATTCGCGCAACAAACTCTCCCGAAATGACAAATCTTCCTTTAATCACTCTCGCAGCAAGCGACACGTCACCCGAACCGCGTCAAATTAACCAAAACAATTGCGGAGGAGAAATGACAAATACTTCAAATCGATAACTTGCACGCTCCTTCCTCCAGCACTCTTTTTCTTTTCATGACTGCAGATTGCACGAAACCTCGTTGCCCCCACGTCACTCCACTCCAGCCTTTTTCCTAACAAGGGGTGAGAGGTGGGCGGGCTTCACTGCACAGTTCGAGTGACGACCGGGCAGCAGCCTTTACTCTTCTTCCAACACACCTTCCCCACCCCTTAATTCTCTACTTAATTGCAATGGATTGGGAGGGCGGTTGGTCCATCACCTAATTCTACACAAACCTGGTCCTCAATTACATCAACGACACTTTTTTCTCCTCCCTCCATGTTGAATTTAGCGTTCTACACTAACTGTAACTTCCTTTCTACTTGGATCTTGCATCCAAGGCTATTCCAACATTTTTTAGGGTTTGTGACAGTACCCACATGGCGTTAGTAGCAGCTTAAAGCTTAATTCACTTAGGTTTGGACCTTGCAAGAATTTGTCGATAACTCCGATACCGATTATCGGCAATAAAGTATCGGCAGGTTCTGATTTGACCATTACCTCTACCCAATCCTAAATTAAGCGATAGGCCCTTTGTGTGTGATAAAACTCAATTTTAAGCAGAAAATGTGAACCAGGATACTTTTACCCATCAATAGGCATTTTGAACCAAGCATTTCCCCTGAAAAATCACTAAGTTGTTTTTGCTGCATAACAGCAGCAAAATAAGACATAATGCATTATTTAATGTGCAGATAAATGTTTAATTCCTACACAATGCTATACATTTTGGAATGCATTTAGTGAAAAGCAATACAGTAGAGCTTCGATTATCCGAACTAATTGGGGACGTGGGTGTTCATAAAATTGAATTGTCAGATAATCGAACACACTATACTGCATATGAAAATAAAAAGTCATTAAAATATAAATAAAAAGTCATTAAAATATAGTTAAAAAGTATTAAAACCGACCAAAAATGGATAAAAATTGTCAAAAAACATTACAAACCGATTAAAAATAGGTGAATATCGTCAAAAAACACTAAATATCGATTAAAAAACCGATAAAAATCAGTAAAAATCGAAAAAAAAAATCGTTCAATTGCCGTTCGGATAACCTATCGTTCGTATAGCCGGTGTTCCGATAATCGAGGCTCTACTGTACGTATATTGCAAAATAAATATTTTGAACCATAAGGGGAAGACTCAAAGAAACAACGTCTGAGCCAGCCCATGTTAAATGCTACAAAAATCCAAAGAAACTTCAACAAACAATGAAACAATAACTTGAAAAACTCAAGATACGTCTTCATCTTACCTACCTTTGTTTTCATCATTTTCTTATCTCGTCCAAATCGAGACTGCAGTTGCAACACTTTAATTCACCTTCATTAACTGAGCATCCGCTCGTTAATACCATTCTCAATTCCCCGAAGAGAAAATAAGCAAGCAATATCTTGTTGCAAGTGCAGTGCAACCTAATAATCACAAAACGCAGAAAATACAGAAATATCCAAGGCCAACAAGAGCGTAAACAGCCAGCAACGCATAATACGTGCGCAGAGAAAAGTAAAAAGCCATTTTGCAAGTGCAGTTAATTGGTTAAAAAAGCGGTAAAGGTTGTAGTGAGTCGACTTCATTTCATTAGCTCCAAAGCGAGCTGTAATTTCAATGGACTCGCTTCATATCCCCACGGGTAATCATCAAATATGGACCAATAAACAGCCACGTGCGAGGGGGTGCAGTCCGAGTGCCAAAGAAAGAAGGCAGGGTGTTTAATTTAGCTAACGTGA
Organism: Strigamia acuminata; assembly: GCA_949358305.1. Taxonomy (NCBI): domain Eukaryota; kingdom Metazoa; phylum Arthropoda; class Chilopoda; order Geophilomorpha; family Linotaeniidae; genus Strigamia; species Strigamia acuminata. Next base: position 8,069,345 of record OX442318.1, read on the forward strand.
AACGTGCGAGGCAAAGCCGCTAGGGAGAAGGCAGGGCCAGCAGGAGGTTCTTCTTCGCTTCTCTTCTCTCCTCTCTCCTCTTCTCCCCGCCACGAAACAAGAAACTTGTCACCACAGGGGACCCACCAAGCTTCATGGCGTCTGCCTACACCTCTATTAAACTGGTGCATTCATTACACCGATAGTGGGTGTTGAATGCAACAAAAACAAGCCACTGAAACTCATATTGCAGCCACTTATTGCAGAGGGTAATTTCACTAAGGGAAGGTCAAAACAATGTGTTTAGCACTGTGTTTCGTAGTTATTAATCGACTTAAAGCGCTTTACCCTTTCGGCTAGGTTCTAATTACTGCAGATAATCAAAATATCTGATTGATATTGCTAAATTGCGCATGAAAAGGCAATTTCTCCTCAGTTTTGCATTGTATATCATGTTAATTGACGTTGAAAACTCGTTTTGTGCAAATCAATTTAATCTTTAAAGAATAAAGATCGATGGGAATTGACGTAAAGGAGAGTTACTTGCATCTCAATCTTACTAGACTTATGAATCAAGCTACTTATTTAATATGAACTACCGTTATCCAAAATGGCTGCTCATCTACCGCGAAAAACCCAGAACAATGACATGACGCACAGCTTGTAAGCATCAGGTTAATTCATTTACATCAAGAACACTTTGAAACGGCATTAAGTTATTATTTAACACCTGATTTCACTCGAATAAATTTTTTTATTTACCATGTTTTTATTTTTATTTTGCATAAACATCCGGGGTCTACTGATTGGTGCAAATGTCATTTTTCGAATATATTTTTCAAATTAAAAAGCAATATGTTAAATAAATTTTTCAACCACATGGGAAACGTCACATCTCCTTCCAGAATTAAACGCAACTATTTTGCGTGAACAAATTGCTTTTACGGTTCTTTTATTGTTACTATTACTCGAGTGCAAGTGTTTTGCATTGTGTTTGCAGCCACTTAAACCCAAAGATCAATATATGAATTCTTATTACATAATTTCATTAGTGAAACGCCTTTGGAATATACGCACAACATGTATGCGGTCAGCAAATTAATGATAAAATTGTCAATACATCCAAACAAAAAAAAAATTGTTTGATTCATAATTCACTTGGGGATAGTGAATTCCAAATACGACTTGGGAAAATGCCCAGAAGCTTCCCACAATGAAAATAAAAAAAAAAACCTGACCTTTATACATTGGTTGGAATCATCTGTCATAGAAAAACAAATTACATAAACAAATAACAAATAGAAAAGCCTCAATATTAAATAGAAAGACGACAAGAATAAAAATGTATTTGGTCAGAGATTGCTTCCACCTTACCCCCCAAGCATAAAAAAATTTTTTTTTAAAAAATAAAGACTACACGTCACTGCTTTTTGACAGCTACAAAATGTCATCATTTCTCTCGCCATAGGAAAGAGTGAAAAAAAAAAGAAAAAAAAAAAGACCATCTTTGTTCGAGAAAATGTCATGTAAGTAAGAAAAAAGAAATCCATTCCCAGAAATGCAAACCGTTTGTCAGAAACCTGACCAACAGGCAAGTCATCCTCATCCCTGGGCTTCTTGCATAAGTATGAGCAAACAAAGTCCAAAGCCAAAAAAAAAGTTTAAACAATGCAAATCTTCTCTATATCCTAAATGCGTGACCACAGGCAAATATTGGCTCGCTTTTCTCTTGCAGGAAAGCTTGACTTAAGGAATGGCTACATTGAATTCCAAATCAATACCACAGAAATTCATCAATAAATCAAAAGAAAACCAACAAGTTTTTACTTTACGCTATCGAAACCAGTTACTGCAGTTTCGCATAGTTTTTAGACAAGCCATAAGTAAACAACATTTATTGTTGCGTCGTCATTCTGACATCATTCAGAAAAACTGCTATTGGAGGGTGTGCAATCCAAAGCTAGAGATTCACAAGTTGGCGTTTAGTACTTGCCGCTTTACCGCTCTTTCAAGCAATGCAGTGAAGCACAGAAGGGAATCACGCAATATTGAAGTAATTGTAATATACTCTGTCCCGATACAACGTTGTCCTATTTCCCAATTGGTATTTAACTCTGTGTTAAACTTGCGCATTAATCATCCACAATGCACTGTGCACAAACAATATGTCTTCCCGCCAACCTCGGAAAATATTGTTTTGTTTCGTTGGTGTCTCCCATGTAACAATATTCATTCTAACATTGCGAGCACTGTGCTCGCTCCATTTTGCCGCCATGTTTTTAAACAGTTGCATTACAGCGTTGTTGTGACGTCAGCTTATCTAGATAAGCAATGAGTGGGTGTTTACATTGCAAATGGCAATGCGCAAAACACCCAAAATCTACCTCAAACAAGTGGATTTTAGTTTTCCAGATAAGTTTGACTTTTCTGGAAAACTGATTTGTTTACATGATCAGTTTTCTAGAAAAGTAAAATTTGCATTTTTACTTATCTAGATAAGTGAGTACATATAAACATGGTAAATGTTAGCATAGGTTGTTGCTTTCTTTTAGCAGGTGAACAAAGGTTTGGTTTTTTATTGGTTGTTTTGCCTAGTTAGATAACAATTCTGGTGTTATGGGCTACTTTTTTGTGCCACTACACCAGTGATACGGCTTGAATTAGGACAACGTTGTATCGGGAAAGAGTATAGTCATAAAATTATTGGCCCAAAATTAGAAACCTACAATCAAAATTACTTCACATTAAGTCTTGTTACCCCGCTTTAAGCGGCATGCCAATACAGCGCGGGTTTGACCAGACTGCCGGTAAACCCCGATTTTACCGGCATGTCGTTATAAATGAGTATGAATTTTTTTCAACTTAGAAAATTGGTCTAAATTTCTATAAATTTCCGCTAATTTTAATAACAGCCTTCAGAATATCTAGAAAACTCAAATTTCCGGCCCAATTTCCAACATAATTATTCAACCGGGCGTCTTTATTGCTTCTTCCCTGAAACCCGCATGTTTCACTTTACATCGACACTCCGGTATAAAAATAAGCTTTGTAACTAAAATTTGCAAAAGTTGGTAAATTCATGTACACCAACATACCGCTTAAACTGAAGTAACATTGTACATTTCTCTTGCTGCAACTCCTTTAACAGCCACATGGCCAGTACAAGCTAAATGCAGATAAGGTCCTAACTCCAAACATAATGTCAGAAAATGTCAGTCATAATAGCTGCAGTAATAATATCTCCCAGAAAAAAAACACTAAGCTGCATCCCCGTAAACCCATTTTAAACGTAAAACTAAACACACAAAATTCCAAAAAAAAAATTTATAAACAAGTTTAAATGACTTTACAAACGCGCCTACCGAAAGCAATTTTTTTAGCAGAAAAGTTAAATTGATCCCATATCATAGCTATGCGACTGTTAACACATTCCACATCCAAGCTTCGTTCCCGGGAAACTCATCCCCAGATACAAATGATAATTTAGTGATCATTAAATTGAGCAATTTTCAATTGCAGGGCGCCACACAAGGCGCAGGTAACAAGTAATACCTAATGGCCTCAAAAAATATATTTCTTGCAACCACAAAGATAATGTTTCCTTGTGTTGGGAGGCAATCGATGCCTTCCAACTCACCTCCCCCTTCAGCAGGTACAGAACTGGTTCGCTCAGCACTGGGCTGAGCACTCACTGAAAAATTGAACAGCCTCAGACATGAGGCAAGGTAAGCACGAGTAGACTGCTCGCAACCTACCATCACCAACATGTGGGTCTCAAAATTCTAAATTTTTCAAAAGCAAACGTAAAACTAGACCTCGTTTCAATCTCTCAGATTTGCAAAGCAACCATAAAAAAAACTCTACTACCCGCTCAAAATGAGAATTTAAATATTCACTTCGAGGTCTAAATTTTTTTTTTTCTATTTTCAAATAAAAATGAAAAAAAAATAAATAAATAAAAAAAAATCAATAAAACAATTCGCAGAAAATTTCCTTATTTACTGTCAATATTATTCATCAGAATTTTAAAAAACACTTTTCGTCTGTAAATCTAATCCTAAACTGTAAAAATTTTGCATTTTAGCAAATCCAGCTTTACGAAAAAGAAAAAAATCCATTAAACATAAAGGAAATAAAAGAAACAAATAATTTATTAAAGAGAGAAAAAAAAATCCAATTCCACTTTTTATGATAGGGAATTACCAATAAAGTTGAGATCAAACCAACAACAAGTCGCAATATTTTAATTTTTTAAAAGCAATAAGGAAACTTTATGACCAACTCTCCTAATAGATGATGCTGCCCATCAAAACAAGGGCAACTTCACTGCATTGATTCCCTTTTCAATGACTGCCGTTCAAACTGGTTTAACAAATACTTAAAGTTTGCTTTCAAAATGACTAAAAATAATTGCAATAAATGAAATAGATGAATGCTCTTAAATGAAATATTATTGTTTAATTCAATTTTCAAAAGATGGATTGACTTATCGGTCTGAAATGACTTCTCCAAATAGGATATGACGTTTATTAAATCATATCTCCGAGAAGTCAACTCGAAAAAATTAAAATAAAACGATTCAGATTAAGCGAAATGGAAATCAGTTTTGACTTATAGAAGTGACTTATCTCTATCGCACCTGCTATTGACTATTGTAACCGCATGTTATAGGTAGCCGTGTTAAAAAATTTTGATATAACAAACTCTCGTTATAACAAACCGATTTTTCGAGTTCCTTGTGATTCATTATAACGTCGCTCGACTGTATCCCTATTTGGGGTTACGTAATAACCGCGAAAATAAATGACAAATATAAATTCCGGGCATTATAAACTGAATAATCGCGGAATGAATAACTGTTGTGTCTTTCTGTGCTTGTTGCTGTTGTATTTGTAATGTTGTTGAATATAGAAAATGGAGAGAGGTTTTTAGCTCATGTTCACAGCTCGAGCTCTACTGCCTAACTGCTTTATTGCTTAAGTTTTTAACAAGGGAGTGTCCCACATATGGTGACCTCACGGTGACCTCACTGATAACATCAAACAAAAATACACTCATAAAAGTTGGGGATTGCAGAACACCCCAAAAACCGCGGAATTTAAAAATCGGTTACTGATGAACTGCGGAATTTTAAAATGGAAAAAAAATTTCAATACTGGGAATTGTTTAAAAAACACTGGTAAGGTTAGGTTCGCGGGGGGGGGGGGTCAAGGGGGGATAGCACCCCCCCCCCCTTGTTAAACATTAAGCAAATCTGTTTAAAATCCAAAACGTTTTCGATCATCTCTGGCCTTCCACAGCGGGTAATGAGAATATTACATTTGCCTCTAATCTACAAACTGATGCCCCTACAAATATCTAATTTATAACTTTTCCGTATCTCTTTGCGGCCGGCCTACAGTATCTAACTTATTTAGATGGAACCAGTCTTGTTACTCACCCCACGTCAAATGTCAATTGAACGCTTGATTCATGCTTGAGAGCGAGAAACTAATCACGGTTAAAGTCTAAATATCACCTTAAATCATGCATAATGTAATCTGTGACATAAGAAATTTGCCTAAGTCTCGATTTATTACCAGGTCTGACATAACTCACTTAACCCATCTGAAAAAAACGCCACGTTTGGATTTCAGCCAATTTCTTATACATGAAAAGGAATTTCCTTATCATCCAAAATGCGAAATATAGATTGGTTTAAGGATTTATTTTTATTTTTAAACATTTTTTATTTATTTATTATTTTTTTTTCCCTGCTGGGAACAAGTGAGGATGAAATTGATTGGCCTTGGACCAAGTCCATGTCATGGATTTTCTATTGCTACATTGTAAAAGCGAAGTAACTTTACTGGAGGGTGAAGAACGTGGTCGGGTCAAAGGGGGTTCAAACACACTCACCTCGAACCTCATCCCATTTGGGCTACATGTCCTCATGGGAAACACCGAGCGCTCAGTTTAGTCCCTCGAAAAACCGATGGAAATCTAATTTCCCAAACTGATTAAACAACAAGTTGAGAAAATCGTTTTATCATACGCAAAATGTGTCACATGTTGCACGAGTCACATCTTTTCGCATTCATTTTATCGCAACTAAAGACTTGCTGATCGATCGGCAATGTTTGTGTGTGTACCGACGACCCGCAGCGCCCGCTTAACGCCGTTACCTTGTTCCAGAAAAAACAGCATTAAGTGAAATCAGCGCTAAACAAGCGTATTTAATCCATGTGTATTTCAACCTCGCGCTGACAATTTCCACTTGCATACAGAGATAAAATTACTAATATGGAATTAACTTGGAGAACAACCAAATTATTGCAAGGATGTAGTTATAATAATGCTACGATGTTTGATTAAGTGCTGCTATTATTTTGAGTTTTCTTTGTTGCCATTTATTGTTCAGTAAAGACTTGGATTTCACACAGTTCAGGTGTATTGCTCTCTTTGTCTTGCCGCTTTGGCCCTGGTCCTCGGTGCTCATTGTTTACATTTAGTGTGTTCCCCTATTATTGTTGTAATAAAAATGTAAAAAAAAATTACAAATATTTGTTACCGGTAGTGTGGATGCATCTTAGAATCAAAACAATATCGGAAACACACTAACTGCATTCAAAAATATAAATACTTGCATTTTAACAATTTTAGTTTAAGTGTTAGAACTTAACATGGCTTTAAACAGGAAATAATGTCATTTTTGTTTTAAAATTGAAGTAAAACACAAAATATTTTAGTTTTTGAATGCATCTACAGTTAAAATTACAAAATTACAAAATCGCTTCTATTAACGAAAAACCTTTAACATAAGAACAGCGTTAGAACACGTTCGAGTGTTGTGAATCACGTTATAATGGGGGCCCCTACCGTATTTCAGTTTTTTTCTTTTGGTTTTATTACTTCTGGACATAAAATCAAATATTTCTTGATGTGATTTGTGTCTGCACTCAAATTAAATCTCTTCATATACTTGATAAGGTTTCCATCTCTGAAATAAGTGTACTGTGCCCCCTCCTTCCCTCAAACATTGTACACATGCACAAGTTAATATCAGTAATGGTTCGTAGCCAACTCGTAATAACAACTCGGGCTTTACCTATGTATACATGAGATATATTTTGCCGCGTCTCGAGTCTTTTACGACGGCCCTTCGGCCAAAGTAAAATCTTATTCCTAGATGGACCAAATGGAATCTGTTTACATTACCCAACATCTAAAATATTGCTGCTGCAAATAAATAAAAATAAAAATAAAGATAGATAAATATATTAATATTTTTTCTAAAAAAAAAAAGTTAGAATACAATCAAAAGAATTATCGATAATTCCAGTTGAGTCAATACTGAAGCCTAAAATGACGTTTAGTGACTTGTTTCTTTCATTATGACGCATTTTGTGTCCAAAGTATTAATCATAATGCAAAACGTGTCATAAAAGCGACTAAAGTCAGTTATACAGTCACTTTACGCTTTAATAATAAACGCAACCAATCATTGTAAATTACCTCCGACATTTTAATGTTTACAAAACGACTATTACTGTAAATACTCTAATAGAACTTGGGGTGCCCATTCAACGCCACATCAACTACGAGAAATTGCGAGAAATCCCAAAAAATTGCGAGAAATCCCGAGAAAATGCGAGAAATCTCGAGAAATTGCGAAAAATAGCAAGAAATTGCGAGAAATTATGAAAAATCTTGAAAAATCTTGACACATTATCGTATTTAAATGACAACATTCGACTTTTACAAATCACGTCGAAACTTTCACCACTTCCGCCATCTACCAAACCATTTAAGAAAAATAAATCACTCATCTTCCCACTATGTCTTTACACTCAAAAATTTGTCACGGCGACATGCAACATTTCACAGAAACTAATTTCGCGCGTTAATTTTGCTCGAAATAAGATTAAATTAACACACTTGGTGCATCTGACCTTTAAATTAAAATTAAAAAGGGGATAGCGCAGACGTGAATAGTTTTGCTATGTAAATTCGCCTAATGAGTGTGTGTAAAGTAGTTTGGAAGATGGGTGTGGATAGAGTCAATCTCGAGCCTCAAACTATCCTTGGAACTGCTAGCCTCCCTAATTTAAGAAGCTGTGATTTTAACATTTTTTTCTTCCTTTCTTCACCCGGTGGCTTTTGTTAAAAGCAAAAACCTAGCCATGCCCAAGCACGCTGCAGAATCAAGAGACTTCTAATGAAGGATTCGCCATTCACGAGCAGACAAAAATGGAGGCGGGGGGGGGTGGGGGGGTAGGTAGGAGAAGATTAAAGTAGAGAAGAAGAAAAAAAGAATATTCCAAGACATAATTAGCTCGTTGCGCGGGTAACGTCATGTGATTTACTTCTAAAATCATTTGACTTGTTGTGCAAGTATTGTTATTTGTGAAGAGAAATCTACCCTCATTCTGGAGGAGAAGAGGAAATTGATTTTTCTCAATCTCAACGTTTACGAGTGGCACAAAGATTTGCCGCTTTTAAGAAACGTTGAAATATTTCAACATCCTGGAATTAATATTTCAGGCGCGGAAACAATTCCACATTTTCCACGCGCCATCAAAACCGGAAGGAATTTGTCAGCGCGATTCCGTGCTCAAATAAACTTTCGGCGAAGTTCTAGCCTCGGTTCCTTTTACCGTTTCCACTTTTCGCAAACTTTCCGGCAGATACTTTTTACGTTATTGGAAAATTTCTCCAACCGGAACGTCCTTATTTATTATTCCGATATGTTTCCAAAATATATTTTACAAAATACGGTCGAGCCTCGTTATAACGAAGCTCTAAAGACTCGAATACTTCGTTATAACTACACCCCGGATATTTACGCAAAATAAATTTCGTTTTATGCGCATAAAATATGCACCAAAAATTCCATTTTATGCAAAATAAAAAAAAATCGGTTCATTATAACCAAAGTTTGTTATATCAAAAATTTTTTAACATGGTGTTCAACGGCCAACCACCAACCAAGCCATTTTTAACGGAAATAAATTATTGACACCTCAAATTTATTTTTAAAAACACTTAATTGACTTAATTTCAAACTATTTATTTTATTTATTTTTAGCTCTTCGTTATAACAAAAAATTCTTTATATCGCGGTTCGTTATAACGAGGTTCGACTAAACCCTGTTTTGGAGGTCATGCCCTAAAATTCCATACGGGTTCATATAATTAATATTTTGTATCCCACGATGCTTCTGAATTGTTTTAAAGCACTAAACCTTTAAGTCAAACAACGTTTACACTATAAAATTAAAAATAGTGCAGACGATCCCAGTGTTTTGCCACTATTTATGCCACAACTGAAATACTGTAGCTTGTTCAATGGTTTTCCTGAAGGCTCCTGAGTCTAATTATGGAATTACATAGTATTCTGTGTCTAGACTTTCAGTTTTTCTCTGGGCCTCCTGGCGACCCAGACTAGACAGATTGCTTGGGTATTGTTTACCTTACTCCACACGCATGCTCTTTACTAGCAATATGTAGCATCTTTGCCTCGCAGGTTATGGGTTTTTGCTCACAAAGGAATCCATCTCAATGATCTACACGATCTAGGTTTTTCTCTATAAAAGTACTAGATGCATTCCAAAACCCCCGACTTAGGCGGTTTATTCGTTCCGTTTTGCAAATTCCATAGACCACCATGAAGTTTTGTAACGCGAAACGACTAAAACGCCTTACGCCAATCTTTTGAAACGCACCTGCTATTTTTGATACACTAACTGGACAAGTCATAAGTAACATCATTTATTTGTTATTCATACAATTGATATTTTGCGTCATATCTTTGGGTTTATTGTTTTTTTGAGACGGTATCTTATCTCTCCGCGAATAGCTTTCGCTAACTTATATAGTACGATGTTATGTAAGCTTCCTTCTGACTTATTGCACCACTGGAATTTCTCAAGCATCTATCTGCTATCTGTCTGCCACCCACTGGACTTTCTGCAACATTAGCACAAAACCTGATACGCAAAGCAGTTGGCAATTGGTCAAGCATTCTCCACCTACAAGCGAAAAGTTTGATTTATTTTTGGAGAAAAACAAATATAAACAACGCCAAAAATGGATTTAAACCAGAAACATCTACTCTAAAACCACCAACTTTAATAAACAGTCTGCTTGTAATGCGTGCAAGAAAATTTATACAAACTTTTCCACTAAGTTACAACATACCGCAATTATATTGCGGTGGTGGGTATAAATCCTCCTCTGCAACATTATGAAACTTGAGACTGAAATGCTCCCTGGATTTTCTTATTTAATGAAGTCAGCTCACCAAGATATTTGATTGTCACACACACCACACAGCATCAACATTTACATGGGTGAGGGTTAAAAAGACACCTTGCTATCACATTGCAACAAGAAACTTGAGACTTTTCACAATACTGTCAAAGAAGAAAATTTTATGACACATAAAGTCAAAGATCCATAAGCAAATTCCCATATGGTTCAAAAATATATTTTAAGTATATTATTTGTACATTAAATAATGCATTTCATAATACAATTTACAAAATGCATTCATATTTGACAAATAATATCGGGAACGCGTTTCTTAATACCGTATTATCCCGCTTTAAGCCGCATGCCAGCATAGTGCGAGTTTAACCGGCATGTCGATAGTAATAATTAGACCCCGGATATGTATGCAAAAAAAATTTTGTTATATGCGCATATAATATGCACCAAAAATATCAATATATCCGAAAAAAAAGTGAAATATGCAAAATAAAAAAATTTATTTCAGTGAAATCATTTATTGCAATAACAAATTAGTGACATTTCTAAGTGCTGTGTACTGTGTGGTAAAACCGTGTCGTTTGTCAGTAAGCACAGACTTAAATTGCGAAAAAAATCGTTCAACATCGCAACTGGTGATAAGGGCATATTATTATTACTAATAATCTTCAGAATATCAAGAAAACTCAAATTTCAGGCCCAAATTCCAACATCATTATTCCCGGTTTTTCACTTATACACGTTTCACTTTGTACCGGCATGTCGGTATAAACTGTTTGACTGTAATTCCAAAAACCTGGTAAACCAACGGCATTGCAATACAATTCCAATGTATTTTTGAACCACATGGGTGGTGCCACATCACGATGCTTCTTCATCAATTAATTGCAAGATTAAAAATTAGTAATTTATGGAATGAAAAAGCAAAACTATACATAAATATTTACAGCAACTTAAATTTGTAATCATCAATTAAAATGTTGGACCTCAGGAGCTGGCAACAACTCGTTTTCCCCCCATATACAATATGTATTACACACTTGTCACTAAAACAATCAATTATGTTTGCAAATTTCCAACTGCAGATGCAGAAAAACAGAAAATAAAATAAATGAGCCCAGAAAGAAAGAAAAGGCGGGACGGGGCGGAGCGAACCATATTTTTTTTCTCTCCACTTTTTATATGCATCGAGTTGAGTGTAATACAGTAAAACATTTATGCAGAACAAGCAACTGAAACGAATTGGATCTTGCATTTTATATTAAAATAAATAAAGAAAATGGCAACCAAAAAAAATAAAAATAAAAATATATAAAAAATAAAAAAAAATAAAAAATAAAAAGCACCAGTTGCCAAAACTCAACCAAATAAAAAAAAAACTCCTAGCTACAAATATTTCACCATTTTCTACCGTCACCCTAAAAAAAATCAACTTAAAAAAATCCAAAATCAATTTTTCTTTAAAAATTCATTCCCGCATCGCCATCAACTAATTTTTACAATCCTTTATCATTTCCACTCGAACGAATCTTTATATTTAAAAAAAGAAAAAAAAAACGGTTCTATGGATTAGCAAGTGGAAATTATCTGAGCATAATGTAGAAAAGTGTTCTTCACCGTAGTGTCAAGCAATTAGGGTTTAAACTGACGGATTGGCTAGGCAGCAAATGTGAAGAGAAATAAGGAAGAGGAAAATGTATTATTTAGTCTGAGTGTGCGCTTCAGGGATACTGGGATGCTCGACGAATTCTTATCTATTCTTAATGAGAAAGAAAGGGAGGAGCAAGCAAAAGATGGATTGACTTTAATACGCGAATGAGCACCCCTCTCAAGTCTATTTGCATAGTTTTACATTTACCACGCAAAAAAATTAGAATTAAATAATAAAAACCCTTTTTACCCTATTTATATTTTATGCATTCGCATGCTTTGACGGCAAAACCCGTAAAGATGGCGGAGGCCCCCACATAATAAGATTTTAATTGTGATTTAAATAAATGAGGAAAAAATCTGAAAAATTCAGCGAAAAAAAATCCAAATTCGGTTAGCAGTCACTACAGAAAGACTACAAGACAAGTGGATTTCTGGAGTCTCGTTATAACGAAAAGTCAGTTCGTTATAACAAAAATTCGTTATATCAAATTTTTTTTCCATGGTATTCTATGGCCAACCAAACCATTTCTAATTATTCGTTATAACGAAAAATTCGTTATATCGCGATTCGCTATAAGGAGGTTCGACTGTATCAACATTTTTTAACACGATGTTCTATGGTCAACCAACTAACCAAGTCGTTTTTAAGTATTCCTTATAACAAAAAATTCGTTATATCGCGATTCCTTATAACGAGGTTATACTGTATCCCACCAAGTCTGTCTTAGACTCGACTTGCAATGCCAAACTAAATAAATAAAAAAATTTAAACCGTTTCAAATTTTATTAAATCTGAAAACTTAGAGAGGGGGTCTTGTTTGGTCAGGGTCTCCGTTTGGTGGGGGCCCCCGTTGTGTGGGGCCCCTTTAATGTTGGAGTCCCCTGTTTGGTGGAACATAATTGTGGTTGAAACTTGCAAATAAAATTGCAAAATCAAATAAAACAGCAACTTTTATTACAAATTGTGTGATTTTTAAAACTTTTTAGTCCTAAAAGAGTTTGAAAAATCCATTAAATCCACATTTTGATGACCCATAAAGTCGAGACTCTTTTACAAATCTAATAAAAGTAGTTGCAAAGTTATTTGGACAAATTAAGTTGTTTGAATGGATTTTTATTTATTTTTTATTTTTATCCCTTAAGACCCCCATGTTTACAATCGCATTCAGCGTGGCAGTTCCAATTCCCAAAATAAACTTCTCCACTTGCTTAATCCACATTGGAAAAAAAAAATTAATACATAAAAGATTAGTTGATATAAAATATAAATTTCAAAGGTGGAAATAACAAAATAGAACTTTTTTTTTTTTGAAGCAACTTCAGCTTTACCGCAAACTTACAAAACCGTACTTTATTACTTCCAATTTCTGCACCAACAAATCTTAATTTAGAACATAATTCCATGCTTCGTGAAAGAATTATTAATCCTTTCCATATATATATTAAAAACCCACTTTTTTCTCCACTTTCCTTCCTCAAATCCTGCTCAGACTTAAAGAAATTGTGCAATCAAAATGAAAATGATTAAAACTTGAGAAAAAAAATGTTTATACATTAGTTTTAAATATATCTGAAAAGATAAACCAAGTTTACACAAAAAGAGTACTCAATTTTGAACCAGTTTCATTGCTGGAGTCCAATTTTATAAACAAATGTGATTATTGTAAATCTGATAGAAAGCGGCTTTTCTGCTGAACTCGATATCCAGCAAGCGTGGGGATCAAAGCTTTATTACTGTTATTTATGTGTTTCTCAGAATCATTAGACGCATTCAAAGGTTCTGTTTACATGGTTTCTGGTGTTTCTATAAACGGCAGAAACAGAAGACAAAAGTTTCTGTTTCAATTGTTTTTAGTGTTTCTGTAAACAAGAGAAAAAAAATGAAAAAAAACACGCCTAACTATGAAATGTCAGGTAATTTCGTTGTTGGGCCTGTTTATAGTTGATGTAGTTTCATGGATTGTAGAAGATTGTTGAAGAGAGACACTAAACCATACCGTATAAGGGTTAAGCCTAGTACTCATACGCTTTCAGAGTCTAAATATTTTTACAGTCTTAATTTTTCAACAGCACCATTTCAAGCGGAATGTTTTATCCTCTTATTATTCAGACTCTGATAAATTTGTGGTACTCATCAAATTGTCACCAGAAAGTTTCCGTACTCTTACACTGTGTGAGTCATTGTTGCTTGTTTTGGAAATGGCTGGCAATGGCAATGAAGCTTTGTCCGACTTTTCTGACTTAAATAATTTTAAAATCAGTTTTGGTCTTTTTGCAATTAAAAAAGCATTTATTTTGTCTGAAATGCAGGCAAAAATATAATTCTACTAACCTTCAACAAACAACGTGCTGTCACCGGTTGCAAATTTTAAATAAAAAACAAGGGAATTCTGGGTAGACAAAATTTATTCAGAGTCTGAAACAATTAAATTTTTCCGTGCACCATCGGGGCCGGAAACAATTCGTTTCCACTTGCAAGGGTGATTCAGAGTCTAAACAATATTTTTATGAGTACCACCCTTGGCAGGAAACTTAAGACTTTGATTCCTGTTACCATTCCAAGGACGGAATGGTGTTATGAGTACTAGGCTTTACTACGGAAGTCCCGTTACAATTTTATTTAACGCTAAAGTCGCTGTGTCAACACAATTTTCTTTTTACTCACTTTTCTGATGGTGGATGCTTCACCTGCAAGCATTACAACATTCTCTAATTCTTTTGTTTAGCCAACAACAAAATCCACACACAATAAAGACACCAGAAAGTCCAAAAATCCTTCCAACAACCCTAACGGAAGCCCTTTTACCATAGAACACATTACATGGTGTCCGGCTGCTCAAACTCGCACGAGGAAATCTATTCTTTAGGTACACAACAGTGACTGCCAACTCAGCCCAAAGACTTTACGAGAAATTGTTTCCAAAGACTTTTCATAACCAAAAATCACAAAGCCCGTCCTAAACTCCCTAAAATTTCAAACTTGCCCCTTTTGACGAGCTTCCCTGCAACTGATCGCTCAAAACAAGTTCAGAGTGCTATAACGGTGCGCAGAAATGGCTTTATGGCTCAAAGGAGAACACACAGGTTGCATTTAGCAAGCCTATATGTCACGAGGAATTTTAAGTGCTCTATTAAACGGCCCTCTAACGGCCTGTTAACCCGGTCGATTCGCGATTCGCGGGCCGATTTTCATCGGTCAGAAAGCTTTCCTTCTTCCATCTGCAAATTGGATCCAAATTCTCGCAGCGTCGCAGTCTGACTAAATATTTTTCCAGCCCAAACACCCCAGTGTCACCTCTAATCACGAGTCATGTGTTGCTGCACTTCTCCATTCTTATCCGCGTTTTAATCACGGGAGGTCAATACTTGACACAAGCCCCGGCAAAGCCTGCAGAGTGGGTGAGAGCGACGGGAGCACTCATCGAGCCCCCCCCATAGGGAGATGAAAGTGACGACAGCTCCTGCTGTCGCCCAAGCACCAGCGTCATAAATTCATGAGACAAAGGAGTAGATACAGACTTGTTCGAGACGTGAAGAGGGAAATAAAACAGGCGAATGCACTTGGCCCAAAAAAAAAATTAATGAACCATCTTCAAACTCCTCCGAGGTCGATTTTGAAAACTTTAGGGGAAAAACAAATCCAATTTAGATTTTTTTTTTTTTTTTTAGAAAAATAACATAAAATAAATAAATAATTTTTTTGTTCGTATTATTATGTTGGAAATTGTGATTCGGGTCCATAAAACTGTTTTATTTTTGTTTTTCCATTGTTGGTATGTAATTTTTGATTGTTTTTCATAAGTTTCGCTGTTTTTTCTTTGTTCGCATTGTATTTTGGTGTTTTTTCATTATTTCGGTCTTTTCCCCTCACTTTTCTTCCTCTTCGAAAGCGGAAGTGACGCTTTCTACGTCACAATTAAAGAGAGTCAGCCTTGGAAAGTGAGTTTCATTTCATTCAAAGACTAAACGGCTTACAACAAAAATAGATTACACTTTCAATAACTCAAATGAAATCTTCAAGTTGAAATTGTTTTTTAACGACAAAGAACTCGCAATCCATTCAACAATATAAAATTTCACCAAAAAAAAAAAAAAATAAAAAAAACCCCCAAAAAAAAAAAATAAAAAATGGATAATGATCCAATTTAATGGAATTTTATCTATTTATTTAGTGGAAACAAGATGCTACTGCAATGATTTCCGCTCGCGTAATCAGCCTAAAGACAAAATCAATTTATAAAAACCATTTTTCTCCCTCTTCCCTCCCTCCCTTCAAACCGAAATTGATTAAAAGCAAAAAACAAATGATACAAACGGGGAAACGAGGCAGCGACTGCCCTCCAGTCAGACCAAAGAACAATAGTGCAGCATTAAGGTTAGCGCACTCATTTCTCCCAAAATTGAATCCAAAATGAATTGTCTCGTCCCTTTAGGCGACCCACTGCTTTAATATTTATATTTGGGAAATTCAACACCACCGCATGAAATTAGTGGCATTCCGAAGCCCGTGCTCCAATAAATCGCACATCTTGGCACAACCCCTACAAATTGGCTGTGGAAAGCCACTTGCCTCCAAATTAATGCGTACACTGTCAGATTACAGTTATTACACTTATTGCTCGCATTGATCTGCCAACCTCACACAACCCAACGGTCACCGATTATCTGGCTTCCTACCAATGCTCTATGTTAATTTCAAATTCTCTATTTGACACGCTCTGCGCACTCGCCTCGTATACTACACGCCACACGCACATTTAATTGGTGCAACAAATTTCGCTTTTATGGTTTGGTCACCGGCGTGAAACCAGGTCCCTTTAAAAATTACATTTTACCACCTTGATAGACGACGCAACTGTACTATACGCTTTACCATACAGTCGCTGAGCAACGCCGGAATGGGCCTTCTGAGGGTCCGGGGTACGGCAGCAATTTTTGAATAAGTGCTCCCAAATTTCTTGTTTAAATAGCGAAACCCGGATCTCTCTTTTTCCAGGATCGCGAACCGTGACGCACTTTGTTTTCAACCAAACCGACATGTTCAAAGAACATAGCCACTTATCTGCACATTCGAGCTTGTAGTATATCGGCTCTTATTCAAAACGGGCACTCTGAGCCGCGGCTCCAATTCGAGGGCGGTTCTTATTGCAATTGTGTATACCGTATTCGGTACCCGAGGGTCAACTCGGAAAAAGAAGATAGCGTAACCCTGCAGATTGCAAAAATTTGATTATAGAATCGGTTTTTAACTCTTTGAGACGAATGAAAGGAGAGCGATGCGTAAGGTTTAACGGAATTCAAACGAATGATCTTTATTCAAATGACTAGGGACCGGAAGGGTCAGCTACGGGGTTGCCCGTCAGTCGCGAGTGGCGCCGGAAGTCAAATGTGGACTGGGAGAGTCACAAACTCGTTCAATTTCAATATGGCCGACAGAAAAATGCGTTGAAATCAGGTCAAAATCCAAAGAATCCACCCCGCACGAGGATTATAGAATCGGATTTCAATAATCCTATTATCAAAAATATGCGTCATTTCCGCCAGGGAAAATCGAGAGAATCGAAAGAGTGGGTTTTTCAATTTGCAAAATGTATTTATATTAGAACAACAAAATATATTTCAAAGTACAAAGTGTGTAAGTTTCATCAAATTAACAAGAGATTTTTAGACACGAGAACATCCGTGTTAATACTTGTGCTAACAAGTAGTGCTAATTCCCGTGTTAATTCTTTATTAGAAGTGGATAGTTTTTTCGCAACCTGAAGTGTGAATTGCGCATCTTGACAAATGGTTGCAACACTCAACCCATGTAAACAATATATATTGCCACTTAAGCAGTTGCAAGACACAGCTAATTTGAATTGCTAATTAATTTACACGGCTCTTTAAGTTAAAATCCAAACCACCCATTTTGAACCGCCTTGTGACACAACTGCCTGGAGATCCACACCAAATATAATCTCGCATCCAAATGTCCAATACACGTCCACACTCACTACACGACACCTCTTGGATATCAATGGCTGTTCCTGTGCAATGTGAGATGACACAAACATCGACAACCTCATCCTAACAACACAAATGCCGCTTCACAAGTATCACAACACATTCACACGACACACAGGACCGGATTCAAGAAAGGCAATCCGAGGTCCCGGCCATCCGGGATCTAGACCTGATACATACCAAGCTAAAAACATAAAAAAAAATCTATCTCAATGAGCACTTTCTATCTGATAATAATAAAGTGATTTTAACGACATTAAATGGCGCCCTAGACTACAAACAATTAATAAAACCATAAGCCTTTCGATCAAATGATCATCTTCAGTCATCAAGCTAACGTCATAAAAAGAGTTCTCTCTCATGAAAATTTACAGAGGGATCGTATACTATGTTTACATGCACGGAATATTCCGAGTGAGATAAAATATTCCGTGTGCACAACTGTCATGTAAACAGGGATGACGAGGATTATTCGAGTAGTGAATAATCCCTCGCAGAAGGTTGTTTAATTCGAGTGAACTCCAACTATTTTTATTGCGCATGCGAAGCATCGCTTCTGACACTTCCCCATTGGTCGAAAACCAAAAGTGATCACGAATTATTTTCTGCATGTAAACACAACAATCTGATTTTTTCACCACTCGAATTATTCACCACTCAAAATATTCGGTGCGTGTAAACGTAAAACTAGATCCCGCTAGGAGTTGTTGTTGTCATTAGCTATCAGTATTGGTCTGTGGTGATAGAAGTAAGAAATGTGTCTGTGCCTATTGGGTTATGTTGTTGATACATTGTTGATTCCCAGGGGTGTTTAAGCACCATCTCTTGACATCTCTTGGCATTGTGAGGTTCGCTTGCAACGAGTGCAAAACACATGGCGCTGTTTCTAATGCGAGGCGCTGGACGCAACACACACGATGAATCAATCCACGAAATACACAAAAGACACAAGTTTAGGTTTTGGTTATTGCTTTATTGTTGTCTAGGGGTATGATCTTGCAAGCTTGTAGTAAGGTTAAGGTTTGCCAACAACTGGAGTTGCCACTGGTCGCTATTTCCGTTGCTGGCGCTGGTTGACATTTCCCCCAAAAACGACTGTCCTCTACGTCAAAAATCAGGGCTTGACCAATACCATAATTATCCTACACCAACCAATCCCCATGCTGTGTCAATTCTCTATTGAATACGCCAACCATAAGATTCTGAGTTCGTGTAAACCAATCACAATTAACCACAAGACACTAATAAAAAAACATCATAAATCGCCCAGTCAAATGTCATCCGGGGCAAAAGCATTGGTAAAAAGAGAAGGACCGGCTATAAATCGGCTTTAGTGCACACACACCTGGTTACAAGGTTGAAATTGGCGGTGGAATAGCCGCGCCCGTAAGACGGGGAGAAACTTATTCATCTGCTCATTTATTAGGTCGTTAGATATAAACATCATTTTCTCATCCTGACATGACATTCCCTTGGTTTTCAGTCTATTATAGGCTTCCTAACTCAGTGCACTGAATCCCCCAAGTGACAGCTTTACGAGCAGCGGGCTAAGATTCACTCACTTCCTGCGGGTAGAAAGGGGCAAAATAAAACGGAATTGAGGCGACAACCCCTGACCGCCTCTCGTGGGATGTTTGCGCGCTCCGGTTACTAATTAGGCATTACTGGCAAGATGGGACCGAGGGATGGACAAAACCAAATTACTAACTCTTTCAGGCACAATCTTTGACGCTTTTTTTTGAACTAAAAATACAAATGAGGTTAAAGGAGATCACACGTTTATTGTTAGTACTGTAAGTCTAAAAATAATTGCTGATTCCCTGTGTTCAAGTATTAATCTTCGTCTAAAAATACAACTATCTGTGACGTAGTTTAAGTTCAGTGGTTTCCTGACTCGGCGAGATAATAGGCTGGGTAATTTCGAAGGGGATAGCTGAAATTTTTGCGCCATTTTACTAGTATATTTTTAATAAATTGGACAAGCCCATAGTTAACAACATTTATTGCCTAAGCTGTAATATAATTGCCCAAAGATTTAGTCTTACTAACCGAAAACAATTTTTGTGTGCGTTTCCTTCGAATGCGGGAACTAGGATTGCCAATAGGTGCATTCAATTCCAAATTTCTAAAATCCGATTCAAAAATCTTTTTTTTAAATCAACTTTTTATTATTCATTTCGATCTAAATCATAGCGAGTTAAATAAATTTAAAATGCGATAACTTCGCTTGGACCTAATTCACTTCAACCTTTAGTATAATGTCCCGCATTAAAGATGTAATAATTTTTCCTACCTTCTTACTTTTTCTTCTTAAATTCCACTAAATTCAATCCAGAAATCTATAATAAAAAAAAATTTAAATAAAAAAAAAATTTATTCAATTTTCTAAAAAATAAAAAAAAATTAAACAAATCACCTTTTCTTGGTTTTCTTCCTCAACTCCATTTTTTTTCATAAAAGTGCTGACTTGGATTTTCCATCTATTATAAAAATAAAAAATATAAAATATAAAAATATATATATATATATATATATCTTTAAAAAATTATATTATTCTTCTCAGACTAAAAATCAACAAACAAATCAAACCAGACACGAATTTTTTCTCAATTTGTTTACTCATCCTTTTCACTCATTCACATTATTTTAAACATCTTGGCACATCATCAACCCCATATTAGGCCAGAGACAACCAGATACACACATCATACCCAACGTCATCCCATTCTCATGAATTCCAAACCCAATTTTAGATAAATGCAAATCAATTTTTTTCCCCCACATTTCCAAAAAAAAAACAAAAATAAACCGTAAAAAAATGCAAACTTCAATGTTACATGGCAGCAGATTTACAAAACCTTTTTCTTTTTTTTTAAACTGACAGCCGGTTTGGCCATTTCTGCCTTCCTTCCTCCTCGTGAATATTGAATGTTATTCCTTACCAAAAACCCCCTCAGGAATTCGGCAAGACACGAACATCAATTACAAGATTACACAAAGAAAACGAGTAATTAATTTCATCGAAATACTTTTACTCGCAGTTAATTAATCGAGTCTAAAACACACAAGGTTTCTCGATACACATAATTATTAGTAACGCAACCGCAAATAACCTCGACAGCGATTATT
Organism: Strigamia acuminata; assembly: GCA_949358305.1. NCBI lineage: Eukaryota > Metazoa > Arthropoda > Chilopoda > Geophilomorpha > Linotaeniidae > Strigamia > Strigamia acuminata. The sequence continues at coordinate 8,090,360 of OX442318.1, forward strand.
CCGGCCACGGGTATTTATGCAAAATAAATTTCGTTTTATGCGCATACAATATGCAAAAATTGTTGTAAAAACGTTGTAGAAAAGCATTTAGTATTGCCACCTTGCGATAATTTTAATTTTTACCTGTTGTATAATTGATTGTCGAACAAACCGACATCAATTTAGCGTTTAAAATATTATGGCGTATAAAAAGCAATCGGGCAAGCCAAATTGAATTTCATACGAGGTCTACATATTAATTCTGGCGGGATATTACACATGCATGACGCGCCTCTGGTCCAATAAAAATGGAGAAAAACACAAGCAAACATCAAGTGTACACACACGTGATTGGGATAAGAAGGCTGTGCACGTCAAGCTGTAATATAGTATCAAGCATCGGTTTTAAGACCAATAAAATAAACCCTTTCTCGCCATCCACACTTTTTCGTGTGTTTAGAATAGAACACTCCATTTGTATGTTGTACTAGAGCTATACCCTGTCTAATGGAACAGTTCATATGGGGCCCGTGGGAAGGATAAAGGTTGAATTTGGCTCGGTCCAAGTGGACACACTACTCAATGGATTTTTATGGGTTGGAGCAGAAATAAGAAAGGGAAAAAAAATGGAGGGGGAAAAAATGAAAAGTTGGAAAAATGGGTAAATATAAAAAAAGTTGGAAAAAAATGTATAAAAAGTGGGAATTAGATCAATGAAAAAAATTGTAAATTAGATAAATGAATGGAAAAAAATTAGAAAAAGGAATGAAAAATAAAAACAAAAATAAAATAAATTAGAAAGATGAAAAAAAATTGAAAATTAGATAATTGAATGGGGAAAAAAATAGAATAAATAAAAAAAGAAAAATAGTTAGATAAATTAGACAAAAGAAATTAAAAAACTAAAAATTAGATGAATGAATGAATGGAAAAGTAAATGGAAAACCAAAAAAATGAATGGAAAAAAACTAAAAAATAAATGGAAAAACAGAAAAATAAATGGAAAAACAGAAAAATTAATGGAAAAACAGAAAAATTAATAGAAAAACAGAAAAATTAATAGAAAAACAGAAAAATAAATGGAAAAACAGAAAAATTAATGAAAAAACAGAAAAATAAAGAGAAAAAATATACAAAAATAATGGAAAAACAGAAAAAATTAATGGAAAAACAAAAAAAAACCAAAAGAAAATATAAAATTAAAGAATATAAATTAAAAAAAACTGAAAAAATAAAAAATAAAAAATGGATGCCAATTGAAAAAAAGAAAGAAATCATATCAAAATTTGGAGACAAAAAAAAGTGGGAAATTTAAAGATTTTAAAATTTTAAAAATGCAAACATCCAAAAACCAGAAAAAATTATATAAAATAAAAATAAAAAAACCAAAAAAAAAATTGAAAAATAGAAAAAAATACCCAAAACCCAAACAAAAAAATTTTAAAAAAATCAAAAAAAAGTAAACTTGTGAAAAGAAATGTAGTCTGGCTGTTTTCACAGATGCATCCCGTCATTAGTGACTCTTCCACCGGGTTTAATGTGTAGAAAATGCTAAAGACAGACGAATTAAAATGCAGCATAGAAAATTGCTATGCGCTGCCCGTGTGCATTATAAACCCAAAGTGATGAGTGCCACTGCACACACACTTTCCCTCTCTCTCTCTCTCTTTCCCACAGCATTCAACTAAGCCTCTCCTTCCCACTTGAGATGAATCAACAAAGTTCGTCATCTCATCACACTTAAATTATCATAAAGCTTGTGAAAATTAAATGAAAATCACCACGTCTACAACCCTGCAATGACGAGAGATTTAACTAAAAAAAAAATACTAGTGTTACTCCTAATTTGCTCGCAAAGAAAAAATGTTTCTTCAACACCTGTTTTCGTGGAACCCAGGGCAACTAAATTCAAACGACTGCTTCTTCACGCTCAGTGCTCAAACAAAACATTTTAAAGCAACTTTCCTTCAATTCGAGAGAAGTTTGTGGGGAGGAGAATTAAATTTTCTTCTCCTGCTTAGTCCCTTTTTCAATGTATTGGCATTGCACTCGCGCAGAATCAACTTAAATTAAGGGATTTGCTCCGCTCTTTTTGGTAAAACCACCCATCAACTTCTCATCCGACCTATCAAGTGGTTTGCACGATTCTCCCTATTGCCCAACATCGAAATGGGGCACTTTACATGTTTATTTGTGGGCAGTGCGCGCTGAATTCTTGATGTAGCCTGCTCACTTAATCATTATTTTTAAGGCTGAGTCTTAAAGATTTTTTCCTTCAATTTATACTGTTGGACAAATTGTTTCAATTTTGCACAATAGCTACAATTGTTTCAATTTTATACGAAGGCTACAATTGTTTCAATTTTATACGAAGGCTACAATTGTTTCAATTTTATACGAAAGCTACAATTGATTCAATTTTATACGAAAGCTGCAATTGTTTCAATTTTATACGAAAGCTACAATTGTTTCAAATTGTACCATTGTTTCAAATTTGTACCATTGTTCCAATTGTTTCAAATTTGTACCGTATTACCCCGCCTATTGCCGCATGCCGGTGTAGTGCGAGTATTACCGGCATGCCGATAAACCCCGTTTTTAACGGCATGCCGGTGTAAATGAATACGAATTTTTTTTTCACCGTATCGGTAACATCCATTATACGCCCATTATACGTCGTTCATTTTAAGCAATTTTCGTTTATTTTAAGCAATTTTCGTTCATTTTAAGCAATTTTCACCCAATTTTCGTCCATTTTAAGCAATTTTCACCCAATTTTCGTTCATTTTAAGCAATTTTCACCCAATTTTCGTTCATTTTAAGAAATTTTCGTTCATTTTAAGCAATTTTTGTTCATTTTAAGCAATTTTCACTTATACCGGCATGTTTCGGTCTATACCGGCATGCCGGTATAGACTTTTTACGAACGATTTCAAAACAGTCATAAACCCATGCCCAACGGCATGCCGCAATAGGCGGGGTAATACGGTACCATTGTTCCAATTGTTTCAAATTTGTACCATTTTTCCAATTGTTTCAAATTTATACCATTGTTCCAATTGTTTCAAATTTATACCATTGTTCCAATAGTTTCAAATTTATACCATTGTCCAAATTGTTTTAAATCTACACCATATATTGGTCCGATTGTTTCAAATTTCCATTTTTCCAATTTTTATTCCATTCTTTCAAATTAATTCACATTGTTCCACATTTTTTCCATCTATTCAAATCTCTTTTTGCATTGTTTCAACTTTTTTCCCACTTTTTTCCCAATTTTTTTCTGCCCACATTCCGCACATCGACAAGAAATTAGATCAATTTCTTTTCCTCTCGCCTCTTTAATTTCCAAAATCCTTACACTTTTTTTATTTCCCATTTTTTTCATTATGGATCGGTGAGAAAATTTATTGGGTAATTATTTGTCAGAAGTTTAGCACACAAGAGAAAAATTATTAATAATCAAGCCACTCTTCTTGGCCTGTACTTAATTAAACTCATTTCATTCATAATGAATAAAGTTGAGGTGGTTTCCTCAATGGAAATTAACTGCCTATCATCCTGATAGGTTAAATGGAAAGCAGGGGAGGGAGCAAAAATATAATCACACTGATGAAAAATCATTTTGTTACACTTTGCATGCCAAACATTAATCAAGTGCAAATCCAAACACTTCCCCCCCCCCAAAAAAAAAGCAACAAAAAATAAAACAAAAACAACAATTAACATCTGAACCTTAAAATTATTCAAATAGATGACGCTTCAAGATAAAAAGCACAAAGTGCTAGGAATTTCTGTTGGGACTTGTGGATAAATGAGAGTGGAATTCTTTTAGCATCACCGAACCGAGGCATCCAATTGGACTGATGGATGGGGGAATGAGGTCTTTAACTGTCTATAAGAAGACAGATGACCCGGGAAGTATTTACGGGGGCACTCCCTCCCATCGTCTCACTCGATCATTAATCCACAAGTTCGCTAAGATAAGATACCCTACTCGCCCTCACATACCAGGTCCCAGGAGACACAAAATCTTAAGATAAATCAAACCTATTCCTTTAAAAACTTGCCACACTCTTAACCCCCTTATTTCAACTACTAAACTCAAACCATGCACTTCACTCGCACGTCAGTAATAATTGGACCGGTGGACTAGGGTGGCAGTACAGTCCGAACGTTGGGTTTTCCCATCTGTCAATTTTTTCTTTAAAACAATTCCAGGAATAAACAATGCCACAATAGGAAGCAATTCCCATTAACAGATAACAGTGTTGTATGCGTTACTGGAATTTGGTAACTTGTTATAACAGTTACCGTTACTTGGCAAAAAAAGTAACTTGTTATAACAGTTACCGTTACTTGGCAAAAAAAGTAACTTGTTACCAACCGTTACCGTTACTTGGCCAAAAAAGTAACTAGTTACCAACCGTTACCATTGCTTGGCCAAAAAAGTAACTAGTTACCAACCGTTACCGTTACTTGGCCAAAAAAGTAACTAGTTACCAACCGTTACCGTTACATTTTTTATATCTACGTTACCATTACCGTTACAATACCATTACATTTACGTTACGCTACCGTTACAAGTTTGCAAATTACCATTACCAATTTCTACTCTTTTGGTTTGAAGATGTGGTTTCTTAGTTATTGGACAAGTCATAAGTAACATCATTTATTTGTTGACATTTATTAATTGCGCATAACACTTAGGCAACAGCACTTGCCGCAAACTCCGTAGCATCCTTCGGGTTTAAGTTAAAGGTAGAAAAATCCTGCAAACACAAAATAAAAGCAATAAATTGTTGGTACAGGCGCGTATGGGAAGGAAATTTAAACCGGTCTGTTCTTTTTCTCCCATGATATGACTTTGCAGTTATGGCAGTGACTGATGAAGCACATTGCTGTTTCCAAATTCAATTTTTCCTCCCATAGTGGCTGCTGCTCGCCTGCCTTCTTAGATTTCCTGATGGTTTTATCGCTGAGGCCGATCAACTATTGTGCGAAGAGTGGCCGCACCGCACCGACCGTGCTCAATGGGCCGTGCACGGCTAGCTCGAGCTACTTGAGGGGAAAGGCGGTGAAAACAAGCAGATCACTCACATCTATCCACTCGAGACACACGAATTAATTTCCCAGCGAAAACCCATACAATTGCAATAAAAGATCCCGCGTCTCGTTTTCAGCTTCGCTATTAATCCGCCATCATAATATTTACTTTCCGCTTTATCGTGGAGGGCTTCGTTTTATCGACCACTCACTCCTTCATTGGGCTCCACTCCAGCAATGCAATTCTTTCCATTTTACAAGTATATACCTTATTCACCAGGATTAAAGCCCCATACCTTTCCACACACACATTTAACACCACAAATACGGCCCCATGTACAGTGTGACTTTAGGGCCCTAATTCTACAATTTCTGACGTAATACCTAGTGCAATATGCCCGAACCCGCCACTGACATCATTTTTGTTTTAAAATTGAAGTAAAACACAAAATATTTTAATTTTTGAATGCAGCTAGTGCGATCCAATGCCATCCATGGCTGCCTTTTAATCGACCAATCAGAATCATTAGTTGTTGAAAATAACCCTTAGTTCACCGCCATCCCTAAATTATCGATAATAAACACATTACTGCTGATATAGTCATTTTTATCACACTTTATTGCATCATAACTTAAAACCCAAATCAATAACTCCTAGCTTGAAAAGAAAGGAAAATCTACCATACTATAAAACTCATCCCTTTTTTCATCTTTTATTATTGTCCTTTTTCAATAAAAGTCAAGAGCGAAGAAAAAAAGCACAATTTTCGACAACATCGAGAAGCTCTTTGTTGCCAATAAACGCCGTGTACAACAACCTCGTTCTAACACTAGCTAGATATGTGACACTAATAAAACCCGACCGCGTATGGGCAAGCAGCAGCGGCTGTTAAAAATCGCCGCATCAACCCCAAACAACCTAACAAACTTTCCTTCCTTCGGTATTTGAAAAAAGATATAAAAACTAAACAAACTACACTGCAACCCATTCTCGCACCAAATATCCTCAAACAAGAATCCAATTGCATCATTGCATCATCAATTTGCATCAACAACTAAGGAAACCGGATCGGTGGCCGCAGTTTAGCCAGGGCGACATTTATGTGTAGGCCTAAACACGCTACAGCATAAGGCCCCGTAATTATGGACACTCCCAAAGTAAGGAGGGTAATAAAGTAACTAGACTTTGACTGATATCCATATTTTACAATATCGCCGATACATATCGGTATCAGCCATCCGATATCGGCGAATACCGAAATATTGGCCGATAGCCGATACCGGTAAAGCTAGGTTCACACTTGTGTTCACACAACGCAATGCAAGGAAAAATTAGTCAAACGCATCGCAGAGTCTGTTCGTACTGTAGGGCACGTGCGAACAGAGCTGAAACAATTGATGTTGCGTCTGACCAATCAGATGGTTTCAATGAAACCTGGAATTGGATCTAGTTCTAGAACTAGTTACAGAATACAAAAATGGCGGCCTGTTTGCATGTGGCAAAGTCTTGCCAACCAGACGTGATTCGACGAGAGTAGGAGCCGATCGTGATTGGTTGGCCGCGAAACCTTTTCTTGCGTTGCATCGTTTACTTCAACTTGGAGTTGAAGCAGGAATTGGCGTCAACGTCGAGAATATTTGGACGCAAGCAGCTTGCGTTGCGTCAGTTTTCTTGCATTGCGTCTAGCGTGAACACAAGTGTGAACCTACCTTAAAAGTCTAAAAGTAACGCAGCTTATCACACCCATCCAAGTACTAACCAGACCCAATGCTGCTTAACTTCAGTTCTAATGGGAACAAGTGTTCAGCTTACATCCCCGCAATAGCTAAATCCAATCTCTGGTTCTAGCTATAGCAACGCAACATGAAATCAGATGACGATGACAAGGCATTGCCTTGGATGTTCCATAGTAGTTTATTTGCTATTCGGAGCACTCCTGCAGCTGATTGATCATTCCCGTATTGGTTTGCAATAGAATCAAAGAACCTCCCTAGCTCGATACAATCTGGCAGAAGAACCAAAGGGACATATCTTATCCAGCAAAGATATCGTTGTTTTTGTTCCATTTTCCTCTTGCATCAGATAAAAGTCTGCAAATAACAACCAGACTAATCAATCACCCCAAACGGTGCATTGCAATAAGAAGAGAGAAATGAAAAAGAGTCTTTTCCCACAATAACGACTCCCGTGTTATCATTGTAAACCTCCAATTAATTACACCAATCTGGCGTGGCACATGGGCTAATATAAACGTTAAGTGGGTGGGAAATTAGGTGAGTTGCAAGTACACATGTGTGTACAGCCCCCTCCGAGTTAATCATCAGCACCAGGCAATGTCACACCCATAACAATCCCTCTCGCATACAGCACGTCACGTACAATGTTTTGCTAACCCGTGACAAATGCTTTATTTATCCGTTCAGTCAGGCAAACACGAGGTCCGGCTTCCAACAGATCTCCGAGACAAATGACCGCCGCAGAAAAGAACTCGGGGTCAACTCAAGAAATTTGGACCCGTAGTCTAGTAATATAAGACTGTGTCACATAAATAAAAATGAAATAAAGCCCTGGGCCAGCAGGGCTATTTCGTCAGGGACACATTGAGGCCCCAAAATTAACTTTTTCCAGATTCAGAGAACTTAAAAATTTATGTCCTTTTAGGTCTGGGGCCTAAAAAAGTCCAAAACCAGTATAAAAACATAAAGCTGCACTTTCAAACCAACAATTTCAAGCAACAATCTTTCAAAGCGACAATTAGGGTGTGATTCTATTGTTTCAGGGCAACAATTAGGGTGTGATTCTATTGTTTCAGGGCAACAATTAGGGTGTGATTCTATTGTTTCAGGGCAACAATTAGGGTGTGATTCTATTGTTTAAGGTGCAACAATTAGGGTGTGATTCTATTGTTTAAGGTGCAACAATTAGGGTGTGATTCTATTGTTTAAGGGCAACAATTAGGGAGTGATTCTATTGTTTCAGGGTAACAATTAGGGTGTGATTCTATTGTTTTAGGGCAACAATTAGGTGCGATTGTGATTCTATTGTTCTAGGGCAACAATTAAGGTGCGATTGTGATTCTATTGTTTTAGGGCAACAATTAGGGTGTGATTATATTGTTTCAGGACATCAATTAGGGCGTGATTCTATTGTTTCATCAGGGCAAACATTTGGGTGAAATTGTATTGTTTCATCAGAGCAAAAATTAGGGTGTGATTCTATTGTTTTAGGGCAAAAATTAGGGTGTGTTTCTATTGTTTTAGGGCAATAATTAGGGTGCGATTGTGATTCTATTGTTTTAGGGCAACAATTAGGGTTCGATTGTGATTCTATTGTTTCACGGCAACAATTAGGGTGAAGTGTATTGTTTCATCAGGGCAACAATTAGGGTGTGAATCTATTGTTTCAGGGCAACAGTTAGGGTATGAATGATTCTTTTGTTTCAGGGCAATAATCTAAGCTATCTTCTATTGTTTCAGAACAATAATTAGGGTGCATTTCCATTGTTTTAAAGCCACAGACTACATCTGTGAAAAATAAAGTGTTTATTCTTTTCCGGTGGGGCCCAACTCAGACTTTAGACTTGTATATGATCTAGTTTTTGCCTCTTGGTTGTTAACAAGTGGCAGAAATCTGTTTTGCAGCGATGACTTACCAGATAAAAGCGAATCGATTGCCCTTACAAGACACACCATTATCTTATTATCATCTTATTACTGTGTGAAACTAATTGCTAATAAGCGAGAAGAGAAGAACAAACCATACTGTTTACTTCTCTCTCACCCATCTGTTTTCGACTCGCTCGCAATCAATTAAGAGAAAAAGTCTAATTAACGATGACAAAACGAGGGCGAAATAGCAGCAAAAACCATTCGCCTTGCAACTTAACATGCTTTTTCTTTCCCACAGACCGAATAAATTTCCCAATTGATTTTAATTTAATTTTAAAATTAATTTTTATTCCGCGCCGTAACAACGGTGATAAATCGTGGCCATTATATGGACCCACTCAGACATGAGCAAACAAATAAAAAGGAAACGCGTGAAACTCGTATACACGCACATAAAGCAGAGTGGAAATGCCAGAAAAAGTCAATCCGGAAATTGTTCTTGTGTAAACACACAACTCGTCTCGTCCTTCGTTTCTCTCTATTGCACTAAGTCTGTAATAACTTTTCCACCTTAATTGATAGTTGGCTCCATTTGGGTGTCTATTAGAGGGGCGAGGGGTGTGTGCTGATAAATGAGCCCATTATCACCAACTCCCACTGAGTGAATGCGGGGTGGTTACCACTTTGTAGCACAATTTATATTTATAATAATTCCAAACCTTAGGATTTGTGTGTATTATGCACCGAGTACCGCCATAAACATGGATTTGCACGGCGCACAAAATGCCCACCTGGTGAAAATTAATTAAATTTAATGTTTTATGTTCGATAAATAATTTCTCTTTTAAAAATTCATAAAACCGCTAGGCCAATCTTCCAATTGCAACCCACAAGTCTCTTTTCGGGCTTGCGTAAATGTTGCAAACGGTTCGTGTAATCTTGTTTCGACTAATTGTATTTTAGACGAAACGGGAATTCCCGTTACACCTAAAATAAAATACAAAATAAAAATACAATATCGATTTTTCCATTTTTTCTTTCGATTTTAGCCGGTTTTTACACTTCTTAAATCCGATATTACACCTTTCACACTTTTTCAACCAAATATTTCATGTTTTTACACTTTTTCAACCAAAATTTCATGTTTTTACACTTTTTCAACCAAATATTTCATGTTTTTACACTTTTTAAACCCAATATTACATGTTTTACACTTTTTAAACCACATATTACATGTTTTTACATTTTTTAAACCAAATATTTCATGTTTTTACACTTTTTAAACCCAATATTACATGTTTTTACACTTTTTAAACCACATATTACATGTTTTTACACTTTTTCAACCAAATATTACATGTTTTGACACTTTGTAAACCCGATATAACACTAATGAGGTCAAAACAAAGCCTCTGATAAGGCCTAATCAAAACAAAACAAAAATATCTATTTTTTTTCCCCCGTGTTTTTTTCTTCTTTCTTTTCCACATTTTTTTTTACTGCCATTCGGTTCGGCTGCTTAAAAATCCATTCATTCATTCACGCCGATTTGGATTTGATAATAATTGAATGTAGCCATAGTGTTCTGCATGGCAGCGCCAACCGGTTTGAAATCAGTTCTCACTCGAGGCTGTCAGTCGCTTACATTACATCTAAGCCACATTAAGCGACAAAGGGATATTACAGCCTCATTTGAGCCGCAATTGGAGTTACCAGCCTCATTTTCTCTCCCAATGTGCATTTTCATGTTTGATCCACTCTCTTAGCCGTCAACACGACTTAGCTTTGCCAGTAACGCACACACCACACACGAGAGAGAAATTAAGACATCGATGCTATGCTTTTAAAATGTCAGTTGGGAGGGAATTACACGCAGTCTAATTGCACCTTCTCACAGAAAACCCCCCCAAAAAAATACAATAAAATAAAAATAAAATAAAAAAAATAAATAAAAAACACCGGAAATCAGTCCACACTACACAGTAAACTTAACAGTGGCATAAAATGCATGGATTCTAATGACAACACCCGTTTCAGCTGCTTGCTTCCAATCTAAAAGCAGTAACTGCACCCAATTAAATCTGATTTCTCCTTAAGAGCAAAACCTTAAGGGACAAATATTACTGGCTAATGAGATTTCCCACCGACCAGACACCATTTACTTGCTCTTTCTTTCGAAAACTCCGCTTTTGCGTGCCAAAAATCGATGATAAGGAGTGAGGAGCAGAAAAAGCGAGGCAACCAACGGCAGCATCTTCTTCAAACTGCACTTCAAATTCCATACTGTTTAGGGCAATTTCTCCCAACTACAAAACGATCTTGTAAAACAAGCTAGTTGTCTGCATTCGGCTCTTATTAAAGTGCCACGCGTCCCCAAGTGGTTCACTTTAATTTTGGCAAAGCAGCGCATTTTTATACCCATATTGCTTCTTTTAGTGTCGTCTTAAAAAAAAAAGATGGAGTGAAAAATCTAATTGTTTCTTTCACCCGATCAAATAAAACACCGTCAACTAAACTACGTCAAGAAAAATGTGCAATGGGTGTTGCCGATAATCGATCCGACTAGTGTTGACCTATATCGGATATCGGCCAATATTTCATTGCGTGTGTAACCGGTCAAAGTCAGGTTCATACTCGGCCCTACACAACACCCACGAGCACTCGACATTACAGTTGAAACTCTTTATAACGAATCGCGATATAACGAATTATCGATATAACGAATAGAATGCGACTGCATACGATGGTTAATTCAAATTCATTTTCACTTTATCTACCTATGTGCTTGATCCTGATTGGTCGGTACAATATACGTTTAGGTGGCCTAAGTGGTACAAAAAAAATTTAATTTTGTTTTTGCAAACTTGCTTGATTGTGGCAGAGGTGTGGGCGGTTAAGCCGGGTAATTTGCATGGCTGTTTCTTCATTTTCCAACCTATTCGAGGCATTAGACGGCTTTCTATGCGCGTTGCATGTTTTTTTTACAGCGCTGGCTTAAAGTATTCACATCAGAAGTAACATTATCTTGCTCGATATACAAAAACCAGGCATAAATTACCGCAAATGGCCAAATACATTGTTTGCGGGGCCCGATTTAGACCAAATTAAATATCAGCCAAGTACGCTATTAGAAATATTACCGCACAGAACCAACAGAACACTCGACACTTTCGCGCCGATGATTTCTACTCGCATACATGTGCAGACGATGAAAGTTGCAACAAGATAGCGTTATATCTAGTTTGCACCATTCATTACCGTTTTCTAGTACCAAACCGAGCAAAATTAATGATGAATTTGGACAGGTGTGTCCTAGACTTTGACTGATATCGATATTTTGCAGTATCGCCGAGACCGATAATCGGCAATCGAATATCGGCCGATACCAATACCTGCGCCAATATTAAAATTAAAATGTCCGAACACCCCCCCCCCCCTCCCCAAAATGAAAATAATAAAATTAAAATTACGTTTATTAATTTATTTTATGTTTTAGTCTAAAATGATACGTTTTAGAAACGTGGCAATATCGGTATCGGCCACGCAAAAAAATATTGGATCCGATATCGGTGAATACCGAAATATCGGCCAATAGCCGATACCGGTACCGGTCAAAGTCTAGATTATATTATCAAAGGATAATGCATAATCTGTGGCAAATGCAGAAAAGAATGCAGGTACCAAGGGTACAATTAGTTCTTCCAGTGACAAAATCCCATCATAAAGTGTAACTCTGGACAAGGCATTGTTGACATCTCTTCTGTAACGGATGAAGAAATCTTCCTCTTGCAATTTCACTGCCCATCGCACCAATCGTCAAGTTGGGTTTTCACGAGTCACGAGCCAATAATTTATGGCCACATCATACGATTGCCAGTCACAAGAAAAGTTTTAATAAATAAAATGCAATTCTTGTTGTTGCTACGAACAAGTATTGATCAAGCAATGATTAAACAATCAAACTCACTGAACTGCCTCCATGTGTACATACCTGCAAACTTTCCTTAACATACTGTTATTGGAAAATCTTCAGGGACGTGTAGGATAGCCTAAGCCTGGCCCCTAAAACAATTGCGTCATTAAATTTTCAATATGTCTAATAGAAAAAATGGGTCTCATTAGGGGTGGACACAACCCATTAACAACAAACTCCCCACTGGGAAATCAAATGAGAAACCCTATGAATTCATCATCTTAATGTCCCTTGGAAAAATTACTTTCACTCATACATCATTAAACATTTGTCAACTAAGGCTGACACTCAGAAATATTGGCTCAAAAACATTCTTTTTTCACATCAAGTATCAACCCACAAAAGTGATAGACATTTTGATCCCTCTTTCTTTACCAAATTCCCCTATTCAATATCTAGGTAAAGGGGGGGAAAAAAAAGCTCTTTGCTCTTCCTTACTCAATCTCACATTTTTTTTACATCAAAGTAAAATATGCCGCCAATCTGGCTCAAAACAAACCCAAAAAAATGTCTTAACTTGACCATTGCTACCAGAACAACCTTGTAAGAGGATTAGATTTGAAGGTGGGGAGGGGGGTTAAAAAATACAAACATTTTAAATTTCTTTATTTCCTTCTTCATCTAATGAAAGAATGAAAAGTCAACATCGTATATTTGTTTGAGGCAGTTATGACCCTGTACATCTTGCAACCATGCAAACACACACAAAAGTATCGATCTTTTTGCCAAACAGCTGACAGTCTTATGCGTTCCATTACTCTAGCCGCAATGATATATTTAACGTTAATATTTGAAAATAAAGGTACGCTGCTCGCGAGATCTATATAACTGCGTGAATTAATGTGAATTGCAGGACACGTCGAACATCAACAATTCAAACGCGCGTTGCCGGTCCTTGGTTTTTCTTTCGCAATCGCGATTTTCGTTAAGGTCGGATTGAAAGAATTGCGATCGGGGAAAACTCTATTATGTACATATACAATGATAAAATTCCTTTCCCCTGACATCGGAGTAAGAACAATTGAATTTCTATACCTCCAATTCCATCAATTCTTTTTGCCAACAAAGGAATGCACCCGCAAACTCAGTCAATGTCAGAAAGAGAATTATTGCAGCATCTTGGAAAAAATAAGTTCCGTCTCATCTATAATTTTGCTTTTTCTTTTCTTGAATCAAACATAAGCTTTTTATCCATCAGCTTTAGAAAACGTGCAACTTTCCTCCATGACTAAGCCTGACTCCTTCAAGCTGCCAACTCACTCTGATTGGGCAACTAACATTTTCAATAAAAGACCCCCTTCTGTAGATCACTTGAGAAAATGACATTTTCGAATATTGATTTTTTTATTTTTTATTTCGCTCTTTCTCAATCCAAACCCAACCCAAATAAAACGCATTAAATGTCACTCCAATTCAAACCCAGCTCCACTTTACACTGCTCAAACCAAAACAAATCCTAATTTCAGACTAAAAATCACACCAATCATTCATTGGTCACTGCCCACATACAAAATTCACTTCCCACCCCCTTGGAATCAAATAATAGTTGCAAGATGAAACCAGCTTTGTAAAAATTACTAAGGAGCAAGCAAAGCCCTTTTGCAGACCTTTTCCAATACTGATGGGATTGGCAAAGAAAACCCCCTTGTAGATTGAGGATCAAGAGACAGCAAAGAGAGCACAAAAAAAATACAAGACCAAGGTTGTATCTCAGCAAACCAGGCCCAAATCCTCCAACACTTGTGAGCAAATAACGCCAAACTTTAATTTATAGTAATAAAAATTTGAAATTTACCAAAAAATTGAGATGTGTTGATAGAAAAAGCTTGTTAGAGCGACCAATTAAGTGTATCTGCTCTCGAAATCAAGTTGCATTTGCCAAGTGTGCAAAAAGTTGATACTGTCGACATTTACACTGACATTATGAGAAGGCGACAGCTTGGCCGAGTTACTGTCATTGCTGTGCGCGAGGATCCTAGGGGACACATTGCGAAAGATGCTGCGAATGAGATGCAAGGTGGGAAATGAAAGGAAAAAAGAGACTTATCTGGTTGAGTGTGTCTTCTCTTGTGAGATCAACACACTAGATAAAGGAACGTGTTCAAAATGCTGACATGAGCAACCAAAAAAGAAAGAAAAAAAAATTAGACAACAACAAACGTCTATCCAAGATGAATTTTCGCCTCAAAATGGAAGAGCAGCTGTCAAAGTTGGAGCCTTTAATTAAATGGAAAAATGTTTTGTCATTAGTGCAAGAGCAATCTTTTTTTATTTTTATTTTTTTATTTTTTCTAATTCAAGTGGAGTAGTTCATAAAAAAATAATTACCTTCAATTCGGAATAGAGAAAATTCTTTTCATGAAATGCGGCAAATATACTCGGATTACTCGTGCATTTGCATATTGTTTTCAAGACCTTTAGGGAATGTGCTTATATTTCAATTGTATTATTCAGTGTCCATTTCAGAGTGAACTTATTAATTTCAATAATTTACCATGGAAAACGCCTTAGAAACATGACTCTGATGTAATTATGTCATATTGTAACATATTTCTAGAACGGGAGCTACCTAATGGCGCTACCGAAGGCAAAATCCAAATTAGTGCCGCTTTCCTGCATCTATACTCTTGTTGAACTCAAAAAGGGCGCTAAATCCCATTGGTCTAGCCATTTTACTGGTGTAGTGATCCAAAAAAATAGACCAAAACACCAGAATTGCATTACAATGTGTAGACATTGTAATCGATTGCCTAGGTAACGGCCAAGATTTCAGAATTATATGCTTTCCAGACAAAGCAACCAATAAACAGAACAAACATGAGTTTTACATTTATATGTGCATAAAACTATATTTCATAAATGGAAATAACATTTTTTAATAAGAAAAATCAAAATTATATTAACTTAAATATAACTGATTAATTTATTCTTCGAACTACACAGGTGGCGCTGCCGACACAGAGCGTCACCAAAGATTGAGAGACACTCCAAGAGTGGAACTAAAAAAAATGATTGATCCCATCTGCGTCGATCTCATTTTAATGCCACGTGGCATCTGACATCACGTAGATTTTAATTTAGTCGGCAATTAGTACTTGCATTATTCGATTCCAAAAGCGCTTCTCGACCTACTGGTCATCGTCAGTGGAATTACGACCTTAAATAGCATCACGTTTTAGGGATTCATTGGAAATTGCTTACACGAGTGCAAATGCACTGGGACCTACTTACATTTACATGACTCCATGTAAATTCCACGTGCAAGTGCAATCGGCAGAGGTGACCTGCTTGTTTTATTATTAAAACCACTATTCAATCTTGTAAAAGCACAAATGGCCCAAGAGCCTCAAAATAGTTTTAGCTGGATGTTTGAAAGTGCACTCGGGGCCCCAAATCATGCAAACACCGAAGGACCCAAATTCTATTAACCGATGCCGAACACTGTACAATAAACTTTGGTTTATTTACTGCAATAAGTTGGACAACCCTTAAATAACATCATTTATTTGTTGATGTTATACAATTGTGCAAAAATTTTTATGTAAAAGTAAAAAATAAAAAAATTTCAAATTTTCTTAATTTTCCACCATTACGTCGCACGCACGTTCATACTTGGTCCGTCACGACGACGTGACATCTCTTTTATGTATTTAAGCGATGTTGGATCGTCTAAGTTTTTATTTTGGTGCGAACATGTCTATCGAGAGCATTCCGAACGATTTGCGAAATTTGAGGGCTTGTTTGCTGTGTTCGATGGTCAAGGCATTTGAGCAATTCAAATGTGACGGCTGCGATAACTGCGAAGAATATTTGGGCATGAAAGGCAATAGAGATTTGGTTTACGAGTGTACTTCGTCTAATTTCGAAGGATTAATCGCGGTTATGGATCCCGACGACAGTTGGGTGTGCAAATGGCAGCGGATAAGTCGCTACACCAAAGGTGTTTACGCGATTTGTGTGTCGGGACGACTTCCCGCCGGGATAGTACGAGAACTAAAAAGTTGTGGGATCACGTATAGATCACGTGGGGATCCCGTAGCTAGATTGCGTAAAATTTACGCGCGCAGAAGAAACAAAATTTAAATTTCGCGCATTGTTCTATCAGTTATTTTACCTGTTCTATTTTGGTTCGATGTGTTTGCTTTCATTTCTCGAGATTGGTTCGTTGAAGGGGAACAAGCAATATGTCTATAATATCATCAAATTTAAATGCCAGTCATTAAAACTTTTACGACTTTAAATCTTTCCTACTAAATGGATCGGCGTTATTACACTTAACCGACAACAAATCTCTTAAAACTTTCAATAAAATTGGATAAAATTTGCTTTGCTACATGAAATCTGTGCAAATATTTGCACTTGCTAAAATCTTGACATTTTTCTTCATCAAATCTTTTTTCTTTTTTTTTTCTGTGGGAGAATTTCAACACGCAAAATTTTTTTTTGAAAAAAAATCTTAACTTGTCAACAGAGTAGAAGAAAATTAGTCAAAGTAAAAAATCTTTTTACATATTTTACTTCTCAACATTCATTCTTAAAAAAAAAGTGTTAAATGATTAATTACCCAGTGTGACACTCCATTTCCCTTCCCTAAATTAAGTCTGAGATCCAAAGACAATGGAAACAATGCGTGTAATGAAATCTGCACAAATTGTGCTCATAAATTTCACTGGTGGGTGTTTCAAAAATTCAAATCAAACCCCGTACTTTCTTCAAAAATTAAAAAACACAAATAAAAAAATTACAGACAATCAGCCCCTGACTTCGCTCCACAAAAACAGAGTTTTAAGTGATACAGTCAAAACTTTTTATAACGAATCGCGATACAACGAATTATCGATATAACGAATATCTAAAAATGGCTGGTTTGGTTAGCTGGCCATAGAACACCATGTTGAAAAATTTCTATATAACGAATTCTCGTTATAACGAATCGATTTTTTGGGTCCCTTGCGATTCGTTATGAAGAGTTTCGACTGTTTAAGCGCTAAGCGAGCGTATGCAATCCATGAAAAGGAAAATTCACGGTCTTGACTCCCGCCTCCAAATTTCTGGTTAAAAAAACCAAATGGCTCAGACTCCGAAGAGTCCTGAGCCATTTACTTAGTAATTTGCGACGCTGCCTTTCTGCAGCGCCACCTGTATCTAAATTTGAACAAACTAGTCAGTTATTTACTGTAAATATAAACTACACCAATGGTCACGTTATTTTGCATACTCCATTACAGTTTCAATACTTAGTCAAGACCGACTATTCCTAATCCCAAGGTTCAACCTACACATACAAGTTACCTGAAAGGTCATGCATTGATAATCCATGTACAGGTATCCTTGTTATACGCGATCACGCTTACCGTATATTATCGATTACTACGTGGGCCTCTAATAGCCCGCAGACCTCGAATTGCGCGCGGGTACACAATTGGAGGCCCGAAATGTGCCAAAAAAGGATGACAAATGACACGTTTTGCATACGTTTCGGCAGAAAATTACCAAAACGTATGGAAAACGTCTCAATTGTCACACTTTAATGGTGTTTTTCGTTGCCGATACGTTCAAAATAAATAGATCAAAATAAATAGTCCGCGGGCCTCTAATACCGCGCGGGCCAAAATTTTTTTTTGCGGTTTCAAAAAAAAAAGGATCACAGTTCCTTCAAAATTTTTCCCATTGAATTACAGTACACAGTTTGAAAGCAAAAATAAATAAATGTAGTAGTTTCTTAATTTTAATGGTAATTTCTTTATTTTGGAATACATGATGCATCTGTATTTGCTGCATTTGGCCCCAAGAACACTACTTAAGCCTTTTTTAAACAATTTTTGTGGGCAGCATTTTTTTCTTGTCGCCTCATTTGACACAATAAAAGCCCCAAAATCCCACAACACCTGTAGTTTCTGCACCAATTCCTCTAATTGAATGGAAAAATCAACTGTGGGTGAAATTGAAATAATTCCAGAAGGTCAATATTTACAGTATAATTAGCAATGCATGTGCACAAAACTCTGCTGCTTCAGAGCGTCCCCTAATACAGGGACCCCGACCACGCCCATTCCATGGAATACATAAACAAGGCCTAAGACAAGAACTGACTGAAAATCATTACCAAGCTTCGTCTTTTTAACTCTAGCTTTGTTCTAATACATTTTCCAATGACCACAAAAAAATATAAATGCCATCGATTTCACGCTACATGTCAAACCGGTGCATGAGAAGTTAAGCACGGAAATGCACAAGTTCATTGTGCTTAGGGGTACATTTTGTATTTATATTTCTTTTTAAAAAAAAAAATATATTTAAAAATTAGTTTCTTTTAGTGCATGTTTAAGATGTCAATTTACATTCTTGACAGGTTTTTTCTCCGTTCATTTCCTCTCTTTTTATTATTATTGTGTAAAGTTAAAACTGTAAAAAAAAGGGGAAAGGAAAAAAGAAAGATATGATGAGAAGGGGAGAAAATGTGTGTCCATATATACAATAAAGTTCCTTGGCTTTTATCTATGGGTGGAGCCTATAAAATGAGATAAAAGAAAGCGGAAAATGTGCTGTGCTTCTGTCTCCAACCAAAATCAAAGATAAAAACTTGCCCACAGAGAAAAAGAAATGTTTTCTCAAGGAAATGCTAAATGCTGCTAAGCTGATAAAATTAGAAACTTTTCTCGGACCGTAAAATCCGCCAGAAAATAGGTAAGATTTATAACAAGATGAAGATCGCACGCATTTCGACAAAAATTGGCTTTCGTCGCGGCTACGACAAAACACCGATCTACATCCAAAAATGCGATCTTCGTCTTTTTAATAAATCCTATGCTACGGCAAGTGTTGTTAGTGATGTTTATACTTCTTGAAGTGAGAGACTCGGATCACGCCTTACTCTATGGGTGACTTTATTCAGACTGGGGATTAAAACTGTACATGGGGTGGACATGGTTACATGACACTACATAAGTAGACTAAATAATCATTGGCGCCACTCATGTGGCACCACACTACAGAATACCACATTGCCATATTGTAATATATACACAATATTCCAATAAGTGTATGATGACATCACTGATTGTATCAAAAACAATACAATCCTTTCTTTCATCATTTTAGTTCGAACAATTCCTTGTGGTAACAATGGAAACGTCATTGAAAAACAAAAAGCCCTTATTGTATTTTTAATTTAATTGCTTATCAGATTTTTTTCACTTTTGATCAATTTACTACTTAAGATATGTTTTCGCAAAAACTTATTGCTTTCTTTTTTTTCTTCTTTTCTTTCTATAGGAGTTCAAACTTTGGAGATCAAACACTTTAGCGTACCGACAGTGGTGCAAAGTGGAACTCCCGGACCCCTCATCTTGGACTGCAATTACGAATACTTGGAAAAGGAGAAAAACAGCATTGTGGTCAAGTGGTACCATGAAACCGGCCCCGTCGACAACAAGACGACCCAGCAAGTGTACCAATGGATCACCACGCTCAAACCCCAGGCCTTGGGGGCACTCAAGGGTCGCTTGAACATCCAATATGAAGCATCCACCGACCCACACACCAAGCACCGAGCACTGAGCATTCTCCATCCGACCGTTGACCTGACAGGAGACTACAAGTGTCACATCTCATCCAACTTCAACGACGACGACCGATCGCAGAAAATGGTCGTTTATTGTAAGTAAACACACCAATCACTTACGTACTAACCCCCTACCGTAGGTCTTTCCTGTAATGAACCCTTCATATCCTGAGCTGGGTCAATTTTCAGTGCACCTCTTTTTGGCCCCATATGGGTCAGCGTAATCTTTTTACACCGCGCGCTGATACTTTCTTCTCCCATACATGTGCACACGTTGACAGGTAGGATATCATTTTGCATTACCGGCTTCTTACTAGCTTGTTCGCACCAAATGAGGCTGGCCGAAATTAAGTTGATTAAGATAGACTACCAACTGACCACGCTTAAGATTCTGGAAAGTGTTCTGGAAATAATTTTACTCAATCTTCCAGAAAAATCTAGATTTTATTAATCCAGTTAATCGTGTGCGTTTACATGACGTTAGTTTTCTGGTAAACTTGACGTGATTTGTGAATTACCCATAATACATTTTGATTATCTGGAACAACAAAATGGTTGTCGATCTATTTTAAACCCTAAACAAATCAAATTCTGACCCTGGAAATAGTATTTGTAACTCATCTCACATCGTTTTCGGTATTAAGTGTCGTTGGTACGTAGGTCTAACATATCGTTACTACGATGATTCGACGATATTCCAGGTGTTTATATGCAGGGGTGTTTAAATGCAGTTTTCAATGCGTAAAACGCCCAAAATCTACTTCAACTGGAATTTAGTTTTCCGAGTAAGTCTATCTTTTCCAGAAAACTGTTTCGTTAAATTCGCATTTTCACTTGTCCAGATAACTGGTACATGTAAACATGGTAATTGGGTACACAGTGGTATGACATAAATAATCGGTTATTTGGACGGTTTTTAAACTAGATAATTTTGGACTGGATGTGTTCACAACAATATTCAGAACTATACTCAAAACCACCACAACGTTGACCTATTGTCCGAGCCGTATCACTGGTGTAGTGGCACAAAAAAAGTAGCTCATAACATTTTTGATAGAATAAAAATAAGCAAAACAGCAGATTTAGGAAAATAAATAAACATTTTATTATCACTTAAATAAAACTCATCATTCTAATCACTTTTTACACTTAAACTCATTGAAAATAAACAGAACTACTTTTCCACAGTTAGGCGTAAACCCGCTAGAATAGGTCAACGTTGTGGTGGTTTTGAGTATAGTTTGACTATTACGGAGATTAGTTCAAACATTCTTGTTGCAAACAAGGTATTATGCTGTACATCTTACTAAATTTATCTTCTATCTGTGGTTCACCTTTAAAGGTGTGGTGAGATGGAGTTGAATCGAGCACCGCTCCGATATGTAATTGACACTCAGAGTAAGTTGAGAAACACGCATTTTGCATTTCCCTTCGTAATTAAGTTCGAAATAGATATTATAGCTGCAAATCTGCCTACTCACCATCAATTACATTTAATAAGCGCAACGCATTCGTCACGGGGTCCAATAATTCAGTCATGAGAGCCAAATTAAAAATCTCACAACTTAAAAACATGTGACAGTACACAAGTCAATTTGAAATACACTGATAAACGCTTCAAATATCAAATCATGACACTTTTACATCACATGTCAAGTGGAGATTAAAAATATGAGCTGCGAGGGCGAGCCCGCCCGGATGCTGTAAATCCGCAGTTGACTATAAATTTCTCTCGTGATTTGTACCCACCAATAAATAAACAACTGCCTCTTATCACGGCCTAAACACACTAATTTATACACAAAAAGTGTGCAAACCAAAGGAAAAAACACGAGAAATAACATTGAAACTGATTAATCTTCATTCTCCAGTGTCTTGCGTTGGGCCTGTATCAACACAAGCAAATAAAAGATGAATCCATTCTCATCCTCAGAGAGATTGGGCGAGACAAATTCAGTGGTGTTTACTTGAAATTGAAACTTGTTCTGTCTAGCAAGTAGTTAAATGTATATTGTTACTGTATACTCCATCCCAATCCCAGGTTAGTTTTACTGTGAACCCATATACCTTTCTCCCTCAATTCCACTCCAAAATGAATAGGACTCGGAAAACTCCGTGCTTAAGGATGTCTAGATATGCCCACACCTAAATGTGATACGGCAACGCTCTTTAACTTCTTTATAAGCAAGAGCACGTATACATCCGCACACTCAAATGTCAGATAGTACATAACCACGTGCACGGAAATCAAACATTGCGCCTTTTGACATAGAACTACGTCTTCCTCCGCACTAGACGTAGTTCGACGTAGTTCTACGTTACTGTACAATTACTACTGTGCCCCTTTGATATTTTTTGTTATTAGTGAGTTTGCGGTTGCCAATTGTTCCTTATAATTATGAGTTACAAGCTCAAGCTCAAGCTTAAGTACCGTTAAGCACTTTTCTG
Organism: Strigamia acuminata; assembly: GCA_949358305.1. Taxonomy (NCBI): domain Eukaryota; kingdom Metazoa; phylum Arthropoda; class Chilopoda; order Geophilomorpha; family Linotaeniidae; genus Strigamia; species Strigamia acuminata. Next base: position 8,112,979 of record OX442318.1, read on the forward strand.
ATTCCCCTTCATAATTTCTGTTAGCGAATACACATCAGAATTATCAGCAAATCCTTGCACGAGAAAGCCCACGTTAACCATGACCAATCCTTAAATTAAAATGCAGAATTGCAACTCCAAGTGGAAGGATGAGATACAAGAAAAACTGTCTACGTCCTTAATGCTTTGTTTGCGCGCGGAGCAATTTACTTTGTGCCCTTCCACCTACCGAGTTTCATCATTGCTGTCTCCTGCACACCCCACCTTTCTTCAGTGAAACTGTATTACACACTACATTGACTCCAGCAAACAAAAGACAGTTACACCTACAAAGTGAGATTTTTTTTCTTCCCCCTCTCTCCCTGCAGTGCTTCCTTGCACAACACCCCATACATGGATTCCCCAGGAAGCCAGTCCACCAACCAATTGACTCTCTTTGTCTACCAAACACTGTACTCTTAATGATGCAACAAACTTACCTTACTCCTTTCCCGCCTCCACATAGTGTGAGAAAATAATGTGGCAGAAAAAAAAATTGTTTTTTTTCTTGAGTTACGAATTCCCAGATCGTTTGGCACACCTGGTGTTGAGTCTACCTGCAATAACGACCTCCATTATTGTATGTAACCAACAGCTTTTTACATTTCATAAAGAGTGAGGGGGGAGGGGGAGGAAAAGTTGTAAAAATGACACTTTTTTGAATTAAATAATTTTTTTTTTTTTTTGGTACAAAATCTCTGATTATTTCATCAAGCTGAAGTAATTTTTTCCTTTCTTCATGTTTAGACTCCATTTTTTTCATGGATGGGCACACTATTAGTCATCCAAGCATCTATTTAGTTTTCGCTAAGCGAAATTGCTCTCTCAATGTGGTTTGTCATAAACTTTACGGGTTTGTATTTCTGATCTTTGCAGAAAGGCAAATAAAAGTTTTTAATTAGTCCCAACTTTTTTTTCCCTTTTATGGTCGGATTTAATGCATATTTCGCTTGCATATTTTCCCAGTAATTACGGCCCATAAACGTACTTGTTTTTAATAAAAAATAGTTTACAAAAAGGTGAAGGGGTGTGGCGAGGAAAGGGAAGGGTGAAGTGAAAAATCATTATTTATATAATAAGAAATTAATAATAAAAAATAAAATTTCATAAAATAAAAAAATTTTAAAAAATTAATTAATTTTAAAATTATTCACTATTGTAGTGTAAGGTTTTACTTCATCGGTCCATTTAAACCATTTGACGAAGCGAGCTGAACAACGACCCAAGTTTCCTACCGCGCTATAAGTGTCGGCCATTATTCGAACCGATTAAACAAATTTCCAATTTGTTGTCAATGGTTTTGAACAATTCGCTTCGTTCACACCAGTCATCTTTTTTAGAGAAGTAAAGATCCAGATTTCAGTTTAGCAACAGTTTTCTACAATACTCTGTCCAAGGGTAACTTGGGCCAATTTCCGATTGGCTGAGCCTTTTCACTTGTGTAGTGATACCAAAAATAGATCAAAACAATGGTTGCCATTTTGACTGCTTTCCAGACAAAACAACCAATAAAAAAATTTGAAAATTGTTTTGTTCCCTGGAAGAAGCAAGCAATAAACTTAATAGACAGGAATGTTGAAATAAATCAACATAAATCTTTATTTTATGACTTCAAGATACATTTTCTTAGAAAATACAAACAACATTACATCATTTCAATGATTAAAATCATCAAACAAATTTAAAACCACTCTGAACTATTTTTCCTGGTGGCAGCACAGAGTGAGTTATGAGGCTCAGCCAATCGGAAATAGGCCCAAGTTACACTTGGACAGAGTATAGCGCCACTGTTATGCTGGAGCTTTAAGGGGCAGAACATTTCTAAGTTAAATATTTAATTAAATAAATTAATAAATGATCAATCACTACAATTTTCACCTGAGATTTAGTTTATTATCACATAAACAAATTTACAAATTTTTAGCAAATAAAAATCAATAGAAAAAAAAATTCCTATTCAACAAAGTACTTGTCCCTAAACGCGTATAGCCTTATGCCTCCGAGGGTTAAACTGTGGTTTTTTCCCAATTAGCAAGTGAAAAAGCTGGTTGTTTTGGTTTTTCTTAATTAAAAATGCCTGGATGAATAAGTACATCAGAATTTGGGGCCAGAATTTTAGTTTTCTAGTTATTCTGAAGGCTATTATTAAGATTTGTGTAAATTTATAGAAATATAGGCCTATTTCCCATATTTTTCATTTCTCATTAAAACAAATTTATACTAATTTATAACGGCAAGTCAGTAAAAAATGGGGTTTACAGGCAATCCATTCAAACCCACTTTATACCGGCATGCCGCTTTAACCGGTGTTATACGGTAAAGTCATTTAAACTTGTTTATATTTATTAAACCACTCTAAATATAAAATTTAAAACGTTAAAATTTAAAAACATTTAATTTTAAAATGACAATGAATGCACCAAACAAAATTTCTCTCTCTTTCTCTCAATAGTTGTTAAAATGTGTGAAATCAATGTGAAAATCCAAACAAACATCAATAAAAAAATGATATTGGCAAGAGAAATGGCACTCGTGAGGAATATAAGTCCATTCTCACTTAATCCAAGTCATATCCAAGTCCTTTAGAGATATCCCAACAGTGGTTTGGCCATCTACTGAAATATGCATGAGTCCTGCACCCATCAAACTGTGCAAAGCTTGTTATGCTGACTCAACATCAACCCAATAGAGACCCACTTCCTTTCCCAGACAGCGAGGGGGAATATTGTAATAAGAAAAAGGAACACGGACTTCAATCACAAGATATAGAAAGAAAGCAATCCACTGGTAATTGTATTACAACATTTAATGTCAAAACAAAATGTGCTCAAAAGTGTCAAGCTGCTCAATTCTGCAGAGAAATGCAGAGCCGGGGGTCTTGCGGCTGGTATCGAAAACAAATTTCGAGCCCGAGGGGTACACTGAGCAATCAATAGCGTTTTGAGGTCGTTAAGGTTGGTGCTTGAGTGAAAATACCTCTGACTCAATATGGATGGAAATAATGAGCTGTACCATGGCACCAATATACCGACCGCGACCTGACACGATGGTAGCGAGGTTGCAAAGTCATTACGAACGGCATTCCACTCGAGATTGCTGTTGGTGCCATCATCGTCATGCTGCCTTTCACGCCAAACATTTTCCACGAAAAAGATTCAAAAACTTTTCTCGCTTTAATTCAATTGCCACTCAACGCAAACTCCATAGAGAAATTGCCGTTAGAGCTTTCCTTGCAATTACAAACATCGAGCTAAGAAATACACCTTTCTTTAAAGAAAAATATTTTCTATCCCCGAGATGATGGCACTACAGCCAATTTCCCGGCTACGAACGGGTCGGCAAGTAATTTTAAGTGGGGTCCGGATACTATTGAAAATTTTTATCGAGGTCCAGTAGGTCACCCATCCAAGTACTGATTAGGCCCAATGCTGCTTACCTTCTGTGTTCTAATGGGAACAGGTGATCGGCATGATGAGACATTCCTGTCCTTGGTATAGAAAGAATAGTAGCTATTTGCAAGGTATTTAACCAGAACGCTTGTCATAATTGCGACTGTAAAAGACAAACAGCCCACTTGTGAAAACCCTGGACTAGACAAAGAAAAGCCAGGATGGGTTAGGTTAGAAAGTAATATTATTTTCCCCTGGCAGCAGATGTTGTCTTCCTAATTACAATTTATTTACTCGCTTTTATCCCGCCAAATGTATTTGGAAGAAAGGTGACTCACCTGAAATGTCTTCCAGAAGTTGGCAATTTCATCTTGGCTTATAAAAGTTGTGCTGGTTATGAGGAACAGTGGTGGCCATTTTAGAGAGTATCTGTAACAAATTTGCAACAATTATTATACATGCTGAAGTGTTTGGTCTACAGTAGAGCGTCGATTATCCGAACTAATCGGGGACATAAGTGTTCATAAAACTGATTTGTTCGCATAATCTATCCTTATGTTTCTACATATACCGTACTGCCTCATTTAAACGCCCAGATTCATTCAAATGCCGCGCCCGTTTTAACGCCTAGCAGGCGTTCACAAAGTAGTTTATAGACGCCGGCCTCGTTTTAAATTTATTTCCAAAAAAAAATATTTTTCTGCTACTTTGTTTTCCCGATAACTTATTTTTGACTATTTTTCTGGTTAAACGCATGGCTCGAATAAACACCTGGTATCAAATTACTGCCTGGCTGTAGGCCCAAAAAAAATTTAAACGCCCAGGCGTTTAAATGAGGCAGTACGGTATTGTAAACAATGTTGGGGCACCCCCTGGCCAAACTTTCTTTACAGTACTGAATTAATACATAAACTGGACAAGCCATAAATAACATCATTTATTTGTTATTCATACAATTAATATTTTGCATCATTACTTCGCAACCTACAATTTAAGACGCCCTGGTCTAATATAAGCACCACTGACGATGATCGCAAGATTGAAAGGCCTTGGGTAGAAAACCCATTAACATCATTAATCAATCTTTAAATTAGGCTCCAAAAAATCATTACCAGGTCTGTTATTGGGATTTATGGAATTTGCAGCTAGATACTTCGGTAATCGGTTATTCGTCTTTTTTTGCTATCCTGTTCATCCCCACCTCCACCACCTCACCTTCAGGTTTAACTCGTGAGCACACACATTACTAAATCTTGCACAATTTCTTATCTCATTTTCGTCTTATTCTCAAATTATACTACATCTGTTTTACGGTCGTCCGGTGGCCACATTAAACATTCCGACTTTGTCCATTTGCCAACAACCTTGCAAATTATAGATACACAAATGTGCCTAAGAAATGCAAAGCAGAGTCCATTAGCTATTGCTTGA